>CM024810.1:5759032-5803964 GCA_014281875.1 Nibea albiflora
AAAAAAAGTCAGTGTATTATGCAAAAAAAAGTCATAGTATAGTATGCCAAAAAAAAGTCATAGTATAGTATGGCAAAAATAGTCAGTGTATTATGCCAAAAAAAAGTCATTGTTTAGTATGCCCAAAAAAAGTCATAGTTTAGTATGGCAAAAAAAGTCATTGTTTAGTATGCCCAAAAAAAGTCATAGTTTAGTATGGCAAAAAAAGTCATAGTATAGTATGGCAAAAAAAAAGTCATAGTTTAGTATGGCAAAAAAAGTCATTGTTTAGTATGCCCAAAAAAAGTCATAGTTTAGTATGGCAAAAAAAGTCATAGTATATTATGGCAAAAAAGTCATAGTATATATTATGGCAAAAAAAGTCATGGTATAGTATGGCAAAAAAAAGTCAGTGTATTATGCAAAAAAAAGTCATAGTATAGTATGGCAAAAAAAGTCAGTGTATTATGCCAAAAAAAGTCATAGTATAGTATGGCAAAAAAGTCAGTGTATTATGCCAAAGTCATAGTATAGTATGGCAAAAAAAGTCATAGTATAGTATGGCAAAAAAAAGTCATGGTATAGTATGGCAAAAAAAAGTCAGTGTATTATGCAAAAAAAAGTCATAGTATAGTATGCCAAAAAAAAGTCATAGTATAGTATGGCAAAAATAGTCAGTGTATTATGCCAAAAAAAAGTCATAGTATAGTATGGCAAAAAAAAGTCATAGTATAGTATGGCAAAAAAAGTCATAGTATAGTATGGCAAAAAAAAGTCATAGTTTAGTATGGCAAAAAAAAGTCATTGTTTAGTATGCCCAAAAAAAGTCATAGTTTAGTATGGCAAAAAAAGTCATTGTTTAGTATGCCCAAAAAAAGTCATAGTTTAGTATGGCAAAAAAAGTCATAGTATAGTATGGCAAAAAAAAAGTCATAGTTTAGTATGGCAAAAAAAGTCATTGTTTAGTATGCCCAAAAAAAGTCATAGTTTAGTATGGCAAAAAAAGTCATAGTATATTATGGCAAAAAAGTCATAGTATATATTATGGCAAAAAAGTCATAGTATAGTATGCCAAAAAAAAAGTCATAGTATAGTATGCCAAAAAAAGTCATAGTATAGTATGCCAAAAAAAGTAATAGTTTAGTATGCCCACAAAAAGTCATAGTTTAGTATGCCAAAAAAGTCATAGTATAGTATGGCAAAAAAAAGTCATAGTATAGTATGGCAAAAAAAAGTCATAGTATAGTATGCCAAAAAAAAGTCATAGTATGGTATGGCAAAAAAAGTCAGTGTATTATGCAAAAAAAAAGTCATAGTATAGTATGCCAAAAAAAAGTCATAGTATAGTATGCCAAAAAAAGTAATAGTTTAGTATGCCCACAAAAAGTCATAGTTTAGTATGCCAAAAAAGTCATAGTATAGTATGGCAAAAAAAAGTCATAGTATAGTATGGCAAAAAAAAGTCATAGTATAGTATGCCAAAAAAAAGTCATAGTATGGTATGGCAAAAAAAGTCAGTGTATTATGCAAAAAAAAAGTCATAGTATAGTATGCCAAAAAAAAGTCATAGTATAGTATGGCAAAAAAAGTCAGTGTATTATGCCAAAAAAAAGTCATAGTATAGTATGCCAAAAAAAGTCATAGTATAGTATGCCAAAAAAAGTAATAGTTTAGTATGCCCACAAAAAGTCATAGTTTAGTATGGTAAAAAAGTCATAGTATAGTATGGCAAAAAAGTCATAGTATATATTATGGCAAAAAAGTCATAGTATAATATGGCAAAAAAAGTCATAGTATAGTATGCCAAAAAAAGTCAGTGTATTATGCCAAAAAAAGTCATAGTATAGTATGGCAAAAAAAAGTCATATTATAGTATGGCAAAAAAAAGTCATATTATAGTATGCCAAAAAAAAGTCATAGTATAGTATGGCAAAAAAAAGTCATAGTATAGTATGGCAAAAAAAGTCATAGTATAGTATGGCAAAAAAAGTCATAGTATAGTATGGCAAAAAAAGTCATAGTATAGTATGCCAAAAAAAAGTCATAGTATAGTATGGCAAAAAAAGTCAGTGTATTATGCCCCAAAAAAGTCATAGTATAGTATGGCAAAAAAAAGTCATAGTATAGTATGGCAAAAAAAAGTCATAGTATAGTATGGCAAAAAAAAAGGCATAGTATAGTATGCCAAAAAAAGTCAGTGTATTATGCAAAAAAAAAGTCGTAGTATAGTATGCCAAAAAAAAGTCATATTATAGTATGCCAAAAAAAAGTCATAGTATAGTATGCCAAAAAAAAGTCATAGTATAGTATGGCAAAAAAAGTCATAGTATAGTATGGCAAAAAAAGTCATAGTATAGTATGGCAAAAAAAGTCATAGTATAGTATGCCAAAAAAAAGTCATAGTATAGTATGCCAAAAAAAGTCAGTGTATTATGCCCAAAAAAAGTCATAGTATAGTATGCCCAAAAAAAGTCATAGTATAGTATGGCAAAAAAAAGTCATAGTATAGTATGGCAAAAAAAGTCATAGTATAGTATGGCAAAAAAAGTCATAGTTTAGTATGCCCAAAAAAAGTCATAGTGTGGCAAAAAAAAGTCAGTGTATTATGCCAAAAAAGTCATAGTATAGTATGGCAAAAAAAAGTCATAGTATAGTATGGCAAAAAAAAGTCATAGTATAGTATGGCAAAAAAAGTCATAGTTTAGTATGGTAAAAAAGTCATAGTATATATTATGGCAAAAAAGTCATAGTATAGTATCCCAAAAAAAAGTCATAGTATAGTATCCCAAAAAAAAGTCATAGTATAGTATGCCAAAAAAAAGTCATAGTATAGTATGGCAAAAAAAGTCAGTGTATTATGCCAAAAAAAAGTCATAGTATAGTATGCCCAAAAAAAGTCATAGTATAGTATGCCCAAAAAAAGTCATAGTATGGCAAAAAAGTCATAGTATAGTATGGCAAAAAAGTCATAGTATAGTATGGCAAAAAAAAGTCATAGTATGGCAAAAAAAAGTCATAGTATAGTATGGCAAAAAAAAGTCATAGTATAGTATGGCAAAAAAAAAGTCATAGTATAGTATGCCAAAAAAAGTCATAGTTTAGTATGGCAAAAAAAGTCATAGTTTAGTATGCGCAAAAAAAGTCATAGTTTAGTATGCCCAAAAAGTCATAGTATAGTATGCCCAAAAAGTTTTAAAGAGGAAATTATGTTTAAAAACGTGCATACATGTATTCATTTTTCATACATACATACATACATACATACATTTATTCATTTTTCATACATACATACATTTATTCCTTTTTCATACATACATTTATTCATTTTTCATACATACATACATACATACATACATACATACATACATACATTTATTTATTCATTTTTGGGACACTGATAAATGATATCACAGATATAGTGTGGCAAAAAAATCATAGTATAGTATGGCAAAAAAAAGTCAGTGTATTATGCCAAAAAGTCATAGTATAGTATGGCAAAAAAAGTCAGTGTATTATGCCAAAAAAAGTCATAGTATAGTATGGCAAAAAAAGTCATAGTATAGTATGGCAAAAAAAAGTCAGTGTATTATGCCAAAAAAAGTCATAGTATAGTATGGCAAAAAAGTCAGTGTATTATGCCAAAGTCATAGTATAGTATGGCAAAAAAAAGTCATAGTATAGTATGGCAAAAAAAAGTCATGGTATAGTATGGCAAAAAAAAGTCATAGTATAGTGTGGCAAAAAAAGTCAGTGTATTATGCCAAAAAAAAGTCATAGTATAGTATGCCAAAAAAAAGTCATAGTATAGTGTGGCAAAAAAAGTCAGTGTATTATGCCAAAAAAAAGTCATAGTATAGTATGCCAAAAAAAAGTCATAGTATAGTATGGCAAAAATAGTCAGTGTATTATGCCAAAAAAAAGTCATAGTATAGTATGGCAAAAAAAAGTCATAGTATAGTATGGCAAAAAAAGTCATAGTATAGTATGGCAAAAAAAAGTCATAGTTTAGTATGGCAAAAAAAGTCATTGTTTAGTATGCCCAAAAAAAGTCATAGTTTAGTATGGCAAAAAAAGTCATTGTTTAGTATGCCCAAAAAAAGTCATAGTTTAGTATGGCAAAAAAAGTCATAGTATAGTATGGCAAAAAAAAAGTCATAGTTTAGTATGGCAAAAAAAGTCATTGTTTAGTATGCCCAAAAAAAGTCATAGTTTAGTATGGCAAAAAAAGTCATAGTATATTATGGCAAAAAAGTCATAGTATATATTATGGCAAAAAAGTCATAGTATAGTATGCCAAAAAAAAAGTCATAGTATAGTATGCCAAAAAAAGTCATAGTATAGTATGCCAAAAAAAGTCATAGTTTAGTATGCCCACAAAAAGTCATAGTTTAGTATGCCAAAAAAGTCATAGTATAGTATGGCAAAAAAAAGTCATAGTATAGTATGGCAAAAAAAGTCAGTGTATTATGCAAAAAAAAAGTCATAGTATAGTATGCCAAAAAAAAGTCATAGTATAGTATGGCAAAAAAAGTCAGTGTATTATGCCAAAAAAAAGTCATAGTATAGTATGCCAAAAAAAAGTCATAGTATAGTATGCCAAAAAAAGTAATAGTTTAGTATGCCCACAAAAAGTCATAGTTTAGTATGGTAAAAAAGTCATAGTATAGTATGGCAAAAAAGTCATAGTATATATTATGGCAAAAAGTCATAGTATAATATGGCAAAAAAAGTCATAGTATAGTATGCCAAAAAAAGTCAGTGTATTATGCCAAAAAAGTCATAGTATAGTATGGCAAAAAAAAGTCATATTATAGTATGCCAAAAAAAGTCATAGTATAGTATGGCAAAAAAAAGTCATAGTATAGTATGGCAAAAAAGTCATAGTATAGTATGGCAAAAAAAGTCATAGTATAGTATGGCAAAAAAAGTCATAGTATAGTATGCCAAAAAAAGTCATAGTATAGTATGGCAAAAAAAAGTCATAGTATAGTATGGCAAAAAAAAGTCATAGTATAGTATGGCAAAAAAAGTCATAGTATAGTATGGCAAAAAAAAGTCATAGTATAGTATGCCAAAAAAAGTCATAGTATAGTATGGCAAAAAAAGTCAGTGTATTATGCCCAAAAAAAGTCATAGTATAGTATGGCAAAAAAAAGTCATAGTATAGTATGGCAAAAAAAAGTCACAGTATAGTATGGCAAAAAAAAGTCATAGTATGGCAAAAAAGTCATAGTATAGTATGCCAAAAAAGTCATATTATAGTATGCCAAAAAAAGTCATAGTATAGTATGGCAAAAAAAGTCATAGTATAGTATGGCAAAAAAAGTCAGTGTATTATGCCAAAAAAGTCATAGTATAGTATGGCAAAAAAAAGTCATAGTATAGTATGGCAAAAAAAAGTCATAGTATAGTATGGCAAAAAAAAGTCAGTTTAGTATGCCCAAAAAAAGTCATAGTTTAGTATGGTAAAAAAGTCATAGTATATATTATGGCAAAAAAGTCATAGTATAGTATGGCAAAAAAAGTCATAGTATAGTATCCCAAAAAAAAGTCATAGTATAGTATGCCAAAAAAAAGTCATAGTATAGTATGGCAAAAAAAGTCAGTGTATTATGCCAAAAAAAAGTCATAGTATAGTATGCCAAAAAAAAGTCATAGTATAGTATGGCAAAAAAAGTCATAGTATAGTATGGCAAAAAAAAGTCATAGTTTAGTATGGCAAAAAAAGTCATTGTTTAGTATGCCCAAAAAAAGTCATAGTATAGTATGGCAAAAAAAAGTCATAGTATAGTATGGCAAAAAAAGTCATAGTATAGTATGGCAAAAAAAGTCATAGTATAGTATGCCCAAAAAAAGTCATAGTTTGGTATGGTTAAAAAAAAAGTGTGTAAAAAAAAACAATGTACATATGTACATTTATTCATTTTTGGGACACATACATACATACATACATACATATATTCTATATACATACATTTATTCATTTTTCATACATACACATATATGTATGTGTGTATGTATGTGTGTGTATATGTATGTATATTTAATTTTTTTCCTCCATATGTTTCTATGTTTAACTGTAATCATGTTATTCTCTAATTAGTTAATTAACATTTGAGTTGGTTTGTTTGTTTTTCAGGCAAGCGGCCCAAAAAAGGAATGGCCACCGCGAAGCAGAGACTGGGGAAGATCCTGAAACTCAACAGACACAGTCGGGTCTTTGTGTAACACTCCAAATCTTCAACAACAGACAAACAAACATGATTCGCGGGATGTAAAAGAAGAAGACGTGTGTGTATTTGTTACCGGACACTTTTCGTGCTGTAGAAACGGGAGGAAAAAATAAAAACATTTTAAAAAAAACAAAAAAAAACACACACACTGCCTGGAGACGGCCGCAACTGAACGAACCCGACACGTGAATTAAAATTGAAAAAAAAGAAAACACGCTCACTGTGCATGCTTAGGAGACAGGGTATTTGATTTGATAAGCAAGTGCACGACTTCACTACAAGCACATTCGAGAACAAAACAGAAAAAGGAGCGACAGGAAGACGACGACGAGCATGTTATGAAATGTTGTGCTGCAGGGAAAAGGTGGACGGAAGCTCCTGCGGGCATTCAAATGGACAACGCAGACGTAGGAGGTCTACCAAACAAACAAACAAACGGAAATGCTCGCTTTGCCGGGGAGCAGCAAGACATCTACTGCTTCGGATGCCAAGATCATCTGCATCACATTTACTAATATTTCCTCTCTGCTGAACGCAGCCTCGCCCTCCCTCCCTCCATCCTTCCCTCCCTCCACACAACCTTTATTTGCTTCATGGACAAGCTGAACAGGACGGGAGGAGCAGGTGAAACGAAGCTGTATCTCCAGCAGGGTCTATTTTTATTTTCTTCCCCTCTGGCCCTGGAGGGAGGAAAACGAGGTGCTAAAAGGAGGAGAACTGATATTTCGAAATGGTGCTTATTGTTTGTATTTTTCTCCACTCATGCTTGTCCCTTCCTCCCCGACTTCCCCTTTTATCTCAATCACACCAGCAATAATGACTTTGAGGAGAGGACGGAGCGAGAGGCGGCACTTTGACCCTATTTTATTGTTCTAATACTCGAGATCAGTCTCGGTCTTAAGACCAGACTCGTCTTGGAATCAACCACGTTTCTACTCGGTCTCAGACAAAGAGGACTCTGGACTTTAGTTCAAGACCAGATCTGAGAGCAAGGCAATGCTTAACAAGAGGAGACTGACCCCAAGAGTTTTGTTGAATATTAGCTATCCAAGTAGGCGACATACCAGTGTTGTAGTACTCAAGATTGGTCTCGGTCTCTACCAGTCTCAGGACCACTTTTTGAAGGTCTCATCTGGGAATTCACCCTATTTTTTCGGTCTTGGTCTTGACTTGATCTCAGTTGAGGTGAACTTGACTACACACTGCTATGTACTGTCTGGTCTCAAACCCTCAAAGTCTTGGTCTTGGCTCGGTCTCGATGCACTCTGGTCTTGGTCTTGGCTCGGTCTGGGGCGTTAGACTTGCACAAATCAGTGTAAAATCTTCAAACCTGCACTCAGCTGTTTGGCAGTTCGACTCCGTGTTTTGTTGTTTGCTCAAAGTGCCGCCTCTCCGGATTTGTTAAAAATAGGAATTGCGAGTCGTTCGCTCTTTTAAAAAAAGAAAAGAAAGAAAAGACAAATGACTCTGCTTAATTTATTTCTCGTTTTATCTGTGATGTTTTCTTTTTTTTTAATGTGTTATTTTTATGAATTCTGAATGATGTATTTATTAATTGAAAGAGATGATTTTATTATATTTGAACCCCTCAGCTACTCTGAGGAGTTTTTTCTTTTTTCTTTCATGGGGGTTTTTTCTCTCTTTTGTTGATTTTTAACATACTTTTTTGTAAATGTGGATGTTTTTTAGAGTTTGTGTGATCATCTGTTGAGTAGCAATTCACCTACAACTTCTTGAACTCTTCCCCATGCCTTTCTCCTTCTTCCTCTCATTACCCAGTTTGAATAGATCCTGTGTTGACTCGTCTGTTCTGGTTTCCTCTTCTCCCTGTAGCCAGAGGTGTTGGGCTATGTGCGAATAGAAACTAGGTTAGGTTTTTTTTTTTAAAAGGGAAAAAAAAACAACTTCCATATTTACACCTGAGCTTTTTCAACTAGTGCCACTTCTCATTTAGCAAAAAAAAAAAGTATTCTGAGCCACTGTGGTCGATCCAAAGTAGTCGATGCATTCAGAAGAACGTTTGAGGAACTTCAACGAATGAGTGAGGTTTTATCCTTTTTATTAAAAAAAAAAAGAGAGACCAGTGCTGATGTGTTTTTTGCTCGGGGTGCGCAGTTCTTCACTCTCAGGGAATGATGCCATGGACATAACCTTCGATGAACCACCAGCCACGTCGTCATGGATGCAGACAGGATGCTCTCAGCGCTCTCAACTCAACGAGACTTTTAAAAGAATCACCTCTGTGCTTTTCGGAGTCGCTGAGTTCGTTTTCTTTTTCCATTTCCTGGTCGTGGTTTTTTCGAGTTTGTAACGATAAGCTGTGCTTTAACCAAGTCAGTCATTGTACCTTTTTTTTTTTTTGGCTCACTTCTGTTAAATTTGGTATTCTCCCCCACTGCTTCCTAACACACTTTCAGCTCCAGTGTTAAGCCTTTTTTTCTGTTAAAAGACATTTGACAAAGGACACCCAGGCTAAAGGGTACGTTCAGACAGGATTGGGCTGCGGAACGATCAGGAAATAACTTTAATTTGCTGATTAACTGGCTTTATTGACGCTCACTCTCATTCACCGCCTGTGTCGCTCAACCACCATCAGACACCAAGTTTGTTGTCTCTATTACCTGAAATAAACAGGTAGCATCAAAGTTTAGTCCATGAATCCACCTGGATAGTCTCAGAGACATCTCAGGCTGACTGATCCCGTCTGAATCTACCCTAACTGTTGCCGTGTAGCTTTAAGACCACTCTATGAACAGCGTGAGACTTTGAAAGCTTTGCTCAGGTTGACTTGTTGTGCACGTGAGATCCTATCATTCAGCCCTGATTACAAATTTTGGTGTTTAACCACATTGCCACACTGACCCCCCTCCCCCCTCCCTTTTTCTTACACTACACTAACCTTTCGACTCTTTGCATGTCAAGTCATTAAAAACACACGAGCTGGCCCGCAGGCAGGGTTTCTTCTAAGCTGTTAGTATTCACCGTACAGGATCTGCCCCCCCCCCCCCCCCCCCTTTTTGCTTTTATATGCAGCTCCCTTGGCATTTTATGTCATGTGCGTTGGCTCTTGCTATTGTTTTCTTCCAGATTTAAATGGCTTATGATTTTAAATATACAAACACTGGCTAACTGTGACACTGTTAATGCGTTGCATTTTGTTTCTGCAATTCAAAAATTGTGTGTAAATAAAACTAATGAAATAACGTGCTCGTCTCCCGTTTTTAAAAAAAAAAACACCACTGGCTGTAAAATTGTGTTTTAACAAAAAGGAAACAGTTTAGCATATTTAAAGATAATTTTATTAGTCTATGTACAACACTGACTTTCAGAATATCCAGATGATTTCCACAAAGACTTGTCCAGCAGCTCGAATCCCTCGTGGTGATCTAGAAAATGGAAAAACAAACTGTTTATCAGACACACCTAGTTAACACTAATGTCTAATACAACAGTCCGAGATACAAAAGTCAAACATTAAAAAATAAAGAATTACAGAAACAAAGAAGATAAAACTGCATCAGAGGCAACTACGCCTCCTCTGATCAGACAGATCAACGTGTTCGTCGTCTAAATGCAGTAAATCTACATCCAGTCAGGATTCTTGTGGATCCTAAAGTATTAATTTGATTTTAAATCATTTAAAGCCATAAAATGTCTTTGAAACATTTTGAGATGATGCTTAAACTAACTGAAACATCTTCATATACTTGCATGTTGCTCAAAACCGAGAAATCAGGAGTGACTATATACGTGGAAATCATTATTTTTTTTCTTTGATTAGATCTTTAAGTCTTTAATTTGTTTTGAACAATGGTGCCACAAACCTGTACTGTGATTACTAACGTATGTATGAATGTATGTATGTATGTATGTGTGAAAAATGAATAAATGCATGTATGTGAAAAATGAATGTATGTATGAAAATGAATAAATGTGTGTGTATGTATGAATGTATGTATGTGTATGAAAATGATGCATGCATAATAAACTGACTTTTTTGCCATACTATACCATGACTTTTTTAAAGTTTTTTTTAACCATACTAAACTGACATTTTGCCATACTATACTATGACTTTTTTTTGCCATACTATACTATGACTTTTTTTTTAGCATAATATACTGACTTTTTTGCCATACTATACTATGACTTTTTTAAAAAGTTTTTTTTAACCATACTAAACTATGACATTTTAGCCATACTATAATTTGACTTTTTTTGGGCATACTATACTATGATTTTTTTTACCATACTAAACTATGACTTTTTTGCCATACTATACTATGACTTTTTTGTCATACTATACTATGACTTTTTTTTGCCATACTATAATTTGACTTTTTTTGGGCATACTATACTATGACTTTTTTTTGCCATACTATACTATGTCTTTTTTTTGGCATAATATACTGACTTTTTTACCATACTATACTATGACTTTTTTTTGCCATACTATACTATGACTTTTTTTGGGCATACTATACTATGACTTTTTTTTGCCATACTATACTATGACTTTTTTTGCCATACTATACTATGACTTTTTTTGGCATACTATACTATGACTTTTTTGCCATACTATACTATGACTTTTTTTTGGCATAATATACTGACTTTTTTGCCATACTATACTATGACTTTTTTTTGGCATAATATACTGACTTTTTTACCATACTATACTATGACTTTTTTTTGGCATAATATACTGACTTTTTTACCATACTATACTATGACTTTTTTTTGGCATAATATACTGACTTTTTTGCCATACTATACTATGACTTTTTTTTGGGCATACTATACTATGACTTTTTTTTTGCCATACTATACTATGACCTTTTTTTGGCATAATATACTGACTTTTTTTACCATACTAAACTATGACTTTTTTGCCATACTATACTATGACTTTTTTTTGGCATAATATACTGACTTTTTTGCCATACTATACTATGACTTTTTTTGCCATACTATACTATGACTTTTTTTGGGCATACTATACTATGACTTTTTTTTGGCATACTATACTATGACCTTTTTTTGGCATAATATACTGACTTTTTTACCATACTAAACTATGACTTTTTTGCCATACTATACTATGACTTTATTTTTGGCATAATATACTGACTTTTTTGCCATACTATACTATGACTTTTTTGCCATACTATACTATGACTTTTTTGCCATACTATACTATGACTTTTTTTGCCATACTATACTATGACTTTTTTGGCATACTATACTATGACTTTTTTTTGCCATACTATACTATGACTTTTTTTTGGCATAATATACTGACTTTTTTACCATACTATACTATGACTTTTTTTTGCCATACTATACTATGACTTTTTTGGGCATACTATACTATGACTTTTTTTGGGCATACTATACTATGACTTTTTTTTTTGCCATACTATACTATGACCTTTTTTTGGCATAATATACTGACTTTTTTACCATACTAAACTATGACTTTTTTGCCATACTATACTATGACTTTTTTTGCCATACTATACTATGACTTTTTTTGGGCATACTATACTATGACTTTTTTTTGGCATAATATACTGACTTTTTTGCCATACTATACTATGACTTTTTTTGCCATACTATACTATGACTTTTTTTGCCATACTATACTATGACTTTTTTTGGAATAATATGACTTTTTTACCATACTAAACTATGACTTTTTTGCCATACTATACTATGACTTTTTTGCCTTACTATACTATGACTTTTTTTTGCCATACTATACTATGACTTTTTTTTTGCCTTACTATACTGACTTTTTTATGCCATACTATACTATGATTTTTTTTACTATACTATGACTTCTTTGCCATACTATAATTTGACTTTTTTTGCCATACTATACTATGACTTTTTTTGGGCATACTATACTATGACTTTTTTTTGCCATACTATACCATGACTTTTTTTGCCATACTATAGTATGATTTTTTTTACTATACTATGATTTTTTTTAGTATACTATGACTTTTTTTGCCATACTATAATTTGACTTTTTTTGCCATACTATACTATGATTTTTTTTACTATACTATACTATGACTTTTTTTGCCATACTATACTATGATTTTTTGGGCATACTATACTATGACTTTTTTGGCCATACTATACCTATGACCTTTTTTTGCCATACTATACTATGACTTTTTTTACACACTGAATTTTTTTTAACCACACTAAACTTTGACTTTTTGCCATACTATACAGTGACTTTTTTGCCATACTATATTATGACTTTTTTTAACCATACTAAATCCGTGATATCCTTTATCAGTGTCCCAAAAATGAATGAATAAATGTATGTATGTATGTATGTGTATACATGTGTGTGTATGTGTGTGAAAAATGAATAAATGTATGTATGTGTATACATGTATGTGTGTATGTATGTGTGTGAAAAATGAATAAATGTATGTATGTATGCACGTATGTATGAATGTATGTGTGTGAAAAATGAATAAATGTATGTATGTGTGAAAAATGAATGTATGTATGAAAATAAATAAGTGTGTATGAATATGAATAAATGAATGTATATATGTGTGAAAAATGAATAAATATATGTATGTATGTGTGTATGTATGTATGTGTGTATACATGTATGTGTGTATGTATGTATGTATGTGTGTATGTATGTGTATACATGTATGTGTGTATGTATGTGTGAAAAATGAATAAATGTATGTATGTGTATACATGTATGTGTGTATGTATGTATGTGTGAAAAATGAATAAATGTATGTATGTATGCATGTATGTATGAATGTATGCATGAAAAATGAATAGATGTATGCATGTATGTATGTGTATACATGTATGTGTATGCATGTATGTATGAATGTATGTATGTGTGAAAAATGAATAAATGTATGTATGTATGTATGAAAAATGAATAAATGTATGTATGTATGAATGTATGCATGTATGTATGAAAATGAATAAATGTATGTGTGTATGAATATGAATAAATGTATGTATGTATGTATGTATGTATGTATGTATGTATGTGTGTATACATGTGTGTGTATGTATGAAAAATGAATAAATGTATGTAGTATGTATGTGGTATGTGTGAAAAATCAATAAATGCATGTATGTATAATGTATGTATGTATGTATGTATGTATGTATGTATGTATGTTTAATTTTTCTCTCTCCATATGTTGTATGTATGTATGTATGTATGTATGTATGTATGTATGTATGTATGTATCTATGTCGTACTAACGTACGAATTTATAGAATTTAAATATTTACGTGAGAAAAAAAAGATAAAAAGTTAATTTAAAAAGAAAACATCAAGGCTCTACAACGTGACACGTCATGCTGTAGTTTTATCTAAAAGACATTTTGACAAGTCACAGTAGGAAAAAAAGCATTAATAATTAAATCAACTGTCATGGTTAAAACGGCACTATAGTTGATGTTGGTACTAACACTTAACAGCTTTTCCTGCTATGACAAGTCAAAATCTGCTGTGAAAAGAATCTATTGTACAAAAACACTCCAGTTAAGTGAGTCTAGAGCGATTTTAAAAAACGTTGACACGGAGTCAAAGACGAGGACGAAAACGCCCCCGTTCTGTCATGACAAATGAAAACATGTCACCATTATCACTTAGATTCTTTAAATCCTGCAAAACCACGTGCTAAAGTGCCAAAACCTCAGAATGACTGAAAATTGAATCTGCGGTTTGAGTTCCTCGTCTAATCAGAGCTAAAACAACACAGCCTTGTTCTTCACATTAAAAGATCAGAGATGGAAACTAACATTTAACAGCATCCAATAGCAAATTCCACGTTTCAAAGGAGCTCTGTGTTGCGCGAGTTAAAATCGTTGTCCTAATTGCTCGGCGTACTGGATTTCATCTGAGCAAAGGAAAGTGAAGAAGTCACCTTATTCTTCGTCATCTGGTGGGATCCCAAGCTCCTCATCTGTCCACGCGGAGGCATCAGGCCAGGGGAAGTGACCCTACACAAGAGAGGAGAGCGTTCAACATCTGCACTTCACATCCTGAGTTTACGAGTCATGTTTCTAGATAATAACGGCTAGTCAACTCCAAATATTAAAACATGAACGACCTAATTATTGTAGCTACCTCCTGAGTGGAGGAGTCTCTAGCACTGAGAAAGATGAGGCAGCCTCGCTGTTAGCCAGCGTAGATCACCACGCTGGACATGTAAGAGGTGTTTTAGACATTTTATCTTATATTTCACCCACTATAATGGCGTGTATGTGTGTGTGTGTCCAGGCCGTGGCCTTTGAGGATGAGTCGTGACAACAAGGCTCACGTCTGGCACTAACAACAGGAATGTGAGACCATGAGCGGGAGGTAAGACTGAACATGAGTGCCCGGCTGCGGCGGTGAGGTGTAACTACGTCATCCATGACCGGGTTTCAGCCGACAGCAGAGTGTGACGATGAAAAAGCAGCTAGTGGAAGAATGAAACAACATTTCCTGGCCTGTTTTCTTCCTCCATTTAACGTTTTTCTGAAATAAATAATAATAAAGTAACGGCTGAATCTTTTCGTGTCGCATCTTTCTTTTTTGCACCAAATGAAGGTGAGTAGCATCAATAACAACGTTGATGCGCATCGTTAGAATCCTTAAATCCATCCCTAGATTTATCAGCAGACACTGCGTACATATTGGCCATTATAACTGTGTTTAATTGTACAAAGGATTATTAAATTCCCAGCAGGATTCCTGACGGTGGCTATACTTTTAAACCAATATGTAGCTCAGAGCAGCGTGAAACAACTTTATGATTATGAAGACTGTGAGAAAAAATCATTTCCCTACGCCGTTACTCAGCTGCCTGATTATAAACGCACCATTTCAGTCGCAGACCTCATCAGACATTAACTACTCTTCTCCTCCTCTCTGCTTTGGCTGACATAATATCTGGTAGTTATTTCTAATGTTTCAATGGCTTCTTATTCTTCTGTAGTTATGTAAATATATTAAACACTTTTCACTTTATTTGATGTCACTTGTAGCCGTCTCTTTAACCAAACATTCCTACTCTGGCTACCCACAGATGCAGACACTGATATACTTTCACCTATACTGTAGTTCTTGGGACATTTATTCAACAAAATACACTGAGATGGACAGTATTCGTTGCTGTAAACTGACTTTTATATGTTGTTTCAACCAAGTTTGTGGAAAGGGGGTGTTCTCCCTGTAATATAGGCCCAGGATGATCTTTGTTATCCCCCGAAGGGGCTATTTGTGGAGCAGCCAGCGGTAACATAAAGAGCAAACAACCAACAGATCGACAATAAATACATAACACATTACTGAAAGTTGATCTGAGTGCTTAGATTGATTTTAAATTCAATCTGAAGGATCTGGATTAAAGTTATATTACTGCACTTACTCTCTGGGATGTTAAATATTGTAATACTGCTTTTTTTTTTTATCTGTTAAAATGTATTTGTGACATTTTTTATTTTTACTGTCAGGACTACCATGACAAAGAGATTTTTTATCTCACTTATTGATTAAATAAAAGTTATATTAAAATGTAAATAATACTGCAGGTCCATTAGAGCTGCATTTAATTTCATACTCAGTTATTTTAAGATTCATACCATGTCAGTTAATTAATAACTGGCTTGATAATCAAAGGATTGAGGATCAACTGATCCATACATCCACCTGCATTTAAAGTGTCATGAGATTCGGTGCAAACGGTGCAGGGTTCGTCCAAACAACGTGTTTACTCACCAGGACTGCATCAGGGTCGTGCCAACAGTGCCAAAAAATCCAGAACCACATGGCAGCGCTGAGGACTTCGGACTGAATTTTCTGGTTCTTCGTTAGTTGTGGATAGTCCCTGTACTGTGGCTCGATGTGCGGTCCACCGCCAGCTCTACAATATATATAAAAAAAAGACACATTAATTTTTAGTTTATGTATTAATTATGGTGTAATGCGTATAAATATTTAAGACGTTGTTGTGAGTTTTAGCTGTTTGTTTTGTGTTAGCAGGTCGTTGCTAGTATATAAAGCTAACGCAGTAGCTAGGATGCTAGCCGCGTTGACGGTACTTACTTTCGGGTTGTTATCCTCTGCGGGCCGCGTCTGACGAGCCGGCTTCCCGCTCGGAGGACTCCCAACGCCCGTCCAAAAGAAGACATGGTTGCTCGCCTTGGAAACTACAGTCTTCTTTCGGGTTAAACGTTAAAAATTTGTACGAACCACTGCCCTGCTCGCCGAGGAGTCACCTTCTCCCCTTGTCAATAATAAACGACCTCCCAACAACAGCTGCGCTGATTGGCTGAATGAAAACGACGCTTGTAAACCACAGCGCCCCCTGCTGTCCGCGCTCTGAACACTCGACCTCCCAACTTCAAGTTCAGCTATAGACTCTTTGTTTACTGCAGTTTCCACTGCAAATGTGGAAAATTAGACGTGACATGCACTGATTAAATAATCCAGTTACTGTGTACTTTATTTCATTAGACTCAAATGTACGAGGGGGACTTTTATTTCTATTCTCGTCTTCAAACAATGACTTCTTAACCTATCTACTAGTTCAATCACACAAGTACACTCAGTGAAATGTATAACTATGATTAGTAGTAAAATGTGTAATATTAAAGTATGACATGACAAGTAAAGTCAAGTCAAGTGGGTTTTATTATCATTTAAACCACAACCACACAGTACGCGGCGAAACAACACAACAGGACTACATTAAAGTGCGCACACAGTACAGCACAAAAGGCCACATAAAGTGCAGTACGTTCAGAGAAAACAATGCTGCATTTAATCTGTTATGTTTTATGTTTGTACTTTTCGTGATCTTAACCTGTGTGGCCTTCTCTTGGGTCTGCTGCACTTTGTAAACTGTGTTTTTAAAGGTGCAATATAAATAAAGTTATTATTTTATTCTTATATGGATATATACAGTAATATGCAAGAGGGTTACTTGTACCACTATTTGCATAACATCATAATAGTGATAGTGTGAGTGGTGCACAAGTACGGTCATATTTATCAGAACAAATGAAGGTTTCTCTATCAGTATTTCTGTAATGGTAATAACAATGAAGTTCAGAGACACATTAAAATTGAATAATAAAGAGTGTCAATTATAAGATACAATTTCTTTTTTTTTTTAAATCCCACACAGGAGAAATTTACTTGTTACAATGGCTGTAAGAGAAATAGTAAAAAAATAGGGGCACCCCAGTGGCTCAACTGTTAGATAATAATAATAAAATACATTCAAACTAAGTAAAAATGTACATAAATAATTCAGTGAATGTTATAATTTCCATATTTCAAGCAGAAGATTAGAATAAAAGGCCGCGTTTTTACCCACTAGATGGGGCTAAGAGCTAAACAAAACTGGGAAACGGTGAATTGCCCGGATGATGTGCTGGTTCTGTGTTGCATGAGAGTGTTCAAGAGTTTATTAGTGTGAAAAAATGGCAGAGGAAAACAAAGTGCTTATGCAACTGGTGTATACACAAACCACCAAATCACACGACCCATAGTGGAAATGGTTTACTTCAGAGGGTTCATATCACATTTCCATGGCAAAGTGTGGTTTTGTCGGGCAGTAAAGCTCAGACTACCACAGACAAATGTAAAACCATAGCTCGGTTTGGTGCCCATGGGTTGTGAGTTAAGTCGTGTAACCTCTCAGGATATGAACACAGGAAATAATAACATTGTGGCGAGAGCGCGCACGGCGCCGCCGCCCATCGAGTGCTCGACCCGGGCACTACCAAGAGAAGAATCCTCGACGCCATCTTGTTTCCAGTCACCAACGTTCACATTTCGGTCGACGAAGGGACGCTTCTTTTATCGCCCTGCGCAATAAATCAATCCCCCACTTAATGGACACAAAAGTGGCACATTGTCGCGTCGACATATGTAGCTTTTATCCATCAGGAAGCCTCTTAAGTAAATCAAACACACACATTACTTTGTTACCTAATGGCGCCTGGTCGCCAGTTGCTCTCCGGTTGCGCCCCTCTCCCCTCACAGCTCAGAGCCCGCCCACAAATACTAGCTGCATGATGTCATCAGAAACCAACCGTTTCTCGAAAAAATAACCAGTTTTTATCTTTTTTTTTGACAATTATTAATCTCACACCAACTGGGAGCCATTATCTTTAACATAAAATCATCTTCAGATCGTAAAAACAAAAAAAAACCGAACAAACGGTCATGGAGAAATGTTATCCTCTCCGGGAAAAATCGACCGTTTTAAAAGCTGCATCCTCCACAGCCGAACATTTCCATTAAAAAGCGGGTGAGGTTGGCTTTTTATATATATATATTTATATATATATATATGCCTCCGTCCTCCCCCAAGTTTATTTCAAAAACAACCTGACTGCCCGTAACACCAGCAGTTTGCAGCGGTCCCCGTGCGACTGCGCATGCGTGGGGGGATGCGGTTTAAGGGTGGGGGAGGGTCAATATATGGAAACGATGAGAACATCCTCTCTCAACATATGATGTCAAAGGGATTTCTACAGCCATATTTCTGAGGGGAGATACACAATAACTGGTTTAACACAACAGTAAAGTCCATCTGAATTACCTTTTATTAAAGTGGTAAACATTTATCAGCTTATGTCCACAAGCAGGGTTGTTAAAAACCTAAAAAATGGTTGCAAATTGCAAGTAGTAGTAGGTGATTAAAGGGCAAAAAAACACACAAAAGGAATTATATTTTACACAAGCTTTAATTTGAGGGCTTTCAAACACTAAAGTCTAATTATACACAGTTAATTGGTTACCTTAAACATAAACAATAGCTTTATTCTGATATTTGCATGCAGGTTTTAATATGTGTGATTTATAACACCTAAAATAATCCTGTAGCCTCATATTTATCCACAATTTAATCCTTCTGGTCAGTGTTTCATAGGCTATCCCTTCAATATACAAACCACTGCTCTTGTATAAGGGGTTACATAACAGCTTAGTTGCCTCCTACTGTGTTGTGTAGCAGATTTAGGTACTTTTAGACACTCTTTAAGCAATGGAAGTGGTGAAAGTAAGGATTTAAATCCAAAATAGCCTCATATCGGTTATTAAAACTTATGCGAGTGTCACAATCATTATGGTAGCAGGCCTATTAATAGACAATCTGGACTGGCCTACACAGCCAGCCTTGTTTGGGTGTCAATTTGTCGTCTATTTCTGCTTGTGGATCTATAAAACAATGGATACATACTTAATAAATCAAATGCATGTAGATTAAATGGACTAAAAACTGGAAATCAATTCTTGTTGAGGCAAAATAACCTATTATCAGATTTACCAAACCCTGTTTTTACCCTGAGAGGAAGAAGAGGAAACAGGAGGGGAAACAACAATTAGTTTGAACAAAACCTCCTGATAAAGACATTTCCCACAGCTGCCTTCACTTTCAGGATGATCGTGAAGATAACACACCATGTTGTGCTGGACATGAGCTGCTGTAAGCTCGGTTTTTTTCCTCTCCTGAAAGAAAATACACCAACTATATTATAACTCCAGCAAGTTTAATTATCATATATAACTTATAGCAAGCTACGGTCCATTCTTTTCTATTAAATGTCCATTTAGAGTGCAGCACAAGTTAAATCCAGACCGTTGCCGACAGAAATAGCAGGAGAGACTTGAGGAAGAATCGCAGCCGTGAACGCGCAGCAATGTGAGCACGGTCACGGCGCCCCTGTGAAATCGGGCGGGCAGCCCCGCGGTGTGTGGAGGCGGAGCTCCGGGTTAGTGATGGGGAGGGAGGGAAGAGGGGGGGCTCGTGGGGGGAGGCGGAGTCTCGGCAGTCCTGGCAGGGCCGCCATTTTTGCAAAGGGAAAAGAGACTGGTTTGAGGGGATCTAATTTCTAAAAGTCGCCGTTGACTAGGGCAGTTTTAACGGTTTCCTATTAATTTCTAGTCAAATTCGTGCCACCGCGTAGAACAAGAGGCAAGGCGTTTTTTAACAACAGAGGACTCTCTAGAGGACACCGTTAAATACAAACATTTTAAAGCTTTGCTAGGGATCCGCAGTGTGTGGACAGAAGTATTGTTTTGGTTGTGGAAGCTGTGTGGAAAGCGACGGGGGTCTTACCCAGGTCCCCTTATTCGCTATTCAGCTCCTCCAGAGTGGACATAAAACGGTAAGTAAACTGCATTAAGTTGTAGTTAAAAGCGGTGAGCACAAATCCCGACCTGGAAGGCTATTGTTGGCTTTAGTTAGCTGGCTAGGCACATCATGCTGATGCTGGCTAACGTTAGTTGTAGTACCAGCTGAGGTTAGCTTGCTACTAGCCTAGCTGGTCAACACCGTTAGTTCAGGGTCTGTGGGTGCTGAGTCCAATTTTGTTTATATTTACATCAATCGAAATTTGAAAATCTAACTAGATGACGTAAGTTTCCAATGCCAGTGTCAAGTTGGCGAGCGTAACGCCAAGAGACCACTTGCTAACTAGCGCATGCTACTAGCTCAAATTAGCTTGACTCAGACCGAGCAGGGCTCTGACTTTTCGTTGATCGTGTGGCAATAAACGAGACGTCATACACCCAAGTTAACGGGTAAATATTATTTACTGGTCGTGGTGATCGATAGAAGTATTTGCCACATCGTTATACCCAACACACGGCGCTAAATACACATTAACATTATGGTTAACATTAAGACGAAAACGCTGCAATTAGATTAATTTCTTGTCCCATAGCCTAACGTGTAACGTCTTCGCTACAGCACACATACTCGGTCAACAACAGTTAGCATCGCCAGCAGTGAACTTGTCCTTAAAATATATGACATAATATTATTCGCACGTTGACTCAAGGTAACTAGAGAGCCAGAGAGGCGGGGGGACTTACTTCATGTTTAGTTTGACACAGTGATACTGCGGGCCATATTGCGCACGGTTTCATCCGTTTTTCGTGTAAATAACGTGACCTAAAATATGGTTACCCGCTTTTATTTCAGCCAGATCATTTACTTTACACCAGCTAAGGTCCAGCTGTGAGCAAACGCGCCTTTTTTTGGTCATCTTTTGAATACAGTGTTTGCAACAGTGTCAAACCAGGCATGAAAACAGTACATTTAGCTTTGGTTACAAACTTGAATTTGTCGTGGTGGCTCACCATCTTTTGCTCTCAACCTCTCAAAGAGAGCACGGGACATTATTTCCGTTCAGCGAAATTTCATACAATGCCACTGTTCAAAAGCCAAGAGAACAATGAGCTTTTACATGCATGTACACAGATATATAAAAGGATGTTTAAGTCTTGTTGTGTGCAAGCTGTTAAAATAGCTTAAAACGCCCGGCTACACTGCGCAGTAATCTCACGGAGCTTTTTCTTGAACCCTGGATGAATTCAATAACAGATCCAATGTCAAACGAGGATTTAACGACTGCTATTTTTTGCTATAATCGGACTTTAACACACATTTCGCGATCACTCGATTTAGATTCAGGGTGTATTGGGTTCAAATGCTGCAAGCGTGGGGGGAGGGGATGTTCCATTTGGGCATCTCGCCCCAGTCATACAATTTGTAACTCCATCTCGGATGGGCAACCCTAGCCACGCTGAACATAACTGTCGCAATTGGGTTGGTTTGTGTTTTTTTAGCAAACAAATTACCGTATATGCATGAGCAATCGGCTTTGCCCCGCTTCAAAGCAGATCTCCCTCCCTCTCTCTCTCTGCCTCTCTCTCTCTTTCTCAACGCTGATATTGTCGCTCTTTCCTGTCAGTGACGAAGCCGAGCATTAATCCACTTCTTTCGGTACTAGCTCGCTGTGCTAACTTAAATCCACTACGCATTATAACCGTTAGCACACCGTCGCCTGATAACCGTTAGCTTTGTACGGTTAGTATTTATTTTTTTTGTCTCCCCCCCCCAAAAAATAAAAAGCTACCACAGTGATGTGATCTTTCGCTTTCTTCTTTAAACAGTTTAAAACAAAAGTCGCATTTAAAAGGCGGTTCGTGCTTCGGTCGTCTCTCTCTTTCTCACCCCCTCTCTCTACTTAGCCTGCTACATTTCCAGAGGCCATAATTGCTAGCCGATTAGCTTCACTGGCGTTTGCCTTCGACGAATTCACAAACAACCCTAATGGTAACAACACAGAGACTGTACCGACAGAGTGATACTTAAGGTAGAGTGTATGAAAGAGGCGATTGAATGCATTCTTGGGGATTTTCTTCCCATGGCGAGGCTCCCCTGGCCACACGGATTGTCTCGCCGTCCTGAGAAAAGCGCTATGAAAATGGCGACAGCACCCAGGGTGTTGTGGTAACATAATAGCAACGTTGTACCCTCCACACCCCTATCGGCAGGACTGACTGCAGCGCCGACATACTCACTAAGGAAGTAACTACACAACACATGATTTTTTTTATTTATTTTGGTTTGGAGGTTAAGGCGTAACAATCACGTCAGATAATCCAGATCGTGCCTCGATAATACTGCGCTTCCTTTCTTTTATTATTATACATTTTTTTGGGTCTTGTCATAGGAGCAATCAGTGATGCTGTGGTGCCTATTCCCAAAACGAGCAGCATAGTATCCCTGTAACATGCGTCACTGCTTATGCTGTTGCCTGTGTTTCGTGTTGTAATGTTGGCTGTTAGGACTTTGAGGTTTATTGTGAGAGCACACTGATATCAGACTTCGTAAATTTACCCAAATACAAGTCTTTGTCCAGATAAATCTATTGCAGATTTGCTCCGTGAAGTCATCTCACCTTAGGTTAACATTATGTAGTTCGTCTCCCACACATGGTTTGCATTTCCTCCGTGCTGTTTGTCCCCTTTTGTGTGACAGAAACACACCGAGTTGTGAATTTTAATGTTGCTTGTAGTGAGAGATCTTTTGAACGTTGAAGAGATGATCAGCTTTTGCTCTTTGTATTCATGATCTGTGTATTAACCTGATTTATATTTTACAAAGTAATATTACAGCCTAAAAAAAACACAGATTGCCTCAGCACGATCTCATAAAACAGGATATAACTTAAACTGTTAATGTTTTAGGGCACCAAAGCGCCCCATGCAGGCTTCATTTTAGCGACTGTATTAACCATAGCACCATCAAAAATGAAAATATTGAAGGAGCTGAATCAATGCTAGGTTCCAGGGCAGTGTTTCCAAGCCTGTGGAGGGTTGTGGCACAGATGTCCTCTTCCTCTACGTCACCCTGTGGGACAAACTTTGGCACTTTATTCAGCTCAACTGGCTGTTCGTGGATGTTGCCAAGTAGTGTTTTTTTCCCCCCTCTTTTTCTCCTGCTGATGTCAGTTGAGTGAAGAAAAGTAAAATATCAAAGTTGCCGGAGCGCATCAGATCTCTAGTAATATGATAATATAATACATTTGTAGCTGCTCTGTGAGGATGTTGTATTGTTGTCATCCTCATTGTGGACCTACAAAGGTGTCTGTAGCGGGAGTAATCTATGATACAGGCCTGCAAACCCCTGCAGCCATTCTATGTGACAGGTAGGCAACAGAGGGTCATTTTGTGTCACTGTATCATGCAGGAGCAAAGAGTCTTTTCTTCTGTGAAGGGTTTATAAGTACTAGAGGAGCACTTAATCAGTCTCTGATACGCAATACACAAAATCCCCAGCCATCTTGTTCTTCCTTGTAAAGGAGCAGAGGCCTTTGTCCTGATACCTTTTTTCATCATCAGTCTTACGTGATATCGGAGCTGACAGCGTTAAATACCTGACTGGCTGTATATGTGCCTGGATGCCTCGTGCAGCAAAGTGTGTTTGCTTGCTGTGTTGACAGAGACGGTGACGGGAGGTGAGCAGCTACCCCTCCACCTCCACCGCCCCCCCCTCTGCCATAGGGACAGAGCACTCTGCCAGGCGGCAAAGAGTCATAGCAGTCTCAGATGACACACCTTTCCTCTCGCCATAACCCAGAGACAGACTCTCAGAGTAGCCACAAGCCGAGCACAAAAAGTATTTCATTTTTCAGCGGGCTCAGCAGAGAGGCTGAGACAATAAGGAAGTGAAGCAGGTGCACAGGATGTCTATCGGTGTATTGACATATTGATAGGGCAGATGAAGGCCATAGCCTCATCAGCTTTATCTCCTCGACACTCCTCCTATACTTGGACAAGCTCCCCCTTGTTGTTGTTCTCTTCCCCGTCTCCAGATAATAAACTCTCATCCCTGAAACAGTAGCACCTTCTGCGTAGGTGAAGTGTGCATGTGTGTCTCTGCAGATACACACCTCGCCATATGGGGTTAAGCTTGTGCGGCTGTGGCCCAGTCTCCAGTGATCTCACTTGTGTGGTACCCAGACCCTGAGAGACCCAGAGACAAAGATGCCTGGCTCCGAGGCCCCAACACAGTCACATGGTATCCCAGCTGGGAGGAGAAGCCAGGGCTCAGGTGACCTGTTTTTGTGCTGCTAGCTGGGCCGTAACAGATCCCTCTTTTAAACTAGCAAGCTGCCTCCCCGACAGGTGGCTTTATGGCTGGGGCTGCTGAGGCTGCAGCCTCTACTATCCTCTTCCTGTGTTACAATTCATGGGTAGTAGCACATGGCAGGATGAGCCAAATAAAAAAAGGCTGTGCCATCAATGTTGGTGATATAACAGCACTGCGGTCCAGGCGTGGAATTGATCCCTGAACACTGCTGTAATGGGACCTGAGTGCCTCTTACTGTTCTTTTTACCCTGTAGATACTGTGCGGCCTATCCCCATTTTTTTCTCTCTGGACATACACGCACATGCATAGCTCGCATTTTTAGTTTAGCAGCACATTCTCCCAACGCAGTAATTGGCTGCCAGCAGCATGTGTGCCCGCTTGTCAGTGTCTGATAATCAGGGTAGCTCAGCTCAGCCACACAGTTAAAGATGAAACTCTGTAACTGTAACGTATACCTGTCTAACTCGCAGACGCTTTACAGGAAGTAACCCTTGACCACACGGAGCCCCGGCTGTGATACTCTGTAAGCAGGAGTGAGAGGGAGATGGAGAGATTGTGCCCCAGGGGTTCTCCTGAACAGACATTACTCAGACTACAGGAGGGCTGCCCCAGCTTTGCTGCCAGAACCAGTTCTCATTGACTTCACCTCACTCTCTCCCAGGCTGTTTGAGCCGAGCACAGGGGATATTGTTCGGAGTTTTGATATGGGGTGTTGTGTTAGGACCATATGCCTCTCACGTCAGTTTACACACACCTCGGTGCACGTAAAACAGACATTTAAGTACATTTTCAGGCATGCATTGCTTAGTTTCTTCAGTCTGCTGCACTGCTCCCCCTTTATTGTTTACTAGTTATGGGACACGAGCACTGCAACACATCTACCCCTCATGATCTGACTCCAAGTGGACTGATTATTTTTTTTACAGTCTGATGAGGTTTTGGCTCGCACTCAGCAACACAGTTCCTATTGTGGCCCGCAAAAATTGCTTGTGTGGACGCTTCACATCCATGCACCCCCCACCCTCCTCGCTGTATTGATGTATGACTTCACCTTCAGTGGCTCCAGTGCAGAGGGAGCGTTTGGCAGCCATGGGCACGCTGATTTATGAAGGACGGGGCAGATGCGATGTGTCCCACTGTGGGCACCATGAAAAAAGGAGGGCCAGGCCTACATTCCATCTGGGTCATACTTCCTCCTGTGGATATGACTGTATTTGTATGAGTTTGTGTTATCCGTGTGTTTATGAGCTGAGTCATTGCAGCCAGCCATGAAGACGGTGTGAAGTCACATCAGCGTGGCGGGGAGGGGAGGAGGAAGGGGGGATTCAGTTGGAATCCCTTGTTTTCCTTGTTTTCGATCGCTCCTCCTACTTATCGAAAAACATAATCTGCCGGGACTTGGCTGCGAAAAACGAGAATGAAAACACTCACAACACGGAGCAGTGGTAATAAACCGAGGAGAGAGGAAAGCTGTTTGTCTGTAGCGGCATGGTTTCAGTGTGATGGTGTGGGTTTTCCCTCACCGACTCGAGTGCGGTGCCGTCTTAAAAGGATAGTTATTCCCCCCACACAATGACGTGACTGTGTCCCCTTCTGCTGAAGGGAGGGAAGGAGGAGAAAGGAGAAGACTGGCTTACGCTATGTGCTCCACTCTGCCACCCAGAGTCCACCCAGGTCTCCGCTGTATAGCGTCACTGTCAGACAGACCCCATGTACACCTCCCCCACCCCGCTGCCCTCTGAAATGGAGGGGGCTGTGGATGATTTCTAACGCTCCCTACAGCACAAAAAGATCATAAGGTGAACACTTTCAGAGGAATTAAACCACGCCGCAAGCTCAAACCACTTCCATCCTGCGCTTCCTTCTACTATTGTCCACTTTATCTACATGCCTTTTGGCTGTGTCCCTCCTCAACTCTCCCTCCCCTGTCCATGTTCCCCCATTTTTTCCCCCCACCCCTAGCTCCTCTCATGCGTTTCCATAACAGCAGTGGATTTGGCCAAAGGTGGCTTTAAATGGTCTCTCCCTGCCTCCTTGTAATTAGGAACTGCGTCTGCGACACTCCCCTTCCCCTTCGCTCTCTGCGCTTCAGTCTCAGGTTTATTTAGGAAATGCACAGAGGAGGGAGAGAAATCCGGCTGGGCGGGGTGACTGGGCACAGGAAGGAGGAGGGGTGGTATGTTTTTTTTTTTTTTCTTCCCTCCTTTCCTTTCTTTGGCTGCGTTTCTACTCCCGTGATGGACAGCTCCTCTAGAGGAAGTAGGAGGAGCGGACGGAGCAGAGGCAGCTCAGATTTAGTCAGGAATGCTGCTGTACTGTACTTGTTTTTTTTTCCACTCGCCTTTTGTCGGTCTTGACTGTGTCTGGCTGCGCACGTATGTTGACGCACAGCTCCTCGTAGACAGAGGAATGTTTTGTAAAGATAGGGTGAGGGGTTATCTGCATGTATATATGTGGACCCTGTGTGTGTGTGCATTCCTCAGTAGTGACAGCAGGATTCCCTGGACGAAGAAGTGGACGAGGGAACAAACAGTCAGCTTCAGAAAGAAGCTGTTTACCAGTGCTAAAACATACTGGGCCTCTCAGATAATACAAAGGAGGAGGAGAGGGGGGCTGTCACTTCAGTGTTTTTTTGGCAAGCTGTCCTGTCCTTGTTGAAAGAAAATGTTCTGGTTACATCAGTTTCACCAGCCAAGTGATACTTTAACCCTTAAAATCAGAGGAGGTGATCTCACCAATAGCCTTGGCCGACACACAGACACTCACAGGGGTCTTCTTCCTCCTATTAATTAGGCCTGTGGCTGACAGCTGTCACGTCTGTGAACCTCTCACCAGTCCCGCTGGCTCAAATGGTGCATTTGTGGGCAAATTAGTACCTGATTGTTACTGTTATCGTGCCTTTATTATTATTTGAAGCCCAGAAGAGACGAACCAAACACTGATCTGACCAGCCAGAGTTTTTTTCCTACATGCCTGGATGCAGCGTACATGATATACACGTTCTTGTGGGCCATTTCCAGGTGTTTATATCCATGTATATCCTTGAATGTTTATCCCTGTGTACATCTTTCCCACACATGTCAATCTCATTACAAATAAACTACCAAGGTGAGCATACATCACTGTTATCCACACCAAGAAACGGGAAGTAGCACGAAGCCTCGGTGGAGTCGTACAAAGTCTGCCCGTGTCAGGGTTATAAATTCAATCTGTTTATTCCAAATTTGTCTCCTTTGAGTCAACTTTTCCATTTTAAATATTTCCAAAGTGACTCCGTACCAATCGGCCAATGTTGTGGCTATTTTTAAAACAAAAACTTGTGTTCCTTTGTGTGACGTTTCCTTGACAGAAGCTGTGTAGTCCGCCTTGACAGCTAACCTGGTAATGAAATACAGATTTCCTGGAGAGAGTAGCGAGTATGTGAGTGCTCCAGAGGACATGCTGAGGCCAGATACCTCATAGGCATGCAGAGACAAGATCTTGGTGTGGCGGTGTGTGTTATTGTTTTGCTCTGTGTGTGTGTGTGTGCCCTATGCTCAATACATGACACATCCCTGCTTTCTAACCCCTCTCCTTCCCCAGCTACACCCACGAGCCGCCAATCTGAGCCTTTGTCTGGCCCCAAGTGTGTGTGTGTGTGTGTGTGTGTGTGCATGAGCAGGCGGAGGTGTGACCTCCAGCCTATTTTGTCTCGGCATCTGTCCCTCCCACTAATCCCGCTTATCAACAGAGCTCTCCGTATCAGGAGCAGCCACACTGACACATATGCTCCCGTCTGGATTCACATCAGCCGGTGTATAATTTATTAGTGCAACCAGCCTCCCTACCTCTGGACCAAAAGGAGCGCTACATTCATCGGCTGACACCTAACGGAGTCAATTATTGATGGCTTGTGACTCACAGCTTAGAGATCCAAACCGTAGCATTCATATCAATGAAATGTCTTTTTATTGGGGATGTGTTAGTGCTCAGAATAGAGCAGTCCTCCTCGGTCGAAGGGGGGAAAAATGGCCTCTGTGTGTTGTTGCGTTTTTCCTCCCCTCCTTTCATGGCGGCCCGGCTGCTGTGTTCTCTTGCTCCCCTTTGTGGGAGCTCTCTCACAGTGCAGCCTCCTGCGTTCCTGCCGTGTGTGTAGAGGTCGCTTTAGCGCAGTTCACAGCAGCACCGCGAGGCTTCACTTTTTCTTTTTTTTTCAGTGTTGTATCTTCTCGCTGTTTGTCAGTCAAAACCTCTGCTTGGTAGCTCTGTCAGAGGGGAAATTCCTGTCAAAGGACAAGAAACTGTCTTGGTCTGAAAGTATGAATCATGCATTAACGTGTGCTGGAAATACCCCGTTTTCACTATGATTTTGTAATTTCAGGCTTTGCAAGTGCTTTGTTCTCAGTATGAAAGAAATGACACGTTGTTGAACTGTTTACAGGTTACGCTTCTCCATAACACTAACAGATTTTCTTTGTTCTTTTTCTCTTTGTCTACTTCCCCCCCCCGACTACGTGTTCAGGCCTTGTGGATGCACTTAGATGTCTGCAATGACTGCTGTGGCTGGCATGCCTCAGTGTTTTGGACTCCCATTCTCTGGACTCAGTAGGACAAGAACTGATCAGCAGAGAACATCATGAGCATAGTCATCCCAGTAGGGGTGGACACAGCAGACACCTCATACCTGGACATGGCTGCGGGCTCAGAGTGAGTAACACCCCCACCAGCCAACACGCCAAGCCTCGAGTGTTTTCACACTGCACTGTGCCTCCTCATTTCCTCATTCATTCTCTACAACCATCATACCATCTTTGGCGTTGTCAAGAGTTCATTCTCAGTTTCGCTCAGTTTCCTCACCTTCTCTCTGTCAGTGTTCAGCCCCGTCTCTCACCCCTCTTTGCTGTTTGATTCGACACAGTATGATCCCCCTCTCTTCTACCTGCCCTCTGTCATCTTTTTCTTAACTTTCCACACAGATCTCCTCTCCCACGTTTACAAAGTTACTGTTAATGGGAAAGGAATGTGCAGTTTGAGGAAGCCGGGCCTCAGCGTGTGCTCTAATGGACACTCGAGTCTTGTCATTGATTGTACTTGCACAGTTATTAACTACATCTGCCCTGAGACGCAGACATCTGTGTCAAGCGTACATGATTTTTCTTGATCCTTTTCTAACGCGGTAGATTGATGTTTGTCCATGTGTACGCTGCATCGAGTCAGTAGAGCAGAAATGGTGCATGGAGCCATGGCAACAAGCCTCCTATTGCCCCTCCTCTCTGCTTCCTATAGTCTTGTCAAGGGCATTGCCGTGGCTTTTTCTGGTCAAATAAATGAAGCAAGAGGTTCTCGTATGACTAAAGAATAACACACGTCATCAACTTATGGAGGGGCTCCTGTCTCTTTAAAAGAGAGAGAGCGAGAGAGACCTCCTCCTCCTCCTCTTCCCCCATCAGAGCTGTTGCCGTGACAGCTTGTGTTGCCATGGTATCTGCCCCCTCGATCCCCCCCCCCCCTCTCCTCCCCTCTGCACTGCGCAGGGCCTGTTGCCATGGTCACTGTCCTGAGTGACAGGTGGCCCTCACATAGACATGGCGTCTTAAACAGTCCCATCGCGCCCCCTCCTTTACCAACCCCTCCTCCTCCTCCTCTCCGTGGAGCTCTGCTGCCACTGGGGGTAAAAAAAAAAAAAAAAGGAGTAAAAGCCCCCTCGCCTTGACTCGCTCTTTGTCCGTCGGTGCTCTGCGTCCGATCGCCTGCTGCAGATTTATTCAAAAGCAGATAACAAGCTTGAAAAGGGGGCTTCCACCTGCTGCTGCTGCTGCAGGTCCCATCCAGACCATACACACACACACACACACACAGAGGAGTATTGTGAGTGCACCAGCCGAGTCTGGGATAGCAGGGCTGGCTACTCACCAGCGAAACAGCGTCACGTCCTTTTCCACATCCCCCTGAAGTCTGCAGCAGCGTGACCAGCTGTTGGCTAATGCGGTGTATGTGTATATGTGTGTGTGCGTGTGTGTGTGTCCACGGTGACACACCAGAGGAGCTCGGCGTGCGCGCACACGCCGAAAGAATACGTAGTGTTGCCATGGCAGCAAGTAGGAGCTCTTTAGGAGCGAAGGCGTTGCCTCTGGCTGTTTCGGTGCTGCTCTTTTTTTTTCTCTCTCGCTCTCTCTCTCCTTTCTCTCCTGCTGTTGATCTCTCCATTCTCCACGCTTGTCCACTCTGCCTCTTCGCCCTCTCTCAGCAGGTGTTTGCATTTTAAATGACAGCTGTCTCTTGTTAAACACTCCTGACGTTTATGAGCTATAAATAGTGCGCACCTAGCCGCCACCTTAATTTAAACTTCCAAGTTCAAAACGTGACAGATTTCTCTCGCTTGCCACCGACGCAGGTCGTATCTGCTCGTGTTGGAGTCTGATTATGACTGGCGGTACGTCCCACTTATCTGTACGCTAACTCCCTCTCTCTAGTCCCTCCTTTACACATCCCAGCAGCAAAGACATGAATGATACAAACCCTCCAGCTATGCACACATACATTCAAACATGCTTATTTCCTTCCCGCTCAACAGGCTGGCTCACTTGTTTGTCTTTGACTGTCACTGCCTCTGTGTTTGGTTTGTCCTCTCTCTCTCTCTCTCTCTCATAGGTTAAAGTCTGATTAATTCTCTTGAACCTATAATAAAAAAGAGTGATTCATGCCTCGACTGGATCTTAAGCGCCTGTATTATAACGTGTAGACTTTGATCTTGTTAATCATTAATGGGAGAAAAAGTTAGTGAGCTTAGTGCACTCAAAGTCTAGTTTGATTTTTAAATTCTCCCCCTATCTTTTAAAGTCAGGCACTCTTAAACATTTAGACACACTCATCCATGTGGCAGTTAATCTGTTGTACACACACACACACACACACCTTACTCTGGATCCGCCTCCAGACCTCATGTATGCACTTACGTTTTCACTTTGACAGTGAGTACTTGAGCGGCAACACACACAGGAAGTGTTGCACATTGCTCTTACGGCATGCAACAAGAGCAATAAGGCTGAGAGGGGCTCCCGCAGGTACCGTACCACCACTTTACCTTTTTAAAGGGGGCGACTTTAGGAGGGGAAAGCGAGAAGAAGTGTGCTTCTCTTTTTGTTTATTACTTGGCGTGTATCGTTAATACCTTTGCGGGTCTGTTCACTGAACTGAATAGGAGCTTCGGTCGTGGAGTCAGGGTGAAAGCGAAGCTGTCAGTTTTACATAGGCAGAAATGTTGCATGGCCTGTTCAGAGTCCACGTAATCTTTTAATCTTTGTACCCATCTTACTCACTATATTTAAGAGGCTGTCAAGTGTGCTTTATGAGCTTTGTGTTTGTTTTTTTTCCTGCCTCATTCATGGAAAATTGTCGGCCCTCATGGAGTTAGTTTTGAGTAAGAAAACAAACTCCTTGATGGTGTTTTGTGTGTCTCTCTGACCTTGGAGCACGTTTCTGGACAGGACTGTGTGAAAAGAGGAGTGACGTTTTCTCACGATTGAATCATTAACACACGTGAATAATCACACATGCACAGCACATTACCTTCAACTCCTTCCTTGTCAGGCTCTCCTCAAATTTCCCTCTCTTCCTTCTTTCTTCCCCCTTCATACCTGACTATCTTGTCTCATGCCATCTGTTTTGCCAGCTCCACTTCCTCCTTCCTTTTAGAGCCACCCCCTCAGCAACCGAAGAATAGATGAATCATGTCATAATAAGGGTGGGTTGGTCTCGCTCTCAAACGGCCAAACAGGCTCGCTCCTTGACTGCATTGTGATCCGCGGAAAGTGGATCTACTGGTTTGATTTGAATAAGCTTGGGGAAAAAAAAAAAAGCAACAACAGAAAAAAAACGGCAGTGTGTTTGTTGTTTTGTGTGAGTGAAACAGTGAGAGACAGCAAATTTCAAATGATTGTCTGCCTCGTGGATACGAGTTCAGCAGTATTTTGATATGTTTCTATTATTTGTCTGGCTCTCAGAATTTAGTTTTCCAGCCAAGGAGGCATGACAGCAGTCTGTGCTGGAAGTATTCAGATCCTTTACTCAGGCAGAAATACTTCTGCATTCAAAATCCTGCTTTAGTTAAAGTATTACGGATGTTATATCCGACACTATTGGACTTAAAATACTTTTTACAGCCGTAGCTGAGGTGGAGCTAGTTTTAATGTGTCCGTATATACTAATTTAGGTAGGTCCAGTGGTTCCCAACCAGGGATTGTGATATGATTATAGGTTAGGAAAGTTCTGCAACACAAATCTGTATTAATTTTTCCTCTAATCTTTCCTTTTTGTGAAATAAATGGCAGATCATTTTACCTCTTGATTGGAGGCCCTGACTGCACAGTTCTCAAGCTTAAAGAGACTGGAAAGCACCATTTCTAAACTTTTAATACATTATATTTTTATGTTTGTTGTTGTAAAATCTTGTAGTATCTCTGAGCTATAGCTGTGAAATAAAGGTAATAACGTTCCAAGTAAAAAGTACAATATTTACCGCTGAAATAAAGCGCAGTACAAGTGTGAAGGTGCCTGAAATCGAGTCTTTTAGCAGCTATAGCAGATAATTTATTACACTTTGCTTTTAGGTAAGAAGTCACAAGCTAGAAAGGCTGGAAAGCGTTTTTAATCTTTTAACACATGAAACGTTTTTATGTTTATTTGTGTAAAATCTTGTGAGATAAATAGAACAATAGGCAAAAGTAGAATATTTATTTACCCCTGAAACGTAGCACAGTACAAGTATGAAGTTGCCTGAAACTGGCTCTTGTACTGCCTGTGGCCACCGGGCTGTGTTACTCTATAGAAATGCATCTATATTCTTGCTGCTGAACCTTTTGTCTCACCCTGCTTCCCTGCTAAGCGTGCTGACGCACACACACTTCCTCACACTGTTGGTTGGAAACAATTAACTGTGCGTAACCTTGTTATTGAAGTTTTTCGGCGTGCAGTAACAATTTCTCTTTGTTTGTGTCGCTGCCCAGCAGACCAGAATCGGTGGAGGCCAGCCCTGTGGTGGTGGAAAAGTCCAGCTACCCACACCAGATCTACAGCAGCAGTTCTCACCATTCCCACAGTTACATTGGCCTGCCTTACGCTGTGAGTAAACACAAAAGCGGCTTCCACACACCTTTTTATTACAAATCGCCTGGATATGTTGCGAACACTCCCTCTCTGTTAATCATTGAGTGCATTGTGACGAACATTTAGGTCGCTTCCTCTACCGGTTTATGACAATAAGACGTTTATTGACATGAGCTTGGACTCTGCAGTGAGGAGAAAGGAGTGACACGAGACGGAGCGTATTACTTTGAGCTCTTCAGGTTGCTCCCTCTCGTTTACCTGCACCAAGTGACCTCCCGTCTCTTCCGTCCTTCCCCTCAGGACCATAACTATGGGGCGCGGCCCCCACCTACACCACCAGCCTCCCCTCCCCCCTCCATGTTGATCCGACAAGGAGAGGGGGGGTTGTTTGTTCCCGGGGGCCAGGACGAAGCATCAAGGGGCACGACGCTCAGCACCTCAGAGGATGGCAGCTACGGGGCTGACATCACCCGCTGCATCTGTGGCTTCACCCACGATGACGGCTACATGATCTGCTGTGATAAGTGCAGGTAACGGCTGATTCCCCGACGTTTTAATTATTATTAATGAGTTGATGATTTGTGACTTTTTAAAAAGTTACTTAAGAGTCTTCTGCTGTGTTTTTTGTTGTAGTGCCTGGCAGCATATAGACTGCATGGGCATCGACAGGCAGAACATTCCTGAGACCTACCTGTGTGAACGCTGCCAACCACGACACCTGGATCGAGAGAGGGCCATCCTGCTGCAGACCAGGAAACGGGAATGTTTGTCTGGTGAGCAGGATCTCACAGACTGATACACATTAGTCTCCATTAAGGTTTCTTTACTTAAATCACAGTTTAGTGACACAAACTTGGATAAAATACAAAGAGTAGGTTGTTATTTTGAGAGCGGCGTTCCCCCTGTGCTAGTTATGGAGTGTTTCAATGACAGCCCGTAGATAGATCTTTCAGTTCTGCTTTTGCTGGCTTCCTTGCTGCAGTAAATGGCCAGCTTGTTAGTGAACAGAGCAGGTTGTAGGCTGTGTGAGGGTGCAGCCTCCTCCCCCTGCAGACCAGGCAACTTCACTCTGCCTGAGCCTGGAACACAATGCCACCTGCTGGACAAGAAGCAAACTTCCTTCGTGCTCTAACATGTCTCATGTTGTATCATTGCAACTTGGTTAGCGTTTCTTTGCCTGCAGCACATTTGTATAGCTTTGTTCATTACTCCCGTCTCACGTTTAATATATTTGTTGGGTTATTCAGATGGGGACACGAGTGCTACAGAGAGTGGAGATGAGGTGCCGCTAGAGCTCTACTCCACCTTCCAACACACGCCCACCACCATCACCCTGACTACCGCACGCCTTGGCAATAAGCAGGCTGATAAGAAACGCAAAAAGAGCGGTGATAAAGAGCCTCCAGCATCTTCTGCCCGAGCAAAGAAGGTCAGGATTGACTAATTTATACAGTCAGTACGTTATGCATTCTAAGCCTGAACTTCAGCTAATATTAAACTTTCTTTCTTACTTTCTTCTTCTTCTCTGGGCAGGCCTTCCGGGAAGGGTCCAGAAAGTCCTCCAGAGTTAAGGTAAGCACGCAGATGCAACAAACAGCCAGAGCGTACTCTGTAGTTTCGTTCAAACTTGAACCACATGTGTCAACAATCGCCGTATGTTTCTGTTTTCTCAGGGTGCAGCGCCAGAGCAGGAGCCAACAGAGTCCCTGTGGGAGAACAAGATCAAGACGTGGATGGAGCGTTACGAGGAGGCCAGCAGCAATCAGTACAGCGAGGATGTCCAGGTCCTGTTGCGTGTTAAAGAACAAGGCGACGGCAAGAGCCTGGCGTACAACACGCACCCCGCCTCTTTCAAACCCCCTGTGGAGGTATGAACCTGTCCAAACTCACCCATCCTTAAAATGTCTGAGAACTGTAGTCCGTCTACTGGATTTTAGTGTACTTTAATATGGCGGCTGTCCAAGATCTGTCCTCATGTCTGACTGTGTCTGTCTTCCAGAGTCAAGTTCAGAAGAACAAGAAGATCCTCAAAGCGGTGCGAGACTTGGCCCCAGACTCCCTCATCATTGAGTACAGGGGCAAGTTCATGCTCAGACAGCAGTTTGAGGCCAACGGATACTTCTTCAAGAGGTCAGGATGCCAGTCTCTCTGGATTTGTTTCTTCTCAATGTAAATTTCTGTGTTTAATTACGCAGGTCAGACAAATTCACCAACATTAAGTGGTCTGGGAACTTGGGGATGGACAGCTGCGCGGTGTGGTTCATTACAATGCCCTGTTATCTGTGAATTATTAACAGTTTTGCACTGACCTCACTTGTTTCCCTTTCTTCTTTTTTTTTAGGCCATACCCATTTGTGTTATTTTATTCTAAATTTGACGGACTGGAGATGTGTGTGGACGCTCGTAGCTTCGGCAACGAAGCACGCTTCATCCGTCGCTCCTGCACCCCTAATTCTGAAGTAAGTCCCAAATAAACTGATTAAATAGATGAATATTACCCATTTCTAATTAAATCCGCCCTGATACATCATTACACTCTCTGGTTTCATTATTCTTCTCTAATGTTTTGCCCGACCTCCCTCAGGTGCGGCACGTCATAGAGGACGGCATGCTGCATTTATACATCTACTCATTGAGGCCTATCACCAAGGGCACAGAGATCACCATTGGTTTTGATTTTGACTATGGCAGCTGGTGAGTTACGAAGCGAAAATAACAAAGTTGCAAGGCGAAGTCCTTTTACGTTCTAACCTCACACTTTGATGTCGGTTTCTTCTTTGTGTTTCTCTTGAAAATTTGCAGTAAATACAAGGTGGACTGTGCCTGCGTGAAGGGGAATCAGGAGTGCCCGGTGCTCAAGCACAACCTCGAGCCCACAGAGAACCTGGTCTCTGGAGGCCGACGCAGAGGGAGTCGGAAGGACAAGGAGACGGTTCGGGACGACCTGGGCCAGAACCAGAACATGAGTCTGGACGGCGAGGGGAAGGGCAAGGGCGTAGGCGACGGCAAACAGAGGAAGCTCTCTCCTCTTCGCCTCTCTATCTCAAACAACCAGGCAAGAACACACTTGAATGAACGTCACACTAAATGCACCCAATTTCACTCCTCTTTAACACTTGACTGCTCATGTGTTACATGTTTAGAGTTTGTCTATTTTTTTGTTAATATACATTTACCCTTGTGGTCCATGCATGCAGTTTTATCTTTTGTGAAATGTTATGTGCATGTTTTTATTTTTCCATTGTCACTCTTTGTTACTGTACATCCTCTTTAGTTCCCTCTTTTTTCCCCATCATCCCTTTGTGCATTCACCTTTGTCCCCCCTCAACTTTTGTCGGCATAGTTCAGTTTTTTACTTTCATTTGCACGAGACTCTTTGATGCCACCTGTCTGGCAGAGATGTGTACCCCTCTGTCAGAGCACGGCGTTTCTCCTCGGCAGAAGTCTCGTCTATCGTCTATTCCAGAAAGCGGTTTTCACTTGCCATGACCAGGCCAAATTTGTTGGAAATTGGGTTCAATCGGGAGTTTAAAATCAGCGAAATGTTTGTCCAGAGGTGTATTTTTAAGATTCGGTGCTTGACCATTGAGAAAGCAGTCCAGTGCGTCCCGTAGCTTAAACCGTACGAGGTTTTGGAGTTGTAAAGAAGACAGGTGAGATGAGAAGTCCCATCAAAGGAGATAAAATGTCTTGGAGTGGAACAGTTACGAGGTGCAGATTCATTAACCATCATTTATGAACAAAAGTGCACAGTTTTAACTCGGCGAGCTCTGAGCAGGTGTTTTGTGCACAGACCGACTACTAAAAGCAAGAGTTACGTCCCTCGTTACGTTTCGGATTACTCCCCTCCCCTGCCCTCCCTTTCTTCCTCACCTCCCCTCTCCTCCACTCTTACCTGTCCTCCCTCTAGTCTGTAGCCAGACTGACTGATCAGCCATGATAAAGCGCCATACCCCGCTCTCCCCTCCTCTTACAGGATCCTGAGTTATATGAGGATCTAGAAGACAAAACCTCCGTTAGCAATGAAGTAGAGATGGAGTCAGAGGAGCAGATTGCAGAGAGGAGGAGGAAGATGGTAAGTGTGACCAAGCTAGGGGGCTACAGCTTTTTTTGTTTTGTTTTTTTTGCCATGCAGCCACCCAGCAAACAAGCGAAAATAAAACTGTCCCCTGTTGCTCGGGGTGTGGACTTCACTATTGTCTGCTAAAGGTGCTGTGGCTTGGATAGGAGCAGCTGTCCTCTACCTCCCTACCTTCCATAAAACTACCCTCCTCTTCATCACTCATCTTCTGCTTGCGCTCCCACCACTGTCAGCGCCCCTGTTGCTGTTTTCCCTCAGTCAAATTAGTTTCTTTATTTCCTCCCTCCTTCAGCCTCTCAATACTGATGCTTTGTGCCTTGTCTGTCGTTGCGCAGTGACATTTATTTCCCTCATTTGTTGCCTTTTTCTCCCTCCCCCCCTCCAGCATATAAGACAATTAACAGGCCTCAAGTGCCTCATGCTCGATTACAACGCCATCTCCTGCCAGTGGGAACAAACCAGCATATTGTGTCGTCACGCAAGCTGAAACTGTCCCCCAGTGTGTATTATAGTTCGAATATAGCTCTCCTCTCACCTTCATTGCGGCTATGAGTTTGAGATGGTCAATTACTGTTTCAACCACTCGTTCCCCTGCCAAACAGCCTCATGTCCCTGAGAGATGGGATCAAACAGGCATGGCACACTACACACACACACACACACACTGTGGAAATTACCCTGCAGTCAGCTTCATTTCACACGGTGGACCCAAGGTGCAAAGTGCTGACTCATCTTTGGCAACATACAGTTCTGCTAATCGGCCAAAGAGGGATAGATAGTTGAAAAGAAGGGAGGGTGGAAGCGGACGGAGGGGCTGCAGAGGGTTGGAGCCTTGTTGCCAGGGCCACATTGACTTTGGGAGATCCAATCGGCTGCTTTCTTCCTGTGGAACGTAGCCCAGGAGAGCGCTCCGCCACCGGAGCAAAGAAGCGCGCATTCACAAACTGACGATCACAAGCGTAGTAGATGCGCGTGGGTGTTTTTGTAAATTCGTGCCACGACAAGGTGTGGAGGAGATAACACCAGCGTGCGTTGGCATCGTATCCTGCCCACTTAAACATCTATTGTTTGGAAAAGCTGTTTGTGTAATGTCGCCCCAATTCAGCGCTTACCTTTTGTGGGCCTGAAGTCTGAGACTTTGGAGACAATTTTGCCCGATTAAATTAAGTTAAAGCTTTAAAGTCCATCCGTCCTTGTGGTGGAGGGGGAGGGCTGGAGTCACCTGACAATGGGTGAGGAACGGGGCGGGGGGAAAGAGACAACCATTCATGCTTAAATTCACACCTACAGACAATTTAGAGTCGCCATTTTCTCCCATTTGCACGTGCGTCCTGCTTATTTTTGTCCCCTAAACTTTATTCAGCTCAGCTATGAGTCATTTCATCATCGTTTAATCATCTTGTGATTGGTTTGTTTTGTGCACACACGTCTTCGTCGTAGTCCCTCGATCTAGGACCACCTGGAGTGAAGGAAGAACACCATATTTCTCTCATGACTGTCGGCCCAAAAACGCCATTTAAAGTGGACGTAACATACCGTGCGAATCAGAGTTGTCACGAGGATGGAAAAAGAAAAGTGGTGTGGCAGGTGCAAACCGCAAACATCAGCTTTTTGAGGAAATACTCCTGACCTGGCTGTTAGGAATAAGTTCACTCAGCGCGTCCTGAAGCAGCCCGATATTAACCCGATTAGCCCGATATTTGTGACACAGGCCGATTTTAAACCACCAGAAGATCAGCGAGTGTAGGTCTGTCCACTGTTTTTGAAGCCTTGTTTAGGGGGGACATGTCTCTTCTAAACTGGGCTGTCTCTTTATTGAACATTCAGGCCAACCCAGCGGAGCAGTCCCATCTCCCTGTCGGGGCGGCTTCCAGCTGGAAGGGACTGAAACACAAGGAGGTAAACTTGACCCATACATAGCCAACTTTACTCCACCCATCTGCCAGCCTCCCCACCACCACCACCTCTCCCCCAAATCTCCCAGAGGTGACTGACTTACAAGCGTACTAACTGTCCCGTCTTTACAGACACCTGACTTCAGCCTGACCTAGGCAGCAATATGTCTGTTGTCTCAGTATGTTTCCTGGTATGAAAATCTTTTCAAAGAGGTGTTCTGACTTTAGGTGGAGCTCTTTTGGGTTTTTGGGGGTTTTTTTTGGTGGAGGTAGACCTGGGAAAAATTCGTGGCACAGATGCACACAGACATTTTATTATCCTGGTTTGCCACGGTTGGACTGTGAAGCGCTTTGTCTGTTAAAGGTAGAAAAGCGCAGTCCATTTACCGTTTTACATCCTCACAACATTCTTCCTGTTGCTCCTGTCTGACCTCTGTCTCTCCTCTTTTGTTTTGCCTTAGTGTGAAAGCAAGGGGTCACTTGTACGCCTTTGTCTCCACTCTGCACTCAGCTAGACCGGCTTTCGCTGTGTAGCACATGTTAACCCTGTTGTACCGCTAACTCTGTGGCAGAGTAAAAACTCTGTGGACTTATGTTCCTGCGCTCTCTTCCCACCTCCAAACCCTTCTGTCCCTCTGCAGACACGAGAGGAGAGGAAGATGGAGGCCATCCTGCAAGCGTTTGCCCGAATGGAGAAGAGAGAGAAACGAAGGGAGCAGGCGCTGGAAAGAATCGGTAGCATCAAGTCAGAGGTCGGGGGACGCAGTGACATCAAGGAGGAACCTCCAGCCACACCAGAGACGGCAGATTCTCCAGCTGTTATGCAGGTGAGAAAAGTGAACTTGACTGCAGAGGTCTGAAGCTATTTCGTGTTGTTCAACAACAAAATGGTTTAAATGCTCGACTGTCTTTCCTCATAGCCACTCCTGGAGGTGAAAGAGGAGCCAGGATTAAAGCCGGCCAAGGTCAAAGGCTCGAGGAACAGGAAAAGTTTCTCAAGGAATCGCACGCACATTGGCCAACAGCGCCGGCGAGCTCGCACCATCAGCACCTGTTCTGACCTGCAGCCTGGCTCTCCAATTGAATCTGTGGAGCCTCTGAGCAATGAAGCCCCCGAAGGAGAGACACCCACTGCACCGGAGCCGGAGGCAATCTCTTCCCAAGCACCAGACACCAGCCCTCCGCACAGCAGCTCACCTGCACCTGACAGAAACCGCACCGGGAGCAAGAACTTCAAAACTAAAAAGGTACTGCAATCGTAAAAGAGTTACTAATAGTCATTTATTCATGCAAATATACACAGATAAACTTACTTAATGTATGAAAAACAACCTCTTTTTCACAGCACTTTGTGAGTGAGTGGGTGGGAGAGAAGCAGCAGGACCGTGGTGCAGTACGAACCCCAGAGCCGGCCCCAGAGAGGCCGTTGAGAATAAGCAGTGACCCCGAAGTACTCGCCACACAGCTGAACGCCCTCCCAGGCATGGCCTGCTCTCCACAGGTCTACAGCACGCCCAAACACTACGTCCGCTTCTCGTCCCCTTTCCTGGCGAACCGCAGTCCCACAACTCCCGGAGTCCCCACTGGGAGACGGCGTTCCAGAGAGCTGCCAGAAACGCCGCCAACCACCGGCTCCTGCAAGAAGGTAGAGTCTTGCTTTAGAGAATTTCCTGTTTGGCTTCGATACTTGTGGGGGAAAAAAATGTTTACATCCAGTCCAGTTTTTGGACAGTCATGGATCTGTGAGTTTTGAAATGATCATTAGCTTTGACCTGTCTGACTGCAGCGAACGTTTTCCAGCGTGTTAAACTCATTTGATCGCCTGCGACGATAAAGGAAATCTCACCAGTATCTGTAGCCGATCATTAGCTGCTTCAGTTGTTGAGTTACTGAACCTCTCCTTGTTTCTTTCAGCGATGGTTGAAGCAGGCCCTTGAAGAAGAGGGATCCACCAGCCCAGCCAGACGCCCGAGCCTCCTCATGCCCTGTGAGGGTCCTCTTAGCCCCTCCATCAACGGAGACTCTGACAGCCCTCTGCCCTACAACGGCACCTGCTCGCTACCTGGTAGGTCTTTGCGGGAACTGTGCAGCCAGCGATGTCTGACCACCATGATTGGAAAGTATCGTATGAATGCTCATCTAAAGCACACGCCACGTTTCTTCCTACAGAGTTGCCCACGCCTTTGAAAAAGCGCCGGTTGAGTCCGTTAGATGCCTGTATGTCTGAGAGCTCCACACCCTACGGCTCCCCTTGTGCCACGCCCACCAGGGCAGACCAATCGGAGGCACCCGCAACCCCCATCTTACTGGCCACCCCACCGCGTCCCAGAACGGAGGAGCCTAGTACAGAGCCCCTGCCCAACACCCCAACACAGACACTTAACGCCCCTCTGGAGGTAATAACAGCCGTCTGTTCGGAGCTTCCATGTTTGTTCACAGTTAGAAAAAAGAACTGGAGTGATCCAAATCTGTTCTTGTTTCCACTAGAGTGAATCCTCTGTGGAAAGCTCCCCAGAGCTCAGCCGGAAACCCAGTGTACAAGAGGTGAGTGAAGGACGCAGCAGCAGTTCATCAGTAGATGATGAAGTGCTCCATCTCATTAAGGACTTGACGTGTGTTGACAGTTCCCTGACATTGATTCCTCTCTCCTTTCGTAGGCCGATCGTCCTCCTTCGTTGGTCTCCTCTCCCTGCATCAGGGCTCCCAGTTCAGACGGACTCCCGGCTGAAGCCAAAGTGCCGGTTCCTGAGAGTCCACAGCCTCCGGTTTCTGACTCTGTGGACAGTGGAGAGGACAGGACGGATGGTGGGGTTATAGAAGGAAGTAGTGAGCCTTCCTCGTCCGCAGAAACATGTGCTTCCTCTTTTCCCGGCTGGATAAAAAGCCCAGATAGAGGCCCGACTGGACCAGCTGGCCTGAACTTCTCTCCAGTCAACTCGAACCTAAGGGACCTCACCCCCTCACACACTCTGGAGCCTCTGGCAGCTCCCTTCAGGCCCGACGCTGCAGCTGGGGCTGCGGCAGGGTCCACAGCAGGGACCGGGTCATTGGTTGTCCCTCAAGCCCCCTTCAGTGAAGGTCAGGGGCAGCTGTTTTACCCCTGCTCTGAGGAGGGAGGTTCACTCGGCTTCTCGCGCTCACTTAACGGGGATGGCAGCGGCGATGGAGGAGGGTCAGCGCAGAACCCCCCACAGAAGAAAAAGGTAAGTTGTCGCAAGATCTGTCTCGACGTAGATTCAATGACCTCACTGACTCTGCTGTGTCAGTAACTGTCAACATGCTGCCCTCTACTGGTCAAACACAAGCCGTGCTCTTTGTTCATCGATGACATCGTGTCTTCCCAGGTTTCCCTGCTAGAATACAGGAAACGTCAGCGCGAAGCCCGTCGCAGCGGCTCCAAGACCGAGTGCAGCTCTCCCGTCTCCACCGTGCCACCTCTGACCGTGGACGCCTTCCCCGTCGCGCTGGAGACGACCAGCGAACCTCCGCTACCCACTGCTCCTGCGGCTGTCTGCAACGCCAACAACACCATCGTTGTTAAAGAGCCCCAGACGAGCGAGGAGGCCGAGACGCCCGGAGAGAAAGGCGAGAAGGAAGGAGGAGAAGGACAGTGGTACGTACCATGAAAACTGCTTTTGTCTGAAACATGAAGGAGCTGCAGAGCTTGAGGTCCAACGTTTTTTCTGTTTCTTTGTAGGACGTCGTCCACTTCTGTAGAGCAGGCCCGAGAACGCAGCTACCACAGAGCTCTGCTGCTCAGCAAAGACAAGGACACGGGTGAGGACAATGACACCGACTGTAAATCGTCCGCATTACAGGAATACTTCGACAGTTTGAGGAATAAACGTTTGTCCTCTTTCAGATGGTGAGACAGAAGGTGGAGATACACCTGCACTGAGAGATTGCCCGTCTCCAAGTCTTCAAAAGACCCCAACTCACACCGTAAGTCAACGCGAAGAAGCTCCGACTCGTCTCAGCGAGTTGTCGACAAGTTCCTAACGTTCCCTCTCTCTTCCCTCGCAGCCCTGCTCTCCTGGTCCTCTCACTCAGCCCACCAATCGGCCACCGAAGGAGGAAGACGGCGACGGGCAGCCTCGGACGCCAAATCCGACCAGCCAGCCACCGAGCAAGCCTGCGGGTCCCAAGTCGGCTCCTCTGACCCCCACAAAGCTGCATCCCACCCCGTTGCCCTCCTCTCCGGTCCACTACCCGGGACCGTCCCTCCTGCACTCGCCCAAGCCTCAGCCTCAGGGCTCGCCGTACCGCAGCCAGAGGGCGCTGTTCTCCGCTCAGCCTCAAAACCAACCCCAGCCCCAGGCTCAGACTGGCCCAGCTTCTTTTCCCCAGTATAACACACAGAGTGCTCCACCACCACCTCCCCCTCCTCCACCAGCACCACCGGCCTCCACGGCGTATTTCCCCAGCCAGAGCCCCTCGCCTGCTGGACCTTTCCCCGGGTTTAAACCCGCCGTCACACCCCCTTACCCTCCTTGTTCTCAGCCCCTGATGCAGACTCTTCCCCACAGCGTGCACTATCAGAGCTCAGCTGCTCCACCGCCGCCTCCTCCTCCGCCCCCGCACCCGATGCCCGGCCCCACCCTGCTGCACGTCAACCTGCAGCCTCCTCCCATCCAGCAGCACCAGCTCATGCTGACCACCGCCCCTCCGCCGCCTCCTCCCCCACAGGGCCAGACCTCACAGCAGCAACAGCAGCAGCAGCCTCCCGCTGGCAGCTCCCTGCTGTCGCTCACCCCTCCTCCGCCTCCTCCTCCACCTCCTCCGGCCCCCTCGACCAACGCCCCGATGCAGGCCCACCACTTTCAGAACTTAGGGGGTTTTCAGCCGGCGTTGCTACACCCTGGCGGTGCCGCCACCAACCCTTCAGTGCCCCCATCCACGTACCCCCCACCCCTTCAGCAGACCGGACTGCCTCCACCTCCCCCTCCTCCTCCCCAACAGACTCAGCAAGGCCAGGCTCAGGCCGCCGCCTCCCAGATGCCTTCTGGGACTCGTGGAGCTCCTGCGTCCTCGACCCCCTTCCACAGCTCGGGGTACCTGAGCACAGGGTGGCACTGACGGCCCCTTCCCCCACCCAAAGCAACCCAACCCCACCCAGCAGCAGCCCCTGAGAACTCAGCCTGAGAGGGGCGTGTACCATAAGCTGTAGATATGTTTTCTATGTACCCGAACACATGGCCAGTGGAAAA
>CM024810.1:5804064-6154064 GCA_014281875.1 Nibea albiflora
TCGTGTGTGCCAGTGGGAAGTTGTATGTGACAGAAGAACATGAGTGATACAATAAAACCCAACAGAGACGTCATTTGTGCTATCAGCTAAAATGGGAAAGTAGCTATTTTAAAGTCATGTTCCATCACGGTGTCGAGTTTATTGCTGTTTTCCAGACTTTAAAATTAGACTGCGCGCTGCAACCTTCACTGAAGTGTCTCTTCTATAAATCAAGGAGCATCTGAGCATCATTCACCCTCAAACAATGACAGCCAGGTGTCATAACAGTCCTCTCAGACAATCTGATATATGATGTAGACCTGAGCCTGTGCGTCAGTCTCCTCTCCTCGACACCGGCAGGCACCGGCATCACTCATTAACTCAAACGCTCGCACGTTGAAATGAACATCACTCAAACGCCCGTGCACGGACACACACAGGCTTATCCGAGGCAGATAGTTTCAAATGGGTCACCGTGTCCTTGTCCTGCTGCCTAACTCGGGAGGAGGAGAATAAATCAACCGCCTGTCTTCTCCATCCCGGCCCAGTGATCAAGAAGATAAACCCCCGATGGGAAATCTATAAAGCCCGCCTCTCCTCTGGGTGCATGTGAAAGCGAGCTGCAGAGGGAGAGACGTATTGACATCGCGCTATAGAGGACACAACCGAGTCTAATGGATCAAACGGGAGCTTGATAGAGCTGCTGTCTGCTGCTCATTCAGTTTGGTTTACCAAAGGAAGAAAGATGGCTTCAGCGTGGAGGAGAGGAATCATTCTTTACATTCATGGCCTCTTGTGTTTATTCACTAAAACAAAACATAAAGTGAAAAGACTGAAAGCCAAAAGGAACGACGCCCTAATGCACTGATTTCCTGACCCCGAGTAGGAGCCTGCGAAGCGTCGCAGGGATTGTGAGGCCAATTTAAGGGCGTCTAAGACTTTATTTAAATAAATATACTACATTTTCTGTAACACATTATTCATATCAGCAGGTATTGGACGAGAGGCGGGGTACGCCAACCATTCATGCTCACGTTCACACCTATGGGAAATTTAGATTCACCAATTTGCTATAGATGAATTAAGTCTTTGGACTGTTTGTTTGTTTGCCTGGACTCCTCAGACATTTGTGTTTGCCAACCGTTTCTTACCTTTGTTAACTTTTTGTGTTGAATTCGGGTCCACATCTTGAACTTATATAAAGTTAAAACAATCAAATGGCTAATAAAACGACGGCCAAGCATCAGGGAGAAGAAAAAGCACCACATTTGTTTAAAAAAAGAAGCCTGTTAAGTTTGTATGACTGTTAAAATTGAAGAAATGCATCATGTAATTGTTAGTATTGAATAAAATGTCATTGAGACAGGTGTTGTGAGGCTATTCAGTGATATTAAAAGGGTCAATTAAGGACCTTTTTTCAAACGTAATCACTGAAACGACAAATCTTCTGCAGGTGTTTCTTCGCAGTGCAGGATGTTACTTAATATTCAAGCAGCCTTTCAAACTTTTCCCGTGGATTATCTGTTTTCAGATGGTGACAGACTAAAAGATTCCAGTCTTGTGTCTGAGCTTTGCAAAGTATTTTTCCCCCCGCCAACACAGAAATAGCCGAAACCAGCCCACAGACATGCTGTTGAATTAAAATGCAGACAAATATGAATAATTTGAAGTGAAGATATATTTATGGAGTGTACTCACGCATCACCATCTCTAGTTTGATGGATTAACTGGATTACTTTATCGGTTTTTAAAAATGACAACAGTCAAATCAGCTGCTCGTGAATAAGCCGCTTTAAGCCGTTAAGAAATGTCTTTGCTTGCTCACATTTTAAACACTTGCGAGTTTAAATCTTGGAGATTCGCTGACGTGTAGCAGATAAGACCGGAGAGCAGCTTCAGTTTTGAGGCGTTTGGTTGATCATCGGGAGCAGATGGAGGTGTCAGGGAACAACATAAACATCAGCTGTCAGCTGAGAATCAACTCACAATCAGCCAGTGTTCACAGTTTTATCTTAACGCTGCGTCGAATGAGAGGACTCGTGATGAATTACACCTGACCTGGCTCTGCAGAGCTCTTCAACGCCTCATCGTTTTGGCTTTTTAGACGTCTCCGTGTTGTTTTTTAGCTCTCGTCTCACCGTACGCTACCGGCTCAGGTGGGTGCTGTTACAGGTGTCTTGTTTGAACACCCAAGCTTCACTCAGCCCACCTCGTGTCCGCCGATGATCCACATCTTTGCTGATTTTTAGACACAAGATGGTGGCGGCCAGAGCCACCACACAACAGGTTTCCTGTCATATTTTGCATCGTTTGTGGCGGAAGCAACATTTTAGAGTTTTGATTAACCTGCAGAGTGTCCCTAAATCAGCGAGAACCTGCTGATATATGAGGGTGGGGGTCTGTTAAGTCAGAGAGTGAAGAGGAAAACATTTATTTATAATACTAGCATCTCAATAATGAGCTCGTGTTGTGTGGTGTCCTCTGTATTATATTTCCCTGCACGGTAAACATGTTCATGCAAACATGATGTCTTCTTGTTAATACGCCCCCCCCGCTCGACATTTTACTTGCCAAAACACAGCAACCGTCTCGTCGCCCTTGGGCTGAGATTAATTGTGTGAAGTTATTCTCTCTCTCTCTTTGCCCTCAGGTCCTAATTAGGTGGAATTCAACTTTCTTCATCTCGTAATTATGAAGCCTTGGAGAGAGAGAGAGAGAGAGAGAGAGGAGCTCGCTCTGGACTGAGCAGATAGGCAAACAGATTGAGGAGGAGCGAGGGATTTGTTGTTGGATGGATGTTTGCGTTCATATTTTTTTTACCGGACGTGATTCCAGAAGATGGATTAGCGTTCCCGTTACGGCTGCTGTCGGCGGATGAAATGAGGATATTTACTTTTGCATGACTAAAAACGTGACTGAATTCCTGACCGCAAGAAAGACTTCCATTCATGTCTGAGAGTGTAATGATTTATTCACAGACAAGCGGTTTGTGTTTGCATTTATAATTCATATCAAAGTGACCCGAGCGGGCGTCTCAGAGAAGCAATGAGAACAGCAAGCAGCAGCATTTCATCTGCGTGGTTGTGATGTTGTCCAACATATCTCGACTGTGAGCTCCGGTTGAAAGGCCCGAGGGTTGAAGAAGCAGTTGATTCGGCACACTGTTGTTTCGGGGGTCTTGTTCCTCACATTCAGCCTGTCACATCCCATCACGGCAAAGCGAGCCTCAAAGCTCAGTTTTTTTGTTTTTTAGCCCTGATGGGAAACTTTTGCAGAAGTTTCAGGCCTCCTCATAAATGTGGACGCTCTAAGCTCGCAGGGATGAGCGGTACAGGCCGGGGCTGCCTCTCTCTACTCCGCCCCTCCTCCACCATCCCGGTTACACTAATTACATTACTCCTGGGGAGACGGGATAATCAAATCTTAATGAGGCGTGGAAGACTTCAGCGCTGTGCTTGACATGTCAGTCTCTGCTAACGGAGGTAGCTGAACCTTTTGTTGGTTTTTAGAAGCCTCTTTGGGATTTGGACGTACGGCAGCTGCACAAAAAGCATCTGAAAGCCGTTTTACAGCTGATCTGTCAGGACATTTATAGTTGAACTCTGTTCTTCTTCTTATTCTCGGCATTATTTAGTTTGCTTTTATTTGTCTGTGTGGATCAGGACGTGAATAATCATCTCGATATCTTGCACTGGTTATTAATAAAACATCCTGTCAAAGTCAAATGAACCGTTATTCCTTTGAAACACAAATCTGGCAGACTTGTCTTAACACTTTACTCCAAATATTGCGTCTTGCAACACCCCAAGAAACATGTTTACTCTGATTAAGTGAGCATATCAGCAACATGTTAAAAGCGAGGGATTCGCCTCTTTCAGGAATTCACATTCTGCAGCCCAGAGGATAAACCGCACCCCGCTTTGGGGGCTAATACGACCCTGACAAACAGAAGCATTTGTGGTCCTGATGATTTCGGACCGTACCACAAACTCCTTCCAGGACGTTCCCGTAACCATCTCACGGAGCGACGCTGAATGCCGTTTCTATGCGATAATGCCAGATCTTCATCCAGCTCAGATGATGAGGCTTTCCTGTCCTGCAAACCGGTCCGACTGGAGGGATTTTAGTGATTACATTATAAGGGGAATCAATCAGGACCAGGTCCAGCTGTGATTAATTGAGTGGAATTTGTCCAAAACTGTCTGGATGATGGGATGGATGGATCTTAAAATTCAGACACTCGATCAAATTTGCTCTTCTTATAATGTCCTGATAGGACAGATACAGCAGGACGCCCTGGTGGCTCAACTTGTACAGAAGGCTAAGTCCTTGTTCTGATTATCTGATTGGCAGCGACTTCCTCACTGCAGGTTGCTGCGCTTTTTGTCGGACATCCACTCAAACGAAGCCGAGCCGGCTCCCACCTGAATGCACCCCGAGTCCTCGCTACAATAAATAAAGATACAGATAGAGTGTGTTTATGTATCGACGGACGATGATTTGCATTTAAAGACTGGTTAGCCTTTGATATGCAGAACAGACTGATATCCACAACTCCAACGAATAACTTTGTGTTATTCTGGAGTTTCCCATAAGACTTAGAGGCAGCACGAAAAACAGAGACTATTTTGTTCTCCTCTGGGACGAGCTTACACTCCTTGAGATTATCACTTTCCTCCTGCTGGGGGATTTGTCACTGATCCCTCGTGCAGTAGGGAGCAGGCTATTTAGTGACGCTCCCTCAGGGGTACATAATACAATAGGATAATACGGCGGCAGATTGGGAACATTTTCTTTTTGCAGGGAGGAAAATAACACAACATCGACGGCTGCTGCTCGCGTCGGTGATACTCCCACTCAGCCGGTCTGAAACACACTCGGATGAATAAACCTCTTGTCTCTCACACACACACAGACGCTGTCGTTCCACCCTGTTCAACAACACACCGGGGATGTCAAACTCAGAGTTGCCAATCACTCCTCTTCCCCTCCTCAGCGCTCTTATTTCCGTCCAAAATCCCCTGCTGTTAGCTCTCCTGCTGCTCCGTAACTAGCACCTGATTAGGAGCGTTATTAAGCCCTATAACTTCAGCACGTCCACATCCTGCAGAGGCTCCTCGTTATCTCCCCATCAGCTTCAACACCTGCTCTTTCTCTGTCTGGTAACTGGACACTGTCCCATCATCATCGTCGTCCAACCAATTTAAAGGCAGGCACGGCTTTGGAAAAATGCCGACAGACTTCCAAAAGATGCACAGTTTTCTTTCTCCGAGCTCAGCGAAAACATAAGAGAACCAGGAAGGTCTCATGAAACATGCATAAAGCCTCATTCCGGCAAACGCTGCAGAAATCAAGGCTACAGGCGGCCTCGCAAGTCGCTCTTTTGAGGAAGCGCGCTGCTTCACGCAAGCGGATTGTTGGTGTCGGTGTAATTAGACGTTTCGCCTCTGACAGTTTTTAATAACAGCAACGCTGACGAATTTCCCTCAGCGATCCCGTAACATCACGGTCGTCACTGTAGGTAATGAAGCCTGCGAGGTCTCTGACGCTTGTCCCCATAAAGCAGCTGTCCGGAACTGAGCTAATAAAAGTGCAATTCAGTATTAAATAAGGCGTTTAAGACAAATAGGAGGAAATCAGAGAGGATGCTGCTCGTCCACTGAGGCTGCTTTATTCTATAATAGCGAATGTTTGCTAGTTTTTAATGTGGATCTGCATCATAACAGACACGTTGGATGTGTATGACCATCGTTCTTTGGGAAATCTCTAAATTCTGCGAGTATTCGGTCCTTGTACAAGGATGAAGTGTGCCAAACGTCTCTTGACAGCCGAGATATGACTGCTAAGATTTATACAATGCCTGCAGAAACGACTTTAAATTTAAATCTTGATGTGCCTGTGTAATGTGAGCCTTAATTTGCAATTTCTGTCCAATAGATTACGCAAATTTGGCGATTTCCCGCGAATCATTGAATAATCTACAAATTACAAGCTGCAAATTAATCCACAAATTTGGTGACGTTTGTATAAAACGTGTAAGATAAATGAACTGTTGAGAAAATGGTGTCCTCAACCAGAAACTGAGAGAACGTGACAGTCTACACTCGTCGGCAGTAGGTAAAACTGTCTCACACACAGGAGATGAAAGAAAATTATCATCAAGTTTCACCAAAATCACTGAATAAAGTCATAAAGTTGTGCGTCTGTACAGTAATCAGCAAGACAAACTCTAAAACATCATGGAAAATATTCAAAATTAACTTTTTGTGTCATTGTTGGGCCACATACTGGAGTCTAGGGGACATACAGCACTACACATACGTGATAAAAACACATAAACATCAATTAATGTGGCTTTAATCATTCACTAAAATCTGTAAAAACACCTTTAGGTATTGTGCCAACAGACAAATAAGCAGTTGAAGAACGTGGCCGCTGTAGCGAAGGTAATAAGGTGTCTATGATACTCCATATCAGTCAGACATCAGTCAGTGGCCTTGGAGCTATTATATTGTGTTTTGTTTGTGCATGCAAATGTCCCCGTGTCAATAAACACCTCTATCACTGCTGTTCATTTCTTTGCACTTCACCCGGAGCGGACTTTCCATTTTGTGGAGGATAATTACAGTCCTGGAGCCCTCTGAAGAACCCTGGATGTCATTTTCATCTGGTTGTCAGCCCTGACAGTCTCCTCTACTTCTCCCCGTCTCAGATAATCTCCATCTCTCTGCTCATTCCACGTCCTAACTACTCTGCAATCAAAACTGTCAGTCACACTTAAGGCTCTAAATACCTTGCGATTCTCCAATCAGACACGCCGCTCGTTGCTTTTACCTCGAACGGTCTCCAGCCTCTGCTGCAGCCTGCGTCTGTCCATCACGCCTCGGCTAATTTTTTTAAACTCATCGTCGCCTCAGGATGACATCTTATTCATTATAAAGCTGCAGTAAATGCGACCTTGACAATTCAGCTCCGTTTGCTTATGTTTTATTCGCATTAACCGTTTATCCATCGCTTCCTGTCAGTCCAATCGGAGTATAGATCCGCAGGAATACAGCTGGGCTTGATGGATGGTGACAAAAGCTGACACTTGACCCCACAATCAACCCCATATTGCTCCCAAAGGAATGCATACACACCGCTACAAAAAATACAGCTACATAAATATTTCATAGCATATTTACCAGTTAAATGTGTACAATACAACCTTTGTCAGCCCCATGGATGAGTTATGATTCTTCTAAATGTTGCAATAAGGAGCTATCTCGCTAAATGCGCCTCTAAAGATAGACATAAAACATATAGAGCTTGCACAAAACCTCCCCCAAAAAAAGCTTGAAACGTGTCCTTTCAAAGTCTGCCACCCAGATGATCAGAGATCTACTTAACAGAGCTGTCAGCCTGAGAATAAATCTGACCACGGCGAGGTGATGTAAAGGTGCCACGGAGGGCGAGGCGTTTTATGAGGTGTGTGGTCCGGTGGAGAGAGATTGAACACCGTGTCCGAGACGCTGCGATCGCAGCCAGACTTAAGGTCGTCATATCTGCCTGTCAGCCGCTCGCAAATCTGCTGCAAACAGGCGAGCGAGCTGACGTTAACGTGCACTAACAGTCTCATAGGTGACGGTGTCGTCAGCGCTACATGCTGCTGCAGCAGTTCGCTGACAGGTAACTGTGCGACGGTGTGTAGTGTTGATATCTGTTTCATCTTGATCTTGGGAAAATAGCTGCAACATCTGCTGAGGAAGATCACGGTAGGATCAAAAGTTCCTGGGCTTCTGTTGTAGCCCAGAAAATGGATATCCGGGCCAAGACTTCCTTTGTCTCGCTATCAACTCGATACGTGAGAATGACAAGAAGATTGGATTATTTTTCTTCTGCGCACATGAAAAGGTGTGTGCCAGGCCAAGTGACAGTGCTGTAGTCAAGTCCACCTGAACCGAGACCAAGTCATGACTCAGTCAAGACTAAAACTTTGAGGGGAGTCCAAGTGAAGACCAAGATCAAGGTATTGCAAGACCGAGTTAAGACAATAGAGCCTTGACTCTTTGGGTGAAGGCTGTTTTTGTGGACACTGTTTTGTTGACTTGACCGGCCTTGAACTAAAATCTAGAGAAAATGTGGTCGAGTTAGAGGCCTTTGAAAAGTCGTCCAAGACTGATCTTGAGTGTTTCTGCCAAGTGATAAAATGTAGAATTGTTGGTCAAAGTGATGCATAAGCATTGGCTTTCTATCAAATCTAAATCTGAAGACCGCTGTCACACTCCTTCTTCTTTGAAAAGTAATCTTGTTGTCAACGGGGAGACACTGAAGTAATGAAAGTGTCTGTCTGTCTCCTGGCTGATCGAGGCCACAGATCGGTTACTGTCCCTTTAAAACCCTCATCAGCCAAAGGAGGTGATCCACTTTCTTAATCCTCGTACTCAGAATTAGTCTGTAGTTAAGATCTGTGAGCTTCAGCTGACTTGGCTGGCTTTTAATTTGTCTGATTCACTCTGCGCGCGTTGCCATCTCTGCCTTTTTGTTTATGCTTCCGTAGCGTTTCTTTGACTCACCGTTCATCCTCTGAGCTTAGAAAAAAAGGAGAAATGTTTTGGCACCTTTAGGGGCAGGAAGCCAGGAGGGAGCCAGCTGAGCACTTCGCTGAATGTTGAGGGCGGAGGGCTTCATCTAAAAACCTTCAGGTGGTGAAGACGTCTTTTTCTTTTCAGCTAATAGCTTCTTCTTCTTCTTCTTCTGCGTGTGTGTTCATGTCTGCGTCTGAGCCTCATGTGCGGTCATGTTACATCACCGCAAAGCCTCTCAGACTCTTCCGGTCTTTCATTATATGTGTGAGAGGATAAAGACCGGGCTGATGTCATTAGCTGCTTTAAATCCAGACCATCTCAACGACACTGCAAATGTTCTCCGAGCTCACATTAATGCGCCTTTTTTTATATATTTATTTTCCTTAGAGACGCTTTGATCAGTGGCCAATTATCACCAGCAGATTACAGGCTTTTATTTATTTATTTAATATCTATTTTTATATAGGGACGAGCGTATAGCGTAGACACATCAGCAGCTGGTGGTGTGCAGTGGGTTTTTAGAGCTAGTTTACTAAAAACAGCTGCCTGCTGTAGCCAAAAAAAAGCCACCATGAATGCAGTGGGAGTAAATTAAGACAGTAAAAATTGTGGACTGCTAAATAATGAGCTGAAACTCAGTCATCAAGCTCCACAAAGAGGAAGGAAGCTGCAGATTCTGGTGATAATTCTCTGTAAGATCATAATTAAGAAACATTCATGAGTGACGAGACGACTGCATGTTTTGAGCATTTGTTGGATGATTTGCTGACATCATAACATGCTAATTTTACCTTGCAAAGTCTTTCAGGTGTATTACTTTATTTGTGTATTATACAACAGTTAGTTACAACCAGGTAATCTGATTGGACAAATGTTGTTTCAGCCTGCCTCACATGTCGTTATCTAACTTCGATTGTAACAAACTTTTGCACTGCCGCCCAACAAAAAAAAACCTGGATACTTCAGCACAAACCTCCAGGTGTGTTCACGCAACATCAGCTGACCACGACAAATTAGAGAAGCTAACACCGCGAGGCGAACAACGTGAGCTTTGAACTGCTCAAAAATATCAACGTCAACCGGGCTGTAGCGACACGCAGACTTACAGATCAGAGCCAGCAAGCTACTGTTCAGGAAAACACTGATGTGTTTCTTGGTCCGAGTCCAGTTGTGGAAGTATTTGTCCCAAATAAAAGATAATCTGTCGTCATTTATTGAATTACTTATATGATTATGGTATATGAACTGCACTTCTGACCACTCAAGGCACTTTTACACCACATATCTCATTCACCTCTTCAGTTTTTGGGAGCTAACCGTTCATGCACATTCACACACCGATGGTGCGGCCTTCAGGAGCAGTTTGGGACAGGAGGAGCCGGGGATCAAACCACAGATCGTCTCTACTTCTTGAGCCGAGTCAAAGCTGTGTTGATATTCAGTACAATACCATCAGGAGGAAACATAACTTCTTATTGGATTGTTATGGACAGAGACAACAGAAACAACAAGCTCATTTGTCATTGTCTTGCCGTCTCCTCTGCAGATGCGGTGTGATAGCGTCTCTGCGTTTCCTTTCCGGGACACAACATGACGGTGATAAGCAGAACGCCCCGGTTCCACTTGACATCTTCCTGAAGAGGTGTAAAATTGAATACCGCCCAACGCACCGAGCGTCCGTATAATAATATCAGGCAGTCGGGCGCTTGTGTGTTATCACAAGCGTGTGTGTTATCGTGCATCAAACGTAAGGAGAGCCAGAGCTATTTTGTCCTGTCACAATGACACAGAACCGAACTGCAGTACATGCAGCTATCCGCTGTTTCCTCATATTCTGGAACATTTGGATCAATACAAGCTCCAGCTACCAAATGGACCTTTTTATTTTTGGCTCTGAATGCCAGACCACTTAGTAGGCAGAGAGTAACCACGAGGGAAGCCACTTACTGCACAGGGAGCTGCCGGTCAGACAACCAGGAAATGGACCGTGTGTTTGGAAATGCTTCAACAGCACTTTGAATAAACCCACCTCTGTTTGGATGGATTTCGACCGGATTTACAGCCACAGGAAAAAAAAAAGAAAGAGGGGCAGCTGTTCATCTCATCTTCGTATGAGCGTTTGTGTGAGATCCAGATGGTCATCAAAGCTCTGGAGGCCATCCAGGTTATTGAGCACCAAACGTGTCAGAGCTTTCTCCTCACCTCGTCCTGCTTTCATCATCGGTGACACTTTAAAGTAAGACATGCTGCTGAAAGGCGACTAATGGATCCGTTAATTGCAAATAAATCACTTTATATGGCTTTAGATATAAACTATAAAGCCATTAATAACCTTTTAGGTCATTAAGGTTGTGAAAACTCTATGCGGTGTGCATCATCCTCCAGATTGCTTTTTCACGAGCTCTTTAATTCATCCAAAAAACCCTCCAGATTGGTGACAAATTGAAGGAAAAAAACAACATAAAATCCTCAGTGGAGTGCGTGGGCCAGTCTCAGTGTCTCACTTTGGCACAAAATTTAAGGGATGAAAGACAATTTTTACTCACAAGAACTGGTGTTTTGATGATGGTGGTGCTGATCGCACAGGCCAGAAGATACGAATCCGTTACACCGTTTAGCTACAGCAAAATACTCCTCTCATGCTGCGAACCATTGCTATCATTCCATTATACACCAAAGCTTTATTCCTAACTGTGGTCATTTGTTTTACATCTCAGTGTGTGTGGCTGTGAAGTGAAGCCAACGCCAAAGTACCAAAAACTGCAGTTCCTCAAACGTCCACTTGAGGCTGGCTCCAGAAGTGAGTCAGTCTCCATAAGTCCCCATGTTAGACAGCAGAGATAAACATGTTTACAGCCTGGTACAAAAAACAGTTTGGTCTCTGTAGCTAATTTCCCCGTTCGTGACAACTGTACTGAGGGTGAATTTATATACAACTCACGTGTTCAGATTACATTAAGGCTTAAAGTTTTGAAGAATTAAGAGCGTTGCGCCGCTTTGATTGACAGGTGGGTGATGGGGGAGGGCTAATGGGAGACCCACAGGTGATCGTGGACACGGCATCCTTATTTAAACAGTCTACGGTGACGCCATATTTTGTTTTCACCAAAGCAAAAAGCTAACAGCTGTGCTGAAATCGCGATGAAATATTGAATCCTGAATCGTCCAGTGGCCGCTTGTGCTTTTAATTTGTCATCAGTTAGATTACTGCGCTGATGACTTATTCACTTTCTGACAAAACAATTAACTCCGCAGCCATAAATGTTACTAAATCAATAATAAACAGCCATGAGCCTTCCTGATGAATTAAAGTAATGGCTAAGAAGAAGAAGAAAATAATGTTTCTCTTATTGAGCCTTCAACATTGTGATCAAATTAATTAATTGAGGATTTTTAAAGCCTTACCGAATTGAATGGCAATCATTTCATTACTTCATGGAATGTACAGCCTATAAATCCTCATCATAAGTCAACTGGGAATTGTTGATATAGAGAAACTTGGAGATAAACTGACAAATCCTTTAATTATCAACCCTCTATAAATAAACCCTATATATATATATATATATATATATTAAAGTATATTAGATGCCGTCATTGTGGCAGAGGTGACTTTACAGTTTAGAGGGTGATTTCCTGTTCAGGCAGGCAAAGTGAAAGACATAAACATTAGCTCTGTTTGGGCAGCATGCCAGTTCAGTTTGATGTACTCCTGCCAACTACTGTGCAAAGTTATGCAAAAGACTTGTTTAAAAGCATAAAACAGGCCATCAAACCATGTTTTTTTTTTCCCCAGCAAAGAAAACAGCTACATCATCATCACAGCGATCATCGTTATTCTCTGCTACGTTTCCAAAAAAGTCTCAGCGCTCATCATCAAACATTCAGGGCATCGCATCGCTGGAGAAGAGGGCCGCCTTTGATAGCACATCACATACCACCTGAAATGACATCTGACAGGGAGGATTTTTTTACAATCACGGTGGGATTTCAGACTGCTTAAAGAGAGAGAGGGAGAGCGCCTCGATATTGACTATTTAAGTTGCCTGGAAAATCTTTTAATGGCAGATTTCACAGTGGCCTCCACGGGACTGAGACAGAGGAGGGGAGATGATGGACAGAGTGATGCTGAATGAGGCTCTGAAATATTAGCGGCAAGGTAAAACTGAGGGATCAAGAGATGACTGACGTTTCACGAATGAAGGAAAGGTTCTTTTTGGGACTTTTCTCTAAACTTTCTGTGACATCTTTAATAATCTGACCACTTTGGGCCTTAAACAGTAATCTAAAGGGAAACTGTGTCTGTTTATAGGACTCGAGGAGCTCTACAGTGTATGTATGCTGAGGCGTTATAAAGAAGATCTACTCTTCATCTCTGCTTGAGGCTAGCTCGAGGCTGTATTAGCCACAAACCAGAATCTCGTGCTGCGTCTATAAGTGCGTTCTCGCTGTCAAAATACAGTGGACTGTATCCAGATGGTGCACTTACAACGGTCAAGAAGTTGAGCATGGAACGCTGCACATTTCTCATCGCCTATGGACTCATGGACATCTGAAACAAGACCAGGAACCCCAACTAGACAAGTGGTTGCCTTGCAAAAAGGTTGGACTCCGTTAAGATTTTCTAGTTTTACTGGTCTTGATCTTTGATATTAAGCAAAATATTTGTTGCGGTTTGTACTGTTGGTTGGACAAGCAATCTTTTTTGGAAGTTGTGATGGATGTTTTTATTGTTTTTTGACATTTTATGGACCAAATTTAATTAGTTGCGGCCCTCATCATATTCCTCTGTGTAATTAGATATGTACGTATAAAATGGAAATACTAAAGAAAAAAAGTACCTAAAACTTGTACTTAAACGCAGCACATGAGTAAATATACCCAGTTACTCTCCACCACTGCTGACCACATTCACACAAACCACCAGAGACGACGATATCGACTGTGACAAATTCTGAAAATCTGCTTCTCTGACATGGTGGGAAAACTGTGGAAGCCAACGTGTGACTCAGAGGAATAAGAAGCAGCTTTGATCTGTGACAAAAAAAAACAACAAACTTCCAGGCTGTGCAACTCATTATGGCTGTGATCGAGCTCATCGTAGAGCCTTCACCCCAAAGATAATCCAGCTCACAGCTGCTGGGCTTTGACACACTCGGGACACTTTTGCTACAGATGTGTTTTTTTGTGATGACATGAGAACATAGCGTTGAGATTAGGCCGAACAGCAGGCCGATGGCTCTGCTAACCTCAGCGCTTTGTTAGATTGCAGTCTGGGGTTTCTATTTCTTGCTAAAACTGTTGGTCAGTGGACTTTGGGGACACGTTCGCTCTGTTTGTTTCTGTAGGCAAAAGCGGACGCACGCCGCAGATGTGATCGTTATCGGTTATGACATTTAATTCCCTTTTGAGAACAAGCAGTGTCACGGCAGACATTCGCGAAGATGCACAGTATTATCCTGGGAGGTTATTTATACACACAAATTAGATTTATACGAGAAATCTGAATCATAAATGATTTTTTATCAGTCATCTGTTTTGTGTTTCTCCGTGTGGGTGTAAATTGGTGTGATGCCACTCATTTTCTCACAGAAATCAAATCCTTTGGCTCAAATTAAAGCGTTTCCTTACGTGTTCAGTTGTTTCTTTTCTTCCTCACGTCGTATCTTAACAGTAAAATGTGGACTCAAGGTCATTTGAATGACAGGTCTTTTATTTTTCACCTTTTAAAGTTGCTGTTTAGCATTTAACAAGTTTTCGATCAATTAAATGTGTGTTTGCAGACGACACAACACTCTCAGATATAACAGATTTTACATTGACATCACAAGTCTCTAAAGGGGAACTCGGCCTACTCCAGGTCTGCTGATAACCCACGTCTTTGCTCATTTTTAGATTAGCCAGGAGGCAGCAGAGTCAGGACTGCCAGGATGGGGCGGCCAGGCTTCGTCACAGATACAGCATCCATGTTTTACACAGTCTATGGTACTCGCAACATTTAGCATGTCTAAACTGGTTGAAAAGTATTAGTTCTAAGTAGAGAAAAACTGTTTTCACTGCTGACATTTACTGACATCTCCTCTTGTGTACTCAAATAGCTGGCTGAGATATGAAGATGAGCCGCAGTGGTAATTTGAAAATATAATTTTGGAAGGAAATCAAGATTTTCCACACATGCGGGATAAATTCTGTCTATTTCAGAGGAGAGGCTGGAAATTTGACAGAAAAATAATTAGAGACAGAAAGAAACAAACGTTACGTGTTCCTGCTCCTTAGATTTACTTTTCTCATTTCCTTTACAGGTGTTTGTTTAATGTTCGAGGATGCTAGAGCGACCCTTTATGCCCTCTTTAAGGTGATCACAGCGTGAATCATAAAAACCACTGAGGACTTACCTGTTTCTATAGCCGAGCTGAGAGTTAAATGACAGAATTCAGGAGTAAGTTTCTTTATAAATATTAGTGCTTTGGGTTGAAAACATACATAAAATAGCACATATCTGACCATGTTGATGAAGGCAGTGATGCATATGTATCACAGTCTGCCGCAGATCAATGCTTGGATAACCTCAAAATCCAGTTCTGACCCGCAGATATCAGTAAAACATCCCCAACAAAAGATGCCATAGTAAAACCAATGCTTGTATCTTTTCATTGTTCGGCTCCCATCAGCACACAAAGTGTTTCTCGCTGTTTAAATCCGAGGTCTTACGCTCCCCCAAGGCTGTTGTCACTCCACCTACACTTCAGACAGTTACATAATGTTTTATCGGGGCTTCAGTAACACAGACATCCTCTATAACAGAGTTTCACAGGACCAAATCTAGGCTAATAAAACGGGGCTCCGTGGCCAAACTGCTGGAGTTCTAGACCTGGAAAGACCGGGGGACATCTGGATTTTTGGGTAAAGCGACATATTTTTACAATCTGAATGGGGAAATGAGGGTGAAAGAGACACTTCCAGTAGAATATATGAATGTGAAATAAAACTCTCACTGATTAGAGCTCAAAAATCCTCATTTTGACTCATTTTTTACAGTCTGGTGAGAGAAACGAGGGTGAAAACCATAACCCTGATGAGGATGGATGGATATATGATTGTGGAATTAAACTTTTACTCATTTTAGCTCTGAGAAATATCAACACAGCTAAATAAGCATCTTTTGAGGCAATAATCCAGAAAAGCATGGGGAAATTGGAAATATTGGGTAAAAGCTATAAACCTTTAGACTGTGGTCAGCTATTTCTGTCCAAAACTTGGTATTTCTTTTACATTTTGACTCGCAGAATGTGGAAAAACAGACATTACCCAGTGAAATATGTGATTGTAGACTAAAATATTCACCCATTAAAGCTCTAATGGGTTTCTATCAGGAGCATATGGCCTGTTAAGGTAGGAGAACGCTACATTTCATGTGTGTGGAAATATCTCAGGCTGAGAGTGAAACAGAGAAGATCCGGTAAAATATATAACAGTGGAATTAGACTTGTACTCATTTGAAGCTCTGAGTATTAAAAATACAGCCCAGGTGAGTCTGTTTTAAGTGTGTGATCAGAAAAAGCAGGAGGAAATCTGAAATATTGGGTCAAATCTATGCACATTTAGACTGTAGTCGGTTGTTTTCATTTCAGTTGCCAGATTGTGGAATAAAACTCTCACTCCTTGGAGCTCAAATGAGCTCTAACATCTGGACTTTTGGTGCAATTTGAGTTTTTATACCAAACTTTTTGAAACTATCTACAATCTGAGGTGGATTTGGACTAATCTCCCCACCTGTAGTCAGAGCAGAGTCACCTACCTGCTGCCAGCTGCATCCAGCCGCAGATCTTATACACGGTGCCGGTGCTGCAGAAGAAGAAGAGCGCGAAGCAGCCGATGCAGGTGAGGACCAGCACCATGGACATGCCGATGAAGAAGGAGGCCGCCTTGAACGCGCCGGATGGGATGGCGCTGAACTCGGTGAAGCTGCCCTGACAGGTCAAGTCCCGGGACAGTCCGTTCCCGATGCAGTAGTGGAACAGACCGAAGTATCCCGCCTGCGGGGTGTCCACGCCGTCCCCGATCCAGTACGGCTGGATGAAGCACACCACGTTAACGATGGCGAAGAGGATGGTGAAGATGGCCCACAGGACGCCGATGGCGCGGGAGTTGCGCACGTAGTTGGTCTGGTAGATTTTGGCAGCCTCGGAAGCGGGGAGCATGGTGGTGGTCGTGCTGGGGGCCCCTGGGACCATCCTCCGGGTGTGTGTGTGTGTGTGTGTGTGTGGGGAGGGGGTCTGCTCGGTCCTCAGGATCAATGAGTCCTCAGCAAAATAACATCTGGCACAGCTGCAGAACTTAAGTCGGATTTTATTCTGATATTATATATTTATCTTATCTTACTTTATTCAGTCACAGCATCACTGCACTCTCGCGTCCATTGCAAGGTCGGATTTTCTCTTCTTCTTGTGTTTTCCTCTGATTTTCATTCATCACTCTGCCAAAACGAAACGTGCGGACCGGAGGAAAAAAAACACACACTCACAAGCTTCATGAATCCATCCTCAGCTCACAAAAAAAACGAGGATTTATCCTACAGCTGTGCTCATATTTATTTAAAAAGCATCCCTATCTGAGTCGTGTCCAAACCCGGAGACTGTTATTCCGACAAACAGGCTCGCCTCTGTCATCGGACTGTGTGAGATCTTCGCTGAAATGGCCCGTCTGTGCTCGACGCTCGACAGACCAACAACCGCAGCTGAGATCCTATTGAAATAGAGTTGGAGGATAGCCTCGGATATTACAGGGCCAGCCCACATCCCTTAATCCCAGGCTGACGTGTTATTCTAGTAACACGCGCGAAATCTTAAACAGACCTCTGAAAAAACATAAACAGTGGAGTTCATTTCTAATCCTATAACTGTATGAGAGGTGCATGTGCAAATACATCGATCATTAAAGCACTTATTCAACAACATTAATTATAATGATACAATAATAATTAACATACTGTGTTTGTAGTACAGTTCTTTGATCTTAATTTAAGAAAGTGAATAAAGAGAAGCTCACTGAGAATCAGTAAAATTAAAAAAGCAAGCTTTTGCCTTGCTGTTAATGCAAAAAATGTAATATATTTTCCTATGTAAGACCTGTATTAACATATTCTCGAAAAAATGAAGTATTTATCATCTGTGATTCTAATTAATAATGGATTGTTTGTCAAACATATATCTTAATTTAACAAATAAAAAGGATCTCAACACAACAGGGTCAATTCAGTATCTTTTGTATCATACCACCTCAGCAGGTGAAGTTGAGATAATAAGTTGAAGATAATAATATGTAAAATAAATATACATTTATATATAAAAGTGTTTATATGTAAAAGTGTTTAAAATTTGACGTTGTGGCAACGTTTTTGTTATCTTAAATGGCAGGGTTCAACCCAGGTACTCGTTTAGAGCTTAAAAACTACATTACCCATGATTCTGTGTCTGATATGTGATTGGCTGTAGCTAGACAGCGTCATTTGACGTAACCTGAAGGCGCGCGCGAAACTCCTGTCAGTGTGTACAAGTACATTTTCTGAGTTTATCTCAGTTTTTCACCGCGTTTTAAGTCGTTTACACGTTTTATTTTCAGGTATGAATGTTCACACACCACCCCGCCGTGTTCACGGTTAATAGTTTACTCCTGTTTTCATCGTTTTGTTCGCGTTTTGACCGGATACCGGGAGCAGTCTGCGGTGTCTCGTGCCTGAACGTTAAGCTAACTGTTTGTTTGTAGCCGGTGTACACACACACACACACACACACGGTGTTGTGGTTGTTAGCACGGAGATGACAGCGCTGTTGGAGCATCCAGGGTACGAGGAGGAGAGGCTGCAGAGGGTGGCAGAGAAGCTGCCCTGCAGAGAGGTCCAGGCGGGGATGCTGCTGTCGCTCATGGGGCAGGTATGTACGCACCGAGGCTGGGGTGAGCCAGAGGTCTGTGTCCACTTAGACATCCAGGTAGTTTAAATACAACAAACTTAAAGTATAAAGACATTTAAGTACAATAATACATGGATAAATCATTAAAATATGAAATAAAATCAAATAGAAAGCTCACTAATATTCAGGTAGGTTGTATATCATGTCATGTATGGTAATAATACCCATTTTTCTGTATTTTAATGGTCAACCATACATTTAAAAAAGAAAGATGAGCAATACAGAAACTACACATTGTAATACCGCTAAGTGAATCTCGAGTTTAAGTTAAATTCAAACTTTATTTGTGTGTATACAGCACCTGTCGTGCAAACATGAAGCCCAAAGAGCAAATAAAAATACGTAAATGAACAATGATGAGTTTAAGCTAGCAAAATAGACAAGACATAAATTAAATTTGGCCATGAGCGTTTTAAAATGTTAGAATAAATAAAAGCCTATATGACATAAAAACTACAGCATGAAGCCGATAACATGTTAAAAGTGTGAATGAACAAGGGATAAAAAGTGTCAGAGAGGACGATCAAGACTTAAAAGTGTAGTGTTCAGCCAGGTTTGTCTTATTTAGATCTTTTTATGAGAACAAACTGTCATTAGATCTCTGCTGTCTCTCATTAGAGAAATTGGTTGTCAAACAGTCCAGAATATCTTTAGTCAAGGACACGAGCGTTACAGTTAATTACTGACAACAGCAGTGGATTTAATTTGATCGTAAAAGCCAGAATGATGTTGGTAAACAACAAGGTAGTAAAAGATAGACGGAGTTCATAATGAAATCGTTCTCGTTCTTACAGCCGCAGCAGCACAGCTACCCCTCGATCTTCATCTATGGTCATCGGGCTTCTGGGAAGAGTCATGTGATGCAGGTTTTGCTGAAGGAACTCGAGGTGAGAAAGAGACGTTTGCTGTCAGTTCGAGGACGCTCAGGGCTGAACGGCGGGTTAGCGGGTTCAAATCCTCCGCCTCTCATGCAGACGGACAATAAACGTTTGTTTCAGGACAAACCGTGAAGCGGGTTTGTGTCACTGAAGACTTTGAGCTTATATAAACCTGAAACAGACACACTGAGCTTTTTTTTCTTATCAAAGAGTGCTTAAAAGTACAAAAGGTTTAGGATGGCAGCTTGTTTCTTTCAGTCACTTGTGTTGCTTTTCAGAGGAATCTCATTTGTCAGTGCACACAAAGCTGAAAGCGCGTAGGGTTATATTTCCCTTCTTGATTTAACGTTTGTGGACTGAATCATTCGCCGTTCTCGGGTTTAGAAAAATACGAATCTTTTTGAATTCATTCAAAATACAGAGAAGATTTTTTTCCACATTTCCCAACCCAGAGGAAACCAGCAAAGTGTACTGTGGTCTGATGAGTACACAGTCCAGATTGTTTTTGGAAATCATGGATGTCATGTCCTCCGGGCTACCCTCAGGGAGACACTTAAGACAAGTAATCACTACCATGATATAGTATTCCTGCTGTCATATATGTTTTTTAATGCTCGGTGGTGAACACAAAGTTAGTAAGAATGCAACTGTTACTTTCATAATTGGTTAATCTGTGCATTATTTCTTCATTTAGTCTGTAAGAAGTCAACCACCCCATGCACGAAGCGGCCCAGGGTTCAAATCATCTGTCTCTCTCCCCACATTCCTGTCACTCTTCAGCTGTCTCTACCAAAAAATTATGTTGGAACGTTGATGTTTGTTAACGTTCCACCTCTTCCTCTCCGCAGCTGCCTCACGCCACGGTCAGCTGTGTCGAGTGTGTCTCCGTTGCGTTGCTGTTTGAACAAGTGCTGCTGTCCTTCTTTGGCTGCGACGTTGCCTCGCTACTCCCCCGCAGTCCCTCCCTGTCTGACTTTGTACGCATCTACAGACAGCAGTGCTCCCAGACTCCTGCCAAGCAGACGCGATACATTGTGAGTGTTGTGCACTTTATGCCCCAGCCAGAAAATCACTCCTCACTTGGCACTCAAAGATACTATAATCCTTGGCATGTCGAATGATCTATTCTTTGGATGTGTCACTTAAATGTTTGTATGATAATATGATTAGTCGTGATAACGCATGCAAATAGATGTGAAGCAAAGCTCCAGATGCATTAGCCTGAAGAAAATAAGTGTAATTTCCAGCCAACACAGCAGCAGGTTTAATCTAGTGTTTTGGCTTCATCATTTGCATGCAGCGTTTAAACCAGCAATGTGATAAAACAGCCTTTCCCAGCCTCTAGTTTATTGAATATAGACGTTACAAAGTAAGCTCAAACGCACGTGTGTGTATTTTTCAGGTAATGGAAAAAGCTGAGCTTCTGAGAGACACCGACGCTAATCTCCTCCCCGCTCTCCTGCGCCTTCAGGAATTGGTGAGAAAGTGCAGCGAGCTCTTTGTGTTATCTATCAAGTGAGCCTTTTTATTGTTGCACTGTGTGTGGAGAGATGAAAGGGGACTCGGAGAGCTTCTTTTGTAATGAATGACCTTGAGCTGAATGTGTGGATCTCTTTCAAAACGCTGTTAGGGAGGAAGGATGGCAGCCACTCAGTGCATTTTAATTACCAACATCAAGAGCACAAAGACTTCTGTGATTGTTTGTGTTTGATTCCTCTGATTGTTTTTGAGGGGAATCTGTGTCTTTAGTCTCGTGTTGCTTCAGTGCTGCCACACAGGATTTCAAAGTGATAATTGGGATGCAGATTTACACACGTGTGAAGGATGCAAGAGTGATGAAGGGATGTTGTGTGTCTCTAACGTGTGTTATGATTATCATGGCCTCTCTGCACAAAGGTTAAACATTACTGGAAAGGATGAGAGTTTGTTCCAGCTATCACCTGTGGGTGGTGACCAAAACAATGAGATCGTGGATACAGGTCAGCCGGGCATCTCATTAGGATGCCTCTTAGGTGCCTTCCTTTGGAGGTGTGTGGAGGAGACCCCAGGGCAGACCCAGAACCTGCTGGAGGGACCATCTGTCCTGGGATCACCTCGAGATCCTCCAGGAGGACCTGGTGTGTGTTCCTGAGGCGAGGGATGTCAGGAACCTGCTAAACCTGCTCCCACCGCGACCGATGCTGGTTAAGTGGAAGAAAATGGGTGGATGGTGGTTAGGGTGTATTTTATTATAGTGCAGAAAGACTCAACATCTGTCTTTCTGCACTATAATAAAATACACCCTAACCGAGACAGAAGGCGAGAGTGTTTCTTGGCAGAGCCTGCCAAACCTCAGGTCCTACTGGATCAGGATGTGTTGTGTCAACAGCATACCTCACCAGTGATGCAACTTTCTTTAAGCTCTATTAGCTCACTGGGCTGAACTCATTGGGATTGTTTTTATTTAAGATAACACGAAGCATCGCTGTGTCACTAAAAACTGACGCTGACTGAATTGACTTGCTTGCGTCATGGCAGAGTAGCGGATTGACCGAAAATCTAGGTATCAGGTAGGTAGGTAGGTTTTCTGTGCAGCTCCTGGTTCCAGCTCTTCAATCTGAAGAGTTTCCAAACTGAGTTGAGTTTCTCAGACAAAGCAAATCTTCACCTTGGACTTCGTGATCAAGACATTTTCTGTTCATACTTTTTTTTTTTTAGATGTACTATTGAGAGAAACATGTTAAACGCTTCAGCCTACACCTTATTTTTTAGTCATTGCTATAATCGGTGTTGCTGTCTGGTGTGTAGTTTAAGCAGCCGAGGACATTTAGTTCATACTTTCTTATATGCTATACTAAACATGGTAATTATAGTTATCATGATTTGGTCACTATTCAGTTGAAGAATATTCATAGCACCAAATACATTTAATTTAATAAATTGTACAAAGCTTACACATAACATAAAACACATAAATTCAATGTAGTTGTGTCTGTAGTCATGGAGACGGACTCTCGCTGTGCAGTAAACAAGTGCTGAATCCACTTGTTGTACGAAACCGCTGTTACATAACATCTTTGTTCACGTCCTTTTCAGGTCGAAGACAACGTTACCGTCATCCTGCTCAGTGAGATCGTCTGGGACAAGTTCAGGCCAAACACCGGCTGTTTCGAGCCCCTTCTGCTTCATTTCCCCGACTACAGTAAAGGTACAAACGTTCACACACGCGCTGCACACGTAACGGTGACGCACACTTGGCGGATGCGGTGTGAGATGTGCGATCTGTACCTGTGATTTTGTTCTAACACTTTAGACAGCGACTGTGGAGGAATATTAAAACACCACTGTTTAAATTCAGCACATACAGGGGGTGAATCATTACACAGGATATGTGAGAATCTCAGAGAGACGCAGCTTTTTATAATATCTGAGGAAAGTGACTGGTGGTTTTCTGTCCGTTTGTCTATTTGTAGCTGAGCTGCAGCAGATTTTGTCCCAGGACAGACATCCTTCATATTCTGCAGAGTTTTACTCCTCCTACATCAACATCCTGCTGGGAGTCTTTTACTCGGTGTGTCGGGACCTCAGAGAGCTTCGTCACCTGGTCAGACATGAACACACGAATCTGCAAAGATTTTTCCTTGTTTTGATTTTCTTTCATCGTTGATTTCTCTTTTTTTATGACTAGGCTGCCCTCAACTTTTCAAAGTTCTGTGAGCCGCTGGCAGAAGGAAAAGGTAAAGCATAAAGAGGAATATTCATTCATCTGACAGCTGATCAATATTTAAAAATACCTCTCCTTTGTGCTCATTTGAAGAGGGATCTTTCTGCCGTGTTGAGATGCCCTTCAGCTTTTTGAACATCTTTTTTTCTTTGAAGCTGCTTTAATCGAATTTGGGCCACTCGAGAGAAGCAGAACAAATTTTAACCACTGACATTCTACGTACACGCACACGTGACGTCACCCAAAGCTTTCTGAAGAGTCGTTTTGAAGCTCGGTGTTGTGCCGCTGGCCACCACCAAGTTGGTAATCCTGCTTCTTCTCAGCAAAGACTGTTGGTCATCGGCGGACCTGAGGCAATCTGAATGACGCCTGGTTGCTCACCTGTCAATCAAACCAAATCATGGTTCTTGCATTCCTTGTGTGGTATCTATGTAGCTTTAAACCTGCACACATAACCACCAAACGCAGAAGTATAAGTAAAGTTTTGATCTCCTGTCAGCTGTAGAACCAAAACAACAAGCTAAAAGAGGATAATTCCCTGTGGGATCATTACAAGCGTCACGTTAACACTTTTTCTGTGCAGATCTTTCATAGTTTTCCTGTTTTTTTTCTTCATCTTCCTGTTCACATCGCTTCTCTCTTCCTGCTCGAACTAACAGTGTTGCTCTGTTTTCTGTCTTCAGTTAAAGAGACTGACACACACAAGCTGTGGAGAAACATCGAGCCTCATCTGAAAAAAGCCATGCAGACTGTTTACCTACGAGAAGTGTCCAGGTCTGTGTTCTTCACAGCACATCAGCTCACTCGCGTCACCTTTCATCTCGCGACACACTCCACTTATGCTCTGCTTCGGTTTCCTCTCGTTAGCGTGTGTGTGTCATCTCTTTTCTCTGTGCAGCCTTCAGTGGGAGCAGATGCAGCAAATGGAGGAGAAGGAATCAGGAGCCTTGAGAGGTACGAACACACACTGAGCGCTGTCGCCCTCACTGACGTAACATGATTGCAGAGCAGATGTTAAACTGTAAAACCGCTAATAGGGAGCGGCGACACTGTGGATTCATGCTGGATTTCTTTTTTTTTTCTCCTGTGCAGTTAATAACTTGTAACATCACACCAGAAATAATTCACTGTATGGAAGTATACGAGGATGAAGTTCATCTAACTCTTTGCGTTTATGTCCCTGAAGGTTTGTCTGCTCACACTCACGTCGAGCTGCCTTATTACTCCAAGTTCCTGCTGATCGCCGCCTACCTGGCGTCCTACAACCCTGCCCGCACAGATAAACGCTTCTTCCTAAAGGTAGACACATTTTTATGCTCCTGTGGGTTTTAACCCTGGTTCATGGATGGAGCGTGTTGCCTGTTGTTCAGACCGTAAAGCCCTTTGAGGCAAATCTGCGTGTTCATGCAAATAAAATCGTCTTGACTTGTGTGTATTGATGAGTTTTATGTCGCTTCCAACAGCATCACGGTAAAATCAGGAAAACAAACTTCATGAAGAAAAATGAAAAGGTGATCATCTTATCACAACACTGCCTTTGCTCTCCATTACGTTTTAAACACGCTTTGAGTATAATATCAATATATTCTGTCTCTTTTAGACCAGTAATCATCTTCTGGGGCCTAAGCCTTTCCCGCTGGACCGCCTACTCGCCATTTTCTACAGCGTGGTTGACAGCAGAGTCGCCCCCACTGCCAGCATCTTCTCCCAGGTCAGTCACATTTCGATAGATAAAGTGAAAATCGCCCGCACACAACAAGAAGGAGCCAATGCAGAAGTGCCAAAAACTGCAGTGACTGTTAGTATACACTTGAACATTTCTGTCGCCATTGTAGGAGTTAAATTGAGCTCTGTAGCGGTTTAATTTTGCCCTTCATTTAGTCCTGCAGTGCTTGTAATCTCTCCATGATTGTGGCTCTCAAAGTTAGCCATAGGAAGTCTCTCGGCTCTGTAAAGTGGCTCCAACTGACTCTGGAAAATCATTTAATTTCGCTCATTTTCCCCCATTTGCTAGATAAGCAAATGAACGACAATGTACGCTGGAATAATCAGAGGATTTAAAATGTGGCTATTTTATGTTAAATCAAGCTGAATGACCACAGTGTCTCAGATGAGATGTTTTCTACCCACATGGTCACGAGTTTTTGGGATCTGTGGCCAAATGCTGATCTATTTATGGCCCCCGAGCATGAAATGGTTTTAGGTAAATTATGCTCGACCCATATCTGTGCGACTGGCTCTCATAATTTAGTGCCTCGGCATCAAAGTGTGGAAAAGCTGTGTTTAAAGAAGCGGAACAGAGAGTCACTCCAGTTTCCCTCTCGTCTCCATTTAGATCTCCTCTCTGGTGACCTTACAGCTGTTGACTCAGGTCAGTCACGACGACCAGCTCGACGCGCCGAAGTACAAATGTGCCGTGTCCATGGACTTCATCTGTGCCATATCCAGGTGTGTGTGCACATCTGTTAATACACTGATCGCAGGAATTTAACTGTTAGCATTCAGTGAGAATGTGTTTGTGTGTGATCTGTCTTCCAGGACGGTGAGTTTTGATATCGTCAAGTACCTGTATGACTTCCTGTGAATGAAGAGAGATGACACTCGGTGACAGTGAGATAAAAGAGGGATTTATACACTTGAAGACGACGACAATGAGGAGCTGAGGCTGTCGATGAAGCAAAATTATTCCAATTATGTCACTGCCCCCTTGTGGTTGATGAATGAGCTTGTTTTTCTTGTTAAATATTTGCATTTGTGTAAAATAAATGCCATGTTGGCTATTTGTACTTGTTTCATTGAGTTAAAGGCCGTTAAATCTGCTGTGCGTTCAACGGAAATATTCAAAGACCCTCACTGTGAATGAGTCGGTATAAAATGTAGTTCAGAGGAAAAAGACGAATGTGATTCAGGTTTATTATTCTTGCCTGACAAAGAGCGACCTCGACACCACGCGCGCAGGTGAGTCATCGTCCTCGCTTAAAGGGTTTCGCTTCCATGATGTGTCGCCTTTGTTTATCCTGTTGTATGAGGTTGTATACGGACTATAATGGAGAAAATTCACAAGCTTTTATAGAGAGTTATAGTCTCTGGTTTGCTCGTCCTCCTTTTAACCTTTTGAAAAGTAACACTGAAACGTTATGAGGTTGTGAAGCCTGAAAACAAACCAAAGTCTACAACTGAGTCCCTGTCATATTTTATAATCTTAAAATCTTTTAAATCTAAATAAATATCCTCAAATCTACGTACAACGTCTTTATAGTGACACTGTATGTAAATGCTGAATCGGGTGGATTAAAGTAAAGTTTTTAAAGAGCTGTCAAGTCTAATTAGTACCTGATCAGTCCAGGCCGATATCCGGTCATAACATGAGGTAATGCACAGTGTGAAAATAAATTTGTTCCCATGGATCTCCGACTGCTGCAGGTGTGTAATGAAGTGAGGAGAAGTGCATCAGTTTTGGCAACCAAAGGGCTGGACTGAATTTGTCGGGTACAAGCCAAAATATGTGTAACACATTTATATCCAGTATATTTAATAGAGACATTACACAGTTGGTTTGAATCGTTTTTTATTGTGCAAATAAGCAACAACAAAGGTGATCAGTATCTGAATTTATGCCGTAAAGGCAGCAAATCATCCACACAACAATTTTAAAAAAAAACAACAAAGTTGGTCTGTTTGTTTCAACTTGAATCAATTTAAAAATTATAAAAGGTTAAAAGGGTTTTTTAAAAAGTAAATATGTCAAAACTTTTCACCTGTTTTTGTGTTACAGCCTTTGACTGTGTCAAATCCGCGTGGACGTCGAGCACACTGCTGCCCAGTGTCCTCCTGTTTACCCACAGGCAAGAAAACACAGAGTTGAGTAATTTGATGCAGGAGAACTCGGATCCAGAAGAAAAATAAACGCATCGAGTGCGTATAATTGCCACTCTACTCCGCTATCTGCCTCTCTTATCCCTCGGGGTATCAGTGGTTAAGTGGACCGTCTGAGAGATCATCCCTCATGCCAGCGTGGCCTTGGGAGAGCTCAGCCTCATTAAACAAGGACAATGACCAGTTTGCAAAGGTTGACTGAGTCATCCGGCTGCATTTAAAGTGCATGTGTGTCACTGCTTGAGAGATTAAATACAAGAAATATCAGTGTTTGCAGTACACTGGCGTTATATTAAACTGGATTCAATCTTAATAGAAATCTCAGTCTATAAATGACTTTTTCACCGGAGGCAACATACGGAGGCTCCTGGGTTAAATCATGAATGAGGATGAGGCGGTCGGACTGGGCCAGATCTTTAAACGCTGCGCCTCCTGCTGTGGATCATGGCCACGATGTGGCCGAGGTCCAGACTTTTTATCATCACCTCCATGAAATCCTCGTCAGTGCGAGCGCCGGCCACAAACTCCTCGAGGGAAAGCTCGCCTGTTGGAGGGGAGATACTGTGTTTAGAGACATAAATATGAAATGGCGTTGTAGTCAAGACCAAGACAGCTAAGCTGTGTAGTGTTTGTGTACAGTACGGACAGACTGCTGTGAGTTTTCTTTTGGACGATGCTTTACAGATAGTCTTTGTCGTTAGTTAATGGAAGTTAATGGAAGTTTTGACTGCAATCACAGTGATTAGGTTAACAAATAAATCTGCCCTGAGACTGAGACCTTCAGAAAGTGGTCTTGAAACTGGTCTCAAGACTGGTTTTTGCTTTTGCATGTACTGATTAACACTGATTAACTGACTTAACCACTTCAAGTGCTCACTCACTCTCATTCACTGTCTCAGTCTCTCTACCACTGCTTGTTTTCTCTCCCTCAAACTATCTGACACAGGCAAAATTAAACTTATTTTGAATGTCAGGCTGACTGTGGAGGATCTGAGTGTCTGATTGGTGGCCTCAGGCTTTTTTGGTGGACACACTCGTCCCTGCTCAAATGAATGTGGCCGTATTCAGCGTTTCTCCGCCAGGCTTTGATGTGCAGAATTGATGGAGGTTACCTTTAAGGTCTTATTTGTGCAAAAGTTGAATTGACATCTTTTGTAAAGGGTTTAAACATTTATTATCTTTGTGTTAGGCTTGCTGTGTTTCCAGACAGAAGTGAAGCTGATGAATGTCTGAGCACTGTCCACCCACAGATCGATTCCTTCCTAATTCTCTGTGCCAGGACACACTCACCATCTCCATTTATATCAATCCTGTCAAACACGCGGTTTGTGAAATCCTCCGCGGTTATGTCCTTACTTTCAGTCCCATTGATCGCACGGATCGCCTGCAGGAACAGAACAAAATCAGTACATCGTATCGAGGCCGGGGCCTTCTGTAACACTCAGCAGCGTTGCAGGAGGATCTATACTCTGTACCTTTATGATGTTGAGGAGCTCGTGTCGGTCAATGCAGCCGTTTCCATCCACATCGTAAAGTTTGAAATACCAGCGCAGCTTGTGCTCCATCTTTCCTCGCATCACCAGACTGAGAGCGGCCACGTACTCCATGAAATCTATGTAGCCATCCTGCAAAAAAAAACAAGCAGGGAGATGAGTCTCGTCAACACAGCGTCAAACAAAGAATGTCTACTTATTTTCAGCTGTTCAAAAGTGACAAATCAGTCGCTCGGTTGAAAGACATGCCCCTCACTTCAACTCTCAAAAGCTATCTGTGTGAAATGAAGCTCAGCAGGATGGAGGATTATCTCCAGGGACTGTCTGAACACGGGCAACAATCTTGGCATCAAAGCATTGTCTCTGAGATAATCTCACAGTTTAAATCATGCATAAAGATTAGCCTTTTGTGAGCTGACGGAGGGGGAGACTAAATATAGACGTGTGGCTTCTCAGACAGACACATCCTGTGATGACCCCGTCGCAAACTGTCCTAATTAATCTGCGAGGGTCAACGTGTTACGCAAGCTCATAGCTGGGAGGTCACTGCATGATACAGACACAGCTCCAGACACGAAAACACTTGAAATGTAAAGCGGCAGAGCATCTTATTCAAGTTTTTTCCATCAGTTTTGAAGCAGTTCACCTCAACTCATTCTGGGTCTTGTTAGTAGATTATCCATTATCTTTATTAAGACGATAAAAGACAAAACACGCATATTATGTTGAGCTCGTAAATTCTTGAATAAACTGATGATTAAATTAATATCAAATATTTTGATAATTGATTCATCGTTTTAGGTCATTTTTGAATGAAGTCTGAATCCTGATAATTATCATTGTAAAACGTATTTTATCAGACAAAACAGGAAATGTAAACACGTCACTTTGGACTCACTATTTTCTATAGATACTACCGACATTATAGACTCGAGATTAATTGTAGAAATAATTAATTGCAGCCTTATTTGGAAATATAATTGTAATTAAACAAAAATTTTGTTATAAATACAATTACAATATGAGGAAACATTTGGTACTTTGTATGTTTCATCTCTCAGAGAAGTCAGTCTAAGTTCTAGTACAAGTTTTAACCTCCTATCGTGTACGTAAGCGCCTTTATTTTATGTATTTATTCACATCTTCTCTTTAAAAGTCAGTAAAAACAAAGAAACTAGAAGTCGCAGAGGAACCATCCCACCCTTCTTGACTTTGACTGAAATAAACCCAGCGTCTTACCTTGTTCATGTCAAACGTGCGGAACATTTGCTCGATGTAGGCGTCGGCCTCGGGGTCCAGGCCTCGCAGGCCGAAGAACTGCTTAAACTCATGCAGGGTGAGCTGACCCGAGGGGCACTCGGTCATAAACTTCTTGTACCAAAGGTGCATCTCCACCGCCTGCAGGTCGTCCACGGTGCTTCCTGTTGAGTTACCCATTTCTTTTCTGACACCGGAGTGTGTGTGTGTGTGGTTTTAGAAAGCTGGAGTAGGAGACCTCTTAGCCCAATTGGTCTACTGTTGAAGCGGAGGTTATTCCTCTTCACAGTCACAACAATGGGACATAGAGTGAGAGCAGTGGCTCGAGGCGGCCTTTTGTAGCTGCCTGTTTTGAGGATGTCTCCTCTGTGTTCTCCTTGGGTTTAATCGCTGGCTGTAATCCAGGCGAACATGCAGATGATCAGCTTAATCGGCCCATTAAAAGGACGGGTTGACTTCACCATCCAAATTTACCGCTGAGAACCGCTGACAGACACAAGACAGCTTTCCTCCCACGCATCCATCACACTCATGCATCTGACACTGATGGGATACGCTTCGCTCAGCATATACCAGTGTTAGAATACTGGAGATCAGTCTTGGTCTTCAGACCAGTCTCAAAATCACTTCAAGCCTCGGACTCGTCTCTGTATCACCTGCAATTCTCGGTCTTGGATAAAGAGGAGTCTGATTTATTTGTTAACCTAACCGTGACTGGATGGAAAACTCCAAGAAAGTGAATGTAGGAAACTGGAGAAGAAGTTGTGACTGTCTGTGAGGAGACATCCGCCTCCCTCAGCTTGTAAATACAGCAAGGCAACGCTTAACGAGATGACCCGAACAGTTTCGTGAATTTTAGCTACCTATATACTGTCTGGTGTTGGTCCTGACTTGATTTTACAGTTTTGACTTGGTCTTAAACCCTCGTCAAAGTCTCGGTCTCGTCTGGTCGCCAACCCCAAGTCGACGTTTGAGGAACTGCAGTTTTTGTCCCCTCCTACATTGGCTTCACTTCACAACACATAACAAAGACTTGAGGAAAAAACTCAGCGGTTTAATCGTTAATAAAACTAATCTTTAACTGCTGCTCTACGTGTCTACAAATAAACAAGGATGCAAAACATAATTTGGTAGTTAATTTTATTTGAATGCCGCAGTTTAAAGCCAAGAAGCCACATGGCTGATTCGTTAAGTAACTTAAACATTCCAGTTTGTGAAGCTCTGTGATCTTAGTGTCAATAGCAGAAACAAAGAAAATAATACTTCAACTACGTGTAAGTACTTTTGTATGAAATTAAGTACCACCTCCTATGGCGCCTACTTATAATCATATTTGAATGCATCACATTCAGCAGCTATGAGTGTAGTTTCCAACATTCCTACAACTTGTTAACATGTTATCAGATATCAAATAATGTAGATATATACATGTCAGTGCTTAAAATGAAGTCTAAATGTGCTGTTAGTTAAAATATATGTGTTAATATAAAAATAAAAATAAAGGAACATGTCGCCAAATCTCACGCCGACATTCCAGCAAAGGTTAAAGTCATGTTTAGTGGTGTCTGGAATACATTCACCCGGAGCGTTGGTGTTTCTTTCTGGTAAAATAGAACTTCACAGGAAGCAGCGTCTCCACAGGTAACTGGTGTGTTTGTTCGTTGTTTGTCATGCCACATTACAGATGGAACAATAAAATTAAATAGTGTTCAGACAGGCACGGATATATAAAAAAAATAAACATTTGGCTTGGGTTTGATTATGACGAATTGTTCAGGTAGCGTTCGAAAATCATGTCTGCTGTGGTGCAGCGTAATATGGAGCCATGTAGGCGTCCTACATGTTTAACTCTAATTTGCATTAACAGTCAGTTGGTATAAGTGATAAATGGCAGCAACGTTGTGTCTCACAAATATCCTGAAATATAGTTTCCAACGTGTTGGAAAAGCATCTCCTGACAATAACAAAATATGGATTAACCACATGTGTATACATACAAATATAACACGAATAAGACTATGTTTTAAGAGCTTAAAAAAGTAAAAAGCTAGATTTTGTTCTGACTACAGTAAGGCCTCATTTTCACTCCTCATCCAGCATCATTTACACTTCATATTTCCAAAAGTTCCTTCAGCTTCAGTTGTGTTGATTCGGCTTCCTAAGACAAACACAGAGTCAGTTCTGGTCCATGTCCGAACACGGGCAGACGTCTCTGGCACCGCCGGCGAGACCTTTCCTCTTCCCCCAGTGCAGATGTCTGTAGATGGAGTCAAACACTGACACCGTGTAGCGTGCAAACAGGCTGGTCCACTTCACCGCATCCACCATCCACTGCACGCTACGCCCCACGAAGGCCACAAACACGGTGGCGTAGTGTGCGAGCAGGATCAGACTCCTCCCCAGCTGCCTGCCCTGGTTGAGGATTAAGTTGACTCTTTGGTCATGTCCTGCCATTATTATAAGTCTGTATGCTTCCAGATGTAGAAACTCTGCTTTGTGCGTTTTTCTGATCTTAAGGGCTCATTTTTCGTTTTTTAAAAATGTATATATTTGTGCAGATACTCCCTTAGAGAGGAGCACGCTCCTGGAGATTTGCAGACACTCCCTTATTTACGCAAATCCCGGCCGACCAATCAGAGCAAAGGAAGTTTTGTTTCCGGGAATGTTTGGTGATGTGGCTATGCTCTGACATCCATCCGAGGAAATATATCAAATAAAAAGAAGAGACATTCACCTGGGAAGCACTCGCACAGGTGAGTCAAGGGTCCTCTCTTTTAGAAAACACACCTCTTGTTGTGCTGCATGTCCGAGCTGCCATGCAAGGACGAGAAAACCTCGGCGCGGCGGGGTTTTAAAGAAGCTGTCCTTATTTACGAGTGATAAGCGTTAGCCTGCTAAAGTAGCCCGAGCTAACTTACTGTAGCGTGGAAACTGTAAACACGGGACGTGTCCACGACGTCTTTATCTTCAAACGTGTCTACTTGCTCGTCAGAGACGTCGCTGTCCGAAACGCTGGAGAAAGTTTGCCGTCCATTTTTTTTTTCGGCGGTTAGCTAGCTTATAATCTTTGCTGTTCACAAAAAGAGTGACGCAGCCGCAGTGGAGGAGTCCGCCGAGGTTCGGGGGGACTCGGCTCCGTTCGGTCCGGCTCGGGTCAAAGAGGATGGAAGGGGGTGTCTGACAATGTGTTGTTCGGGCAGTGGGTGAAAAATAAGACTTTAAACACATTATAGCGCCGTGTAAGGTCTGTTTTAGAGTTTGTACATATACATGAAGAAGAAGAAATCTTCCTGGTTCTTTAAAATATCCTAAATGTTGTAATATGTAATAAAATATTAATAATTTTCCAGCCTATTTGCAGTTTTTTATTTTAATGCTGCACTTTGCAGCTATAGGTAACATTTGTACACATTATAGCCAAGTTATAAGCAAGTAAGACAGATAAAAACAGCATAAATATCCACGCCAAATTAAATTAAACATACATATTCTACAGCAACACACTAAAACTAACACTCACAGTGTAAAGGATGGAGCATAGGTTTCCAAAGAGCCATCGTGAAGCTCAAAATCTGCGACTACGTGGCCGCCACCATCTCGGCAGTCCTGCCTCCTCCACCTCCCAGCTAATCTGTAAATATCAGCAAAGACGCGGATCATCAGCTGACCCGAGGCGGGCCGAATGACACCTGGGCGATCAAACAAGCCACCTGTCGATCACCAACATGGCAACATGGTCGCTGCACATACGCTGTCCGTTCTTTATACCGTCGGCGTGGACTCTGGAGCTGCAGAGTTGCCAGTTGGTGGTAATCTACCACCTCTTCACGTTTGCATGTCTATACACCCTTTGTATGTGTGTTAACTACTGTTAACAGCCACAGTTTTCATGTTAATTATAACACCCCTGAACGTAGATGTTGTTTATTATCTCATAAAACAAAAGAAAAACAGCAAAGCTGCTGAGAAATGCCGTTTTTAACAAACCGTTCATCGACAGTCAACATCATTTTTCTATCTTTCGACTACTACACTAATAGCCTAGCTCTAGTGTAATGTATTGTGACACAGCCTGCAGACACTGTGAACTACATTAAATATGCTTTGGGACTCTGTGTGTATATTCACACCTTCAGAGGACGTGTCATTCAGCATCAGCGTCAGGCAGCACTTCAAGCTGTTCTTTGCAAAGACGCAGCCAAAGTCTATATATGCTACAATATATACTCTAAGAATTTAAGACAGGTTTAACTGCAGGCTGCGTTTATGCGGCTATAAATAGAATTAAAATGTAACGCTTGCAGCTGAAACAACACAGAGGCTTAACACTGATGAAGGACATCGGGGAAAAAGGGGTTTTGAAAAATGGCCGTTATGTTTCCACCTTTTTATCTGCAGCGAACAGAAAAGGGTTTATGCAAGTGCAGCAGCAGAGGGATGATTTACTAATGTTCGTTTACGCTGAACCCTCGAAACAGTTTGATATTTTCTTTTCCCCCCTCCTCACAGTGCCATCTTTATGCTCAGCCGTCTGGCCACGGTCCTCCAGGAGCTCTCTGGAGAGGAGGGCCCAGATGGAGACTCACAGGTGAGTGAGCAACACAGAAGTCACGAGTCTCCAGCTGTTAAATAAATATTTGTTTTTGTGTCCGGTCAAACTCTCTTGGGCATTTCTTTTAGTACACACGGCCACGATATGTGGATATGTAATGGAAGATGAGATAAATAAATGCAAATTCAGACTCAAAACACTCCAGACCACGCCCAAACACACTGGCATAACTGCTGTGACGCCATGGACATCTTTTTCTGTCCCACCTCCAGCGATTTAAGAGTTGGCATGTTTAAATCAGTGAAACCACTGAATTATCTATAATGTATAATCACAACAGCAGAACCAGACAAAACATGGTGCCTACAATACCCACAGTGCAACTTGTTTACCCACAGTTTCTATGGAGATTTGTTAGGTTAGTAGCAACTAATATCAAGCAGGGGTGAGTAGTGGACTACACACTCGTCTTTCACTCTCTGATGATCAGATTTTATGATTTGATTTGGACAAACCGTTACAAATAAATTGACCTCATTTGCTTCCTTCAGCAGGGCATGCTCGTCCCTCAGCTCCCTCCCGGTGAGGGCCAGGCTTCGGTAGAGTCTGAGGTACCGGAGGAGGCCATGGAGAGGCTGGCTCACCTGGAGCAGCTGGTGGTCCAGCTGAAGGAGCTCATCCGAGACAGAGACAGCCAGCTCACACAAAAGGACACCGAGCTGGCTGGCAAAGATGCACAGCTCAAGGTGAATAACCTGTGTGTCTGTTTACTATCAAGACGTCCGTTCGGTGTCTTCCTCATGCCGACGTCTGTTGTTCATATCCGCAGAATGAGAAAGAAGAAGCTGAGGCTCGCTTCACCAAACTCAAACTGCAGGCCAAAGCCAAGATGGCTTCACTCAACAAACAGATATCTGATCTGAAAGGACAAGGAGGAGGAACAGTAAGTCACTGAGATGTGTGCCTCTCCTTAACCACAACAATAAAGCTCATGCACTTCTTTGCACTTCTTTTATCTAACGTGAACATTTGTTTTGTATACAGCAGAGTCCAGACAGCTCTTTTACAGGAGCCGGTGCTGCAGTCGAGGAGGAGCTTCAAGAACTTAAGACCAAGCTGAGCGAGGAGGAGGCCAACAGCAGAGGGCTTCAGGAACGACTCCAGACCACAGAGCAGCTCCTTCAGGAGAAGGAGTCTGTACATGCTGAACAGGTAACACCGCTGCTGCCGTCTTTGATGAATGATTTTAATATTCAGAAGGAAAACTCTCTCTGAATTATTAGTTTTTGTTTGCAGTTGCAGAAACTGCAGGCTGTGATCTGTGAGAAGGACGTACGCTTCCAGGAGCAGATCCAGAAACACGAAGAAGAGCTGCTGAGAGCCACAACACAGCCTCAGAATGACGGAGCACTTCAGCAGGTCTGAACTGACTCCACGTCTCTGTGACGTTGCACTCTCCATACTCCTTCTGTAGCCTGGTTAGCACCGTTAGCTCCTCCATCTTACTGGAGAGATAGCTTGGTTTGTACAGCTTAGATCCGGCTCTGCGTCCCCGTCTCCCTCTCCTCATTTCAGCATGGATCTTTCAACAGAGCGTACGCTAACAGCTGTTCTGTTCTGAGTGTAAACAAGAGCGCTGTGGATTTTTGGGGAATGGGCAAATCTCTAAAGATCCAAGTTCATGTTTGCACACAAACAGACAGAGATCAGGAAAAACACAGAAAAGTACTAAAAATACAGAGAAGCGTTCAGAGCTGCTGTAACTGGCTGCCAAAAATAGACGAATCTGTCCTGGAAATTGTTGCAGATTAATTTTCTAATCAGTCAACAAATCCTCTGTTTGTTTCATGTCTAGTTGACAGTTCAAACAGACACAATAAAGTAATAAAAGAGGGACACAAATCCTGGAAAACGTCTTGCTTTAGAGTGCAATAATAATAATTATAATGACAGTTTAATCCATTATCATGTAAAGAAATGAAACAGAAACAGGGCAGGTCCAAACATGAACTTTATTTTGAAAGTAATTTACCTCAGTTCATCTAGGTGAAGTTTATCCACCAGTGGAATATTACAGACGTACGCTCACCGTTCACACAGTTGCTTTTGCTCTTCGTAGGCGCTGCATGCAGCACAGAGGCGATGCGAGGAGCTCGAGGAGGCCTTGAATTCTCGCTCCCAGGTGCTGGAAATGCTGCAGCAGGAAGTGAGCAGCGCTGACCAGCAAAAACAGGTACAGATCCTGTTGTTCTGGATTCCTTTTGTTGGTTTAGAGGCTGGGCCACGTGTTAGCAGAGGTTTACAGATGCTCTAGCTGTATTGAATACGGTTCCTGCTCGATGAAAAGGAAACTGTTTAAACAAACACACCCTACATCACGATGGCGCGTCCGTATTATGCATTGTTTGGCCGAGGCACACAGCACACACCCACTTATATCCTCCTCCCTCTCTCTGCCTCATTCTCAGATCTTGACTGCTCAGTTCCGGCAGATGGAGCAGGAGCTGGCCGAGGCCATCAAGCAGAGGGAGGAGGAGAGGCAGCAGTGGGTCGAACAGGCCAGCAGGGCCGATGCAGAACTCGCAGCCCTCCGAACCAGCCTGGAGGAAGCCTTGGATGGAAAGAGCGTGGAGGTGGCGAGGCAAGAGAGCGAGCTGGCCTCCCTGAGAGAGGCAGGGCGTCTTAGTCAGGAGGCTCTGGAGAAGGAGAAGCTGGAAGTTGCCAGATTGGAGAGAGAAGTGGCTCTGGTGAAAGAGGCTGAGCTCGCGGCCGTCCAAGCGAGCCACGATGCGTCAGAGAGAGACAGGGCGGAAAGAGTTCAGCTTGAAAGCGAGCTCGCATGTATGAGAGAGGCGGTCGAGCATGCCAGCCGGGACGCCTCGGAGAGGGAGAAGTCAGAAGTTGAGAAACTAGAGCGAGAGCTGGCGTCACTTAAGCAGGAGCGTGAAGATGCCCTGAAGAAAGGTGAGATCTTGGGTGAAATGTGGAGACATCTACGTCCTCTGGCCCTTCAAGATGTGACGGCAGCAGAGGAGATTCCCGTCCCTGCTGACCTCTCCCTCTTCCTGGACGCTGTGCAGTCTGTTGAGACTCAACTGACGAGGCTGAAAGAGAGTGAGGAACGCTGTGCCGAGCTCACCCACACCATGGAAACCCTTCAGGGTAAGAAAATATCTCTGGCTTTATCTGTTCATGAAATTCAGCGTGTTAATCTCAGCTCTTTTGTGTTTGGCACTAAGATGAATCTCTGATTTTTTCAGAACAACTAGACAGAAAAAACACAGAAGACAAGGAAACCGCTGCCAAGATACAAGAGCTGGAGCAGCAAATTGTAACGGTCAGTGCTAAGAACCCATTTGAAGCTGATCCACAGGCTTTGTGTATCTGGTATTAAAATATGTTCTCATTATCTTGATCCTGCCTGCAACGTGATCGGATCTCAACATGTAAATAAGTTCAGCATCACTGGCGGACTTGTTGCATCCCACGTCAAGGAAAACAATGCCGTCATTCATTTTTGCTCATCTCTTTTCGTCAGGGAAGACTTCTAACTACGGCAGCTCAGTGGTGAGAGGACTGTACTTACACAGCACCTTTCTAGTCTTCTGATCGCTCAAGGTGCTTTTAAACTACATATCTCATCCGACGCTGCAGCGAATCACTGCAGGGTTGTGCAGAAATTACTTTTTATTTCGCTAATTAATCGGCTTTATCGATGCCGGTGCTCGTTCGCTCTCATTCATTCGTCTCTCGACCAGAGCTCGCTTTCTCTCCCTCAAACCATCACACACGAACCAAATTAAACTTCTTTGTGTCAATATTCTGCAGTGTAAATTGCGAGTCAGACCCAGTGCCAGATCTGTCTGAATGCGCCCTGAGGATGAAGAGTTACAGAGTTAAATAACCTTTAAACCTGCTTAGTGGGGGTTTTTTTTTCTTAAAAATGTCATCACACCTGCTGAGATTCGATCACTGTGCGAGCCTGACCACTTCCAAATGTTGTGTATCTGGTTCAAACGCACTGCGCATGAGCTGTTTTGGGGATCATTACCTGCTTGACATCAGCTTTTACTTGAGATGTAAACTTCAAAAGGAAATCTTAAATAAGCTCTGTGATACTCTGTAAGCTTCATGGTCTCTGCAAAGCTTTAACTTCAAAGTTTCTTGGTGCCTTTGTAATGAGTTTCTCTGATGCCGTGTCTCTGTTTATATGATTTTAAAAGAAGGTGTTGAAGTGGGAGACGCGGGGCTGGGAGCTTAATCTAATCTGAGGTGTAAGAAGTTCAATTATTTCTAACTACAAAGGCAAAATAAAGTTTGCACAGTCGACTTTTATGTCTTATCCTCTACACCCAGTCCAGAGACGTACCTGGTGTCTGTCTGACCCAGACAGGACAGAAGCAGGGTCGTAGACGGTACTTAATACAGTACAATACTTAAACTCAGTGTGAGGGAGTGCGTCTTAATCCTAGGACTGACTGTCCTACCTGACAAAGATTCAAATGTTTCAGTTGTGCCACTTCTCATTTGTTGTTTCCTCTTCAGATGTCTGAAAGAGACGATGTGATCGAACCTTCCTCGGATTCATCTGAAGCTGATAAAGGTATAAAAACAGGATTTACTACGAGCTATGAGCTATGAGTCTTGTTACCATGTTGGTTTGCTGATGTTTTTCTAACTCTTCCACAGCACGCATCCTGGAACTGGAGCAACACCTACTAGAAAAAGACAGTGAGCTGGTTGCCTTGCAGGAGTCCCTCACACTGGCTAAAGAGTACAGCCCCAGCGAGGTTGCATCCGATCAGACTCCACATCAGGGTCAGGATGCCAGCACGCCCCCCCATGGCGGATCTGCAGCCCTTCCTGACTTCATGGAGGACACACAAGAAGAGGAGACCACCCTAGTTGCTGCTGACGCCTCAGTCCTCTCCATTTCTGCTGATAATGAGAGCAGCCCCGAGCTTATCGGACACCAGTCTGAATCCCCAGAAGAATCCAAAGCGACCTCTTCAGATGAGATGGTCGCCAGTAGTGATTCAGAGGTTGCCCACAGCAGCTGGACACTCCTGGAAGCTGTGAGTCAAGATGGAGGCCAGGAGTGGCCGTCCAACCTGCAGGACTTTGGCCAGCTGCAGCTGCAGTCGTGGGAGGCGACGAGCATGGAGCAGGAAACCTCCACGGTCCAAGTTGAATCTTCCTCTGTCATCATCCGAGAGACGGTACAAGTTCATCTAACTCAGCAGAGTTCTTCCACCGCAGACGATAGCGCTACCTCCGGCCAGGTCTTTGCCCAGCTCTTGGCTGAGGAGCTTCAGAAGAGGTACAGCGAGCTTTTGGCTGAGCTTCAGAGGCTCAGAGACGCAGCAGCAGAGTTGCATGAGAAAATCAAGGGCCTGGAGGAAGATGCACAATCGCTTAGTGCTGCTAAAGAAGAGGCTGAGTCCCAGGCTAATAGTTTTGCAGAGGAACTAAAGTCAGCCAGAGAAGAGCTGGACAAGCTTTCTCAGCAAAGCATCTCTGGTGTGGAGAAGCACACTATTGAAATGCAGCTTCTAGAAGAGCAGATAGACATTTTAACCACTGAAAGTAAAGCCAAGGAGGAGAAGATCCAGGCCCTGCAGGAAGATCTCGAAACGGTCCGCCAAGCTTTCTCTGAGCAGGAGGGACAGGCCAGGATGCTGAGCGTTCAGCTGGAGGACAGAGAGCTCCTCTCCTCTGAGCTCGAAAGGAGGCTTCAAGATATGGAAAACAGCATGTTGGAATACTCCCAGACGTCAGAGCTCAACAACGACAGCTTGGCAAGGAAGGACTCTGAGATCAACGAGCTACAGCACCGCCTCAGCCGAAAGGAGCAAGAGGTGATGGAGCTCAACGACAGCATGTCTGCCAAACTCCTCCAAGCAGAAGAAGAGAAGTTTCAGACAAACAGTGAAGTCAACAAACTGAAGGAGCAGATTGAGGAACTGGAGAAGGTCAAAGATGAGAAACTTAATGTAAGTTTTGACGACTCAGCTGCTCAGGTAGATGATGAACTTTTGAGTTTGCGAAAGGCGAACGGAACGCTGGAAACCCAGCTGACAAACACGAAGAAGAAGCTGCAGGCCGCACTTGTGCAACGCAAAGAGTTAATGAAGAAGGTCGCTGACTTTGAGACGGAGGCAAAGAAACGGAAAGAGCAAGATGACACCGCAGAGGGAGAACAGCCTCGAGGACGTGACATTCAGGAAATGGAGGCTAAACTCATCGAACTCGAGCAAGCTTTAAGATCCAAAGAAGAGGCCGTCGAGACTCTTGAGCAGAAAATCATCCAGCAGGATCAAACTCTCACTGAGACGCTCGCTCTGAATAAAAAGCTCTGTGAAGAAGCCGAAAACTCGCAGCAGGCTGACGTTTCTTCTGAAACAACTGCGTTACAATCCCAAGTGACTTCCCTTGAAGCAGAGTGTGAAACGCTGCAGAGGAAAGTTCAGGAGGCTCAAGAATCTCGCAAGGACACCATCCGCAAAGCAAAGGAGAAGGACCGGCACCACCGAGAGCAGCTGAAGCAGCAGAAAGAGGAATACAGCGAGCTGATGGAAAGGTTTGAGCTGCAGAGCGGCGAGCGAGAGGTTCTCCTGACTAAACTGAGAGAGATGGAAGAAAAGGTGAGCACTGAGAGTGAAGCTGTGCCTCACCAAGAGACCAAGAAGCAGCTGGTTGAAGATTTGGAAAAGCAAGTAGCAGGTGATTGGGTCCAGGAGGATTGGGTGGACTTTGCCGCATCTGAGACGGATTCATCACAACCGCAGTCCAGTGATCCAGTTCAGCATCCTGCAGAGCAGACCGACGTCCTTTCTGCACAAACGGAGGAAGCCCTGGAAGCTCTCAGAGCCGAGATCCAGACCGTGCGGACGGCTAACACCGAGCTCGAGGAGCAGCTCCAAGAAACACAGGCCGGTTTGTCGCTGAAGGAAGCTGAATTGTTGGAATTGGGCAAAGAGCTACAAACACTAAGAGAGAAGGAAGCACAGATTGACGCACTCTCAGAGGAAATTAACGATCTTAGAGAAAAGCATCGCCAAGCGGAGTTTTACGCTGAGACCCTGAAAGCAGAGATGGAAGCCGCAGTCAGCGCAGCGTCTGCAGGCTCTACATCCACCGTTGCAACTCTTCAGGCTGAAGTGGAGGACTTCAAGCAGTTCCTCGACAACAAGAACCGTGAAATCACGGAGCTGAGCCAGCAGCTTAGCGAGCAGAACTCTCTCATACACTCAATGCAGAGCACGGTGTCGCAGAAGGATCAGCTGATCGCGTCTTTACAGGAAGAGCTGAAGGCCGAGCAAGAAAAGAGCCAAAGGTTAGAGGTGGAAGTTCCGCAGAAGCAAGAGGAAGAAAAAGACAGCGAGGCGAAGATCCAGCAGCTTCAGCGGAAACTTCAGGCCGCTCTGATCTCTCGCAAAGACGCCCTGAAAGAAAACAAAACCCAGAAGGAGCAGCTAGCTTCAGCTGAGAAGCTCATAGCCGAACTGCAGCAGAAAATGGAGTCAGCAGAAGACGAGCTGGAGAAGCTAAGAGCGGAAAGAGTCCGACTGATTGACGAAGTCGACCGCACGTTACTGGAGAACCAAAGCTTGGGATCGTCCTGCGAGAGCCTCAAGCTAGCCATGGACGGTATACTGAATGAGAAAGACGCCTGTAAGAGAGAAACGGACTTGGCGAAAGAGGAAGCGGCAAGAACGTGCAGGGAATGGGAGGAAAAGGTTCAAAGCATGAAGGACGAGTACGAGACTCTGCTCAAGTCGTACGAGAATGTGAGCGACGAGGCGGAGCGAGTGAGGCGAGTCCTGGAAGCCGCCAGGCAGGAGAGACAAGAGCTCGCGTCCAGGGTGAGGACGCACGAGGCTGCCAGGCAGGAGGCTGAGAGGCAGGCGGATGAGGCTCAGAAAGAGGTGGATTCAGTGAAAGACAAAATGAGAAAGTTCGCCAAGACAAAGCAGCAGAAAATACTGGATTTAGAGGAGGAGAACGAGAGACTCAGAGAGACGCAGGATAAAACTGTGATAAAACGAGAGGACAGGGCTCTCAAAGCTGAAGTCGAAAGACTTAAGGATGAACTGCAGGCTTTGAGAGCTGAGTTGGACGCTACAGCGACAGAAAGAGACTCTTTAGGGCAGCAGATTGAAGAGTTGAGGCAACAATCTGCCCAAACACGAGAGAAAGAAGATAGTGTAGTTCAGGATACTCTGCTTGGCTCTGCAGCTGTTGTTGAAGAGGTCGTGGCTGCTCAGCAATCAGCGATAATCATGACCAAAGCAGAGCCCGTTGAGAGCCAGTATGAAGACAGAGAAACCTCAGAGGAGACACCAGCTGACCAGATAACTGCAGAGCATGAGGCAGAAACACGTTTACAACCTGCTGAGGTGAAAGAAGTGACTGAAAGTGTTCAAGCTTTATTAGAGGATAAAGTGAAGGAAATGGAGGCAGAGAGGAAACTGTGGCAGGAACGGGAGGCTGAACTCAAAGCTCAGCTGGCCTCTCTCGAGCGAGATCTTCAGGAGAGCAAAGACCAGGAGAGCCTGGTGGCCTCTCTGGAGAAGTGCCTCCAAGAGAGCAAAGAGAGAGAACAGAGTCTGATTGGAGAGGATTCGAACAGGGAGGCCCAGTTCAAGGAGCTCCTCAGGAGCCTTGAAACTGAGAAAGACAACCTGGAGGAGCGTCTGATGAACCAGCTGGCTCAGCTCAACGGCAGCATTGCTGGCTACCAGCAAGAGGCAGCGGACAACCGGGAGCACCTCGCCGAGCTGCAGCGGGAGGTGGAGAGGTTGGAGAGGGAGCGAGCCGAACTGGAAGCCGAGGCTCAGAGCGAGAGCGACCGGGCTGCCAGGCTGGAGGAGGACATGAGGCAAGCCCAGAGAGAAAGAGCCGAGGCTGAAGCCGAGTCTGGTAAGCAGAGGGAGCTGGAGCAACAGCTGAGGTCTGCGCAGAGGGTCAGGGAGGGCAGTCAGAGCCGAGCGCGTCAGCTGGAGGAACTGCTGAGGGAGAAGCAGCTGGAGGTCCGTCAGCTGCAGAAGGACTGCATCCAGTACCAGGAGAGGATCAGCGAACTGGGTAGGGAAGCTAAAGCGCTGCAGCTAGGCCACGATGAGCTCCAAAAGAAGCTAGAACAATCACAGCTGGAGACGTCAAAAACCACAGAAGATCTGAAAAGGACTGAAGCGGAGTTGATGAGCTGCAAATCTCAGCTGGATGAAGCCCAGAAGCAGGCGAGCGACGCTTTAGCTGAGAAAGCAGCCGTTGAACAGAACGCCCAAAAGAAAGAGGCCGCGATGAAAGCTGAAGCGGAGCAAACCCTCGACTCTGTGAGATTCAGGCTTGGAGCTGAACTCAAGGAGATGGAGCTGAGACTGGAGGACGCGTACAGCGAGAGGGAGAAGGAAGAGGAAGCCACTCTGGAGGCCAGAGAGCTCGCAGAAGGAGCTGAGAGACGAGCCCAGGAGATGCAAGCCCGTCTGGATGAGTCTCTGGCGAGGTTGGCTGCCTTCTCACGCTGCATGTCCTCACTGCAAGACGATCGGGACAGAGTTCTGGACGAGACCCGACAATGGGAGACTCGCTTCAATGATGCTCTGCGGGGTAAGGAGGCTGAAGTCCGGGAGGCTGAGACTCGGGCCAAGGACCTGGCAGAGCAGCTTCAAAGAGAAACTACCCTGAAAGAGGAACTTCAGCTCACAGTGGACAGGTAAAAATCTTCTCTTTGGTTCTTTTCATTGATCTTGTTCAGTGTTTTATGTCAAAATTCACAAATTTGTGTTTTTTCCAGACTAGAGAAATCAAACAAAGATCTGCAGCTGAGGCTTGAAGAGGAGGAAAAGAAAGTCGCAGAGAGCCAAGCCGCCCTCGAGGAGGAGAAGAACAAACTTCAGCAAACTACAACTGAGCTGCAGTCCGCACAGAATGAAGCCAGCGCCCTGAAAAACGAGGTGGAGAGTCTTCATCAGAGGACGAGAGCTCTGGAGGAGGCTGTAAGTCAGCTGCAGGGTGAAGTCGACCAGGCCAGGACAGAGCTGAGGGAGAGGGAGGCCGAAGAGAGGCGGCTGTGTCTGAACGTGGAGCAACTAGAGACAGATCTGCGATCCTCCAAAGCCCTGACGGAGAGCCTGCAGATGGAGTTAAATGAAAAGGAAAAGAGAGAGGTGGAAATGCTGGGGGAGAAGGAGCAAGCTGTTGCTGAGGTATAAACGTGTTTCCATCGACTTTTTACTGGGAAATCACACAGATTTCTCACCATTACTGTGCTTCTTTGTTTCTTAGGCTGCAGAGGAGGCTAGAAAGGAGGCCGACAGCAGGGCACGAGGAGCCGAGGAGGAGCTTGAGCAGAGGCGAGGTGAGCTGCGGGATCTGGAAGAAAAACTGCGGAAGGCGGAGGAGGAGAGCAACAACAGAAAAGCCAGATTGGACTCTTTCATGAAGGCCATGGGCTCGTTGCAGGACTGACAGAGACCGAGTCCTCAACATGTACAAACAGCTGGAGGAGAAACACCTACAGGTAACGCACGAGCGTCTGGTATGTTTAGAGCTTGTTTTGGTCTCCAATCTAATATTTGAATTGTGTCGCAGGTGATGATGGAGAAGGACAGTCTGATTCAAGAGGCAGGCAGGAGAGAATAACAGCCTGAAGGAGGAGCTGCGCTCTCTGCTGGTCCAGAGAGACGACCTGTACGCAGAAAAGGCCAAGCTATCCGCTCAGCTTCACGGCTACCGTGAAGAACTTAACCAAGTCCTCAGCATGAAGGAGTCGCAACACAAACAGCTTCTAGCAGCTCAGCGAGGGCGTATCGCCTCTCTGGAAAAGCAGCGCGAGCAACTGGAGAGTCAGTTGAAGAGCGTTAACAGAGTCCAAGAGACAGAAGTAGAAGCAGGCAAGGTAGAGAGAGAGACTCTTAGCCAGGCTGCTAACTTGACAGCAGCGCCACAGGTCGTCGATGCTCCTGGCGCTGAGGTCGAGAAGCTGAGGGAGCAGCTCCAAGCAGCGAGAGACCAAGTGGAGGCTTTGGAGGAGAGCCTGCAGAAAGAGAGAGACGAGAAGACGAGCGCGTCGAAGGAGCTCGCTGAGCTGCGATGGGAGGGAGGTGTGATGCGAACAGAGTCGGAGAACGCTCAGGAGAGAGTGGCGGAGCTGGCCCGAGACCTGCTGGCCATCGAACAGAAGCTGCTGGAGGAGAAAGAGGTGACGACGCAGCTCAGGGCGGAGAACCAGTCATTCTCCAAAGCCATGGCCTCCCTGCAGGACAACAGGGACCAGGCAGTAAACAAGGTCCAGGAACTGAGCCTGAAGCTGGAAGAGATGAGCAAGGCGGGAGGCCACGCAGCACCGAGCAGCACCGGAGGAAACACCGGAGAAGTGTGGGGGCTGAAGAACGCACTACAAGCCCTGCAGAATGACAGAGAGAGACTGGTTAGTAACATCTCTGGCGATAAATGTAAATATTTCAGACATCACACTGGTTGTATCTACAATTTTTCAACATGTTTTCCCCCCGTCTCTCTGTGCACAGCTGGAGCAGCTCCAAACACAAACGTCTGAGCTCAAGAAGCAGAAATCAGAGCTGGCTCGACTGGGAGCGGGAGAGCTGATTAAAGTCAGCCAGGAGCTGTTCGAGGAGAAGAAGAAGAACGAAGACATGCTGGGCGTCATCATGCAGCTGGAGAGCGTGGTGGAAATGGGCAAGCAGGAAATAGAAACTCTCAGGTGAGGCACGGAGCCAGCGGTTTTGTCACTGTCATCGCTGTTTAAACTAAGCGGAACGACTTGAATTTGTGCGCCTTGTGTTTGTTAGACTGGAGCGCATCGACTGGATGGCTCAAGCAGAGCAGCTGAAGCAGCAGACCCTCGCCACGCTCTCCGACAGGGACCAACAACTGCGGCAGCTCACCGCCATGCTGGAGGAAGCTCGCGCTCATAAGCCCAAACTTCAGCAGGAGCACTATCAGAGAGAGGTGAAGCCCTGACGCCGCGTTGGGAATAAACAAATAGAAACATTTTTACCTTGACCTCGATCATGTCATGTGACTTCTCATGATGTTCTCGCAGGGTACGGAGGAGTTGGACAGCGCTCCTGGTGCCCCACAGGAGCGAAGTAACCAGCTAGACAGCCACGCCGACATCGCTGAGCTCAAAGAGCTACAGAGACGGTAAAGTTGAGGTCAAACTTTACCGAAGAAAAAAAACTGTCATAAACAGTGATACTAATTGATTTCCAACTTTTTCATGCCAGGCTGGATGAAGAGATGCAGCAGAGGGTGGCGGCTGAAGAGCAGCTTATGGCCACACAGGATCGACTCAAACGGTAAAAGCTAAAGCAGATTATCAATCCCACCCAGGGGAATTAAAGCTGCTATTAACAGTGGATTAGATGGCTGTGTAAAGTGAAGGAGGTGGCTTTGAAACAGCCTGACTGCAGTTTTTAGATTTGAAATCAGAGTGAATATTGGATTTATCACACACTTTTTGCTTTAAAAAAAATCTAATTAGTCGCCGTTTATTTGTCTTCAGCTCTTAGTCTGTGAACTGTTTCAGCTCTACGCATTGCACGACAAGACTACAAGTGGTGACATTAGTTTGTCAATATGTTTAAAGTCTGCGTAAGCTCTGTTAGCTCTGATAAATGTGTTCAATCACAAAATACGACAGCTAACATCTGCTGTTATCATTACTATTAGTCACAGCCAGGCTAAATGGCAAGAAGAGGATCAGTCGGAGACTGCTGTTTTCATCGAGCCGCCGGAAGGAGCCGTCACTCGAGTAAGACTCTGCTAATGTGCCGTAACGCCTCATCTGTCATCTTAATAACCACAATAATAAAGACGTATGAGCCTGATGTTTCCTGTAACCTTGCCTCCTCCCCTCCCTCCCTCCCTCCCTCCCTTCTCTTCCTGCAGACTCGGAGAGGTGGCCCGGGTTTGATGCGGATGCTCCGAGTGGCCTTCTGCTCCCGCCAGCGCACCCCTCTGTTGTTCAGCCTCTATCTGCTCACTGTGCACGTCCTGCTGCTGCTGTGTCTGGGCGGATACCTTTGAAACCAGCTCCCCTTAAACAAACCCAACGGATGAGAGAGGGACAGAGAGACGAGGGAGATGTGACACAGACCTAACCCAAGCCATCAATATGTTTTATTCCATTATCTACACACACACACACATTGCACTTTACAGGTCTTTTTAACCAAAGTATGTGGATTTCTAAATCAAGCTGTCATTGATTTAATGATGTTGCTCTTGACTTTGAGGGTGTTTCAAAGCAAAGCAGAGGGGACAATAAGGGACGTGGTTTAATTTTTCTTTCTTGAAATCTACATGTAGATTCATAATCAAGTATTTTGGCAGGCGGCGTTCTTCAGGTGCCTTTTTAAATTCACAGATAAATGGTTAGAGAGCGTCACGAGTTCAGAAATCTGTCGGTTAAATGTGACGCCACAGACGAAACGGAAACAGCCGGCCTGGCTCTGTCAGATAGCAACAAAATCCACCAATCAAGACATGTGTCTATTATCTAATCATTTGTAGACGGTACAGTGGCTGGGTACTCCGTCTGTAGGTGTGAATGGTTGTTTGATGAGCTGGCGACTTGTCTAGGGTGTACCTGTCTCTCTCCACAAGTCAGCTGGGATCGACCTGATGAGGATGTGGTTACAGAAAATGGATGGATGGTTAATTCGTACAGACACCCAAGAAACGGAGCCTAGCAGTGTTCTACAACTGGTTTATATTTCAGCTCTGAGTCAGGCTTTTTACACTTTTAAAAGAAGATTAAACAAGCAAGGACGTAATATGTTAATTAATGAGCTTTAGAGGTGCAAGTAGGTGGATTTTTGCTTCAGTTGAAAAGAGCCAGCGACGTCAGGTTTCTGCTCTTTGTCCTGTGTGTTTGAGGTATCAGATCTTCTAGTCTGATGAAAGCAAGTGAGCGTGTTTCCCAGTGTGTCAACCTTTTCCTTTTTTAGGATGGCTTGCGGTTCAGGACGTGCTCTTACACTCCCATCTCTTCCTCTTCTACTCTTTTCATGCACAAAAACGGAGCACAGTGCAATTTCCCATTCTTACACATTCCTATTGTGTGTTTTCCCTTTTTTTTTATATATATTTCCGTCTTATTTGAATCACAAAATGGAGCATTATATTGATATTTGTACATATGTACATGTATTATGTACATCAGTCGGATGAGAGTTTTCCCTCCTTCGTATCCGTTCCCCGTCCGAGCTTCTGTTGCACACGTTTAGATTTCCCTCTGTAGTTTTTACGGCAGGTGAAGTTGCCTTTCAGGTGCAATGTTTAACCACAGTGTGGATTCATTCCAGAGGAGAAAGACTGCTGTGTTTTCTAATGATATCCATCTCATTATAATCTGCTCTGATGTAGCATAATTTATTGTCCAACAAGTTGAAACAATTGTCCACTACCGTACATGTATAATGACGCCATCCACTTGATTCCAGTTTATTTAATCACTCACTGACTTCTCATGTTTCTTCTTCTTCACATCTTAGACCTACTGAAATCTACTTTAAATGTAAATAACTGTTTAAAAAGGGCTGTATAGAAAACTGTAATAAAAGTGTTGGTGGTTTAGATCAGGGACCGATCTCATCAAGCATGAATTATTTGCTCATTTGTGTGTTTGGGAGGGGGGGGGGGTCATTTTGTCTCAGTTCAGCAAATGAAAACACATTTTATTATTTGTGAATTAATTAAGAATACATGGGTGATCATTAATCAGTGATTTCGACGTTTGAGCACATGTTTTTGATTAGAAATCCCGGTCATGTATTCAGTCACGATTGGACACCAGAGGGTTGATGCAAAGCTCAGGTTCAAACCAGTGGACTGACGTCATGACACACTGTAACATTCACTTGATTTCTTTGCCGTACGAGGGGAAGAGTGATATAAACGTGTGAGTCGCTAGCACATTCAAAGCTTTGAATAAAAATATTTTCATGTGGAAGTGAAGTCTGGGTCTAGATTCATCTTAGATACTCGCGTAGCAGTGATGAGATAAGACTTTAATGATCACACAGCGGGGAAATTCACTTGTCACAGCAGCTGGATAAGAAATAAGAAATTATTGTGGATGGTAGATAAGAAATTACTCATAAATCAGACAAAGTCACGCTGGTGTTAAAGAGTCCGACAGCTTTTGGAAGGAAGGAGCTGTGGTAGATCTTACATGGTGGGAGTAGCAGTCTGTTGCTGAAGGAGCATCTATCTAGTCTATCTGTCTATCTGTCTATCTATCTGTCTGTCTGTCTGTCTGTCTGTCTGGTATTAATCACTGACTCCCTGATGACTGCAGGTTGCTGTGGGTGTCTAAACGGTGTGAGTGTGCCCCCAAGTGTTGTAACTACACTACAGCCGACTGCAAAATCACAGTTATAGCGGTGTGCTGCACTCATGTCTGCTCGTGATACAATTTTAAAATGTGACAAACTGTCATTAAAGTAACGCCTGTAGCTGTAAGTGTTTGTGTTTAACTCTTGAGTGGTTAAAAGTCGTGAAAATCAGATTTCCGTTAGCACTTGAATGCAACATTTTCGTTCTCTTTAAAAAAAAAAATTAATTTAATTAATGTTAAATATATAAATTACAGCACTACTAACGCGGTGTAAGCGCCAGTCATTAAATAAATATTAAATAAAAAAATACCGACATTTTGTTTTTAATTTATTTAAACCGCCGCGCGTTCGCGGCCGTTAGCTGCGCGTGCACTTGTCGCCCCGTCAAACTGTCACAGCCTGTGTGAAAACCTCCAACAACATCAACAACAACTTTTATCGGTGTAACATCCACATAAACACGGATACATCGCCCTGACAGCTCGAAGGTAACTCCACACTGCTTCAAACTGACTCTCACACACCTTCACGTGTGTGTGCTCTTATTTTATTCAACTTTAAACTGACATTAAGGAAGTGGACTTAGTCAGGCGCAGTCTAAGCTGGTGTAAACCGTTAGCAAATATAAGGTGACATGTTGCTAAAACAATACAATATCTGTCAATATTATGTGCAATGTTACTTCTTACAGCTGCCACTATCACAATGAATTATCTTGCATTAATTACATTAATATATCTAATTTATTTCAAGACATAAATGTTATTTTCAGTGTGTTACAGGCGGTTTCAAGAGCTACTTTAAGTATTTTCTTTAAATAATGTGTTTTATAATTCTAATTATTCAGTGTTTTAGTTTGTTTTTACAACATGAGGTCCTGCAGTGTGTGCCATTATGGGGAAATGAAGCTTCATGTTGAACATAACTTCCTTTTTGGCCACTTCAGCAAATGGTGGTCAGAGCACATGAGTTTATTTAGTCATTATAACGAGTAAACAGTGGATAGACTGCACAGTTACACCTGATCATCATTAGTTAGTGATCTGTTATTAATCACTGTTGATTGCTGTGTCCAGTGTCGCTCATACTGTTTTACCCCCCCCAGATGTGGAAGTCAGTCGTGGGCCACGATGTGAGCATGAAGGTGGCTGCAGAGGGGGACGACTGGGAGACAGACCCCGACTTTGAGGTACTGTGTGTGTCACTTTGAGGGTGGATGTTGGCGTTGGTGCGAAGGCTCCTCCGTTAACCCCTTTCTGATTTTTTTTTAAATTTCAGAATGACGTATCAGAGCAGGAGCAGAGGTGGGGGGCGAAGACCATCGAGGGCTCGGGACGCAAAGAGCACATCAGGTAAAGAGATGTCTGGACATGAATGATTCTTTAAGAACTTCAGGTTAGAGTGGGCGCTGCTGTGCAGAAACAGGAAGAGGAAGTGTGAGCAAAGAACGAGCTGTCAGGCTGCAAAGTCTCTCCTAATATGGCTAATATATGACGGTGACGCGCGGCGAGACCATAAATTCATGCAGTAGAGCCGAATGTAAAAATAGGACTACAGATTTCTCACAGAATGCTGTACCTCTTTTCAAGAAGTCACACTTCAGCTGGGGTTTATCCTCCTGCAGCAGGACATTTCATTCATCTTTTTACATGAGTATATTTTAGTTTTTTTCAGTAGAGACTTTGGACCCTTTGCCATCTGCTAAAATCTGCAGAAATAATTCATTTTATTAACTTTTATGACTCTTTAATTAGTGATTTGTTAGAAAACGGTAAATCTGTAGCCTGTCTTAACAGATTTCCAACATTTTAAACTGTGTTATTATCAAACAGAAACACCAACTGAGGGATTTCTCACAATCTAACACTTATTAATGGATTATAACTAATCTACTGTATAATAGATTTATTAACCAGGTGTCCTATTAGACAAGATTACTGTTTTTTCAGTATGACTAACTAACAGCTGACAGTCAAACTTTCTGATGTACTGCTGTGTCGCTCACTGTCATGTTTGACCTGCCAGTGTTGCAGAGCTCAGAAGCAAAGTCGCTGTGGAGCACGAGCAGGTGAAGCAGAAGGAGCACGTTCCCAAAGCGTCGTACGGATACGGAGGGAGGTTCGGAGTGGAGAAGGACCGAATGGACAAGGTTGACGATGAGCTGCTCTTTATTTCGCCGTCAGTCCGTCCACTGCTCATATAAACCGTGCACTGCAGGCTGAATCTGTTCATTTATCTATCTCTGCTGTTCAGGCGGCTTTGGGGCACGACTATGTGGCACAAGTTGAGCAACACTCCTCCCAGAAAGACGCTGCACAAGGGTTCGGCGGGAAATATGGCGTTCAGAAAGATCGCCTCGACAAGGTGAGAAGACAAGCTCAAGTTTGTGACGTCACAATGAGTTAGGGAGCCAATGTTGGTCCAGAAAAGACATTTTTAACAGATTTAAATGAACTTTATTGTGGGAAAATCAAATCAAATGCAAATTATTAGTCAAAGAAGTGTTAGAATTTTTCATTAGAAGTATTTTTTTCTTAAATGTGCACGTTGTGTCTGCAGTCTGCCATGGGCTTTGAATACAAAGGAGAGGTGCAGCAACATGCGTCTCAGAAAGGTAAGTCACCTGCGCAGCTTCACATCCTGTACAACATATTCCTTTGACTTACAACTAACCTGTTTATAGATTACTCAAAGGGATTTGGAGGAAAATACGGCGTGGAGAAGGAAAAAGTGGACAAGGCGGCTTTGGGGTACGACTATAAAGGAGAAACAGAGAAGCACCAGTCACAGAAAGGTGAGTCTGAGTTGTAGGAATTCGCACTTTTTTGCTTCACACTTGCTTCATTTTCCATTTTCATCTTATTTCCACCAGACTACGCGAAGGGATTCGGAGGAAAATACGGGGTGGAGAAGGAGAAGGTGGACAAAGCTGCTTTGGGGTACGACTATAAAGGAGAAACAGAGAAGCACCAGTCACAGAAAGGTGAGCCTGAGTTGTAGGAATTTACACTTTTTTTGTGTCACACTCGCTTCATTTTCCATTTTCATCTTATTTCCACCAGACTACGCGAAGGGATTCGGAGGAAAGTACGGGGTGGAGAAGGAGAAGGTGGACAAAGCTGCTTTGGGATACGACTATAAAGGAGAAACAGAGAAGCACCAGTCACAGAAAGGTGAGTTTGTCACGTTTGACAGAGCGAGACAGAGAAACATCAGTCACAGAGGGGTTAGGAAACACTCAGGTGTGTGTGTTTTAAAATATCAGATTTATAGGACATCAGACTGATCAGATTTATCTCTGTTTAGATTACTCAGCAGGTTTTGGAGGTCGTTATGGAGTACAGGCCGACCGCATGGATAAGGTGAGCTGCAGCTGTTCATTGTTTGAGGTTTTTTCTCTCGTTTATAGTCAAATTTATTCTGTTAAATGTCATAAAATGGTAGAAAATTCAGATTAAAACATCAAACACGTAACCCAATCTTCATTTAAAGGGTTTGAAAGGATGAGTGTTGATTAATCTTCCTCTCTGTTTATCTCTTTAGAGTGCAGCTGGCTTCTCAGACATCGAGTCCCCGACCTCTGCTTATAAAAAGACACAACCGATAGAGGCCTGTAAGTTTCACTCAGCATAATCAAGCAGAAGGCAGAGCAGGTCATCCACTAATCAGATACCGAAACCCGAACAGCTTTCAAAGCTGTGCCATCGGTGTGTGAACGCTCCAAAAAACTGACGAGCAGTTGGCAGTGAATGCCACGTGTATAGTGTTTGAACACATGTGTGCATAAGATGTGTCGCGTAAAAGCTCCTTGAGTTGTTGGAAGACGAGACAGGTTGAGGTGTTCCCTGCGTTTAGATGATTTGAAACAGTGCAGAGGACATTGTCAATTTGTATTCATATTCATTTCTTGTGCAGCAAGCGCAGGAGCAGGAAACCTGAAGGCACGTTTCGAGAACATGGCCAAAGCCTCAGACGAGGAGAACAGGAAGAAAGCCGAAGAAGAGAAAGTGAGGAGACAGGCCAGAGAGAGCCGAGAGCGCGAGCTCGCCAAACGCAGACAGGAGGTAACGCGGGCTGTCAACACGTTAAAGAGGTCAACTCATCGAGCGGTCCACATGTTTAGTGATGTGTTTGTGTTTCCCGAAGGAGGAGAGAAGCAGAGAGGAGGAGGAGGAGGAGGAGGAAGTTCCACCTCCTGTTCCAGATGTGGCTCCAGTGTACAACTCACCAGAAATCCACGAGCACGTGCCAGAGGTAGAAGAAACACCAGAACCAGAGCCAGAACCAGAACCAGAGCCAGAGCCAGAGGTAAGACACTGACAAATATAGAATGATTAATCCACCCTTTAAAGGATAAGACTGGTAATATTCTATATTTGTGGCACTGACACTTCTATCAACAAACCATGACGTTCAATCAGTAACTGAGAAACATAGCAACAGTTACAACAACAAAACAAACAGAGGAGCTTAAAAGGAGAGAAAAAGGCAACAACGCTAACCCTGTCCGGTCCACTGACTATTTCTGGCAGCATGACGGCGTACGTGGGATTGAAACAAAGTTAACCACAGTGTGTGTCTTCTTGAACTCGTAACTAATTTATCTAATGCAGGTGGACAGACATGGCTTGTCTGTTCTCTTTTTGTATAACACAAGCAAATATGAACATATTTTGTATGAAAATATAAAATGTTGTAAAGAATCGTAGACTCATAAGATGAATATTTGTTCACGTTGGTAACAGAGCAGAGTTACTGCACAGTTTAGGGTAAAAAGCTGACAAGCTTAAAGCAGACTGATCATGTTTTTAATCCAAATAGTGCGAAGAGTCTAGAAAGAGTTCGAGAAAAATGAGTAATACATGAGAGGCACAGACTGTGTGGAGTTCATCTCTGAGATCATGAAATCATAGACATTCTCTGTGATGTTTCCAGGAGGAGCCGGAGTACGAGCAGCCTCCGGATTTGCCTCCGCGCTCGGAGGAATTCTTGGATCCTGAAGCTCCCCCGCTGCCCATGAGGTCGGTACAAGTAGACAGTCAGGAGGACGAAGGGGAGTACGAAGAACTCGCCGAACCGCCTCCTCCACCGCTGACAGGTCTGCGTCTGCCATGAGTTAAATGTCAGACGGTTCACGCATGAGATACTAACTTCAGTGTTTTCTTTGACAGCGGTGGATAACGACTATGAAGACCTGTCATGCGGTCAGAAGGCTGTAGCAATTTATGACTACGAAGGAGGTGCGAGACTTTTTCACTTCATGCTTTGATATTTCTTCATCATCTCTCAGGACGTTTGTCAGGGCAAATGTTGATTTCTTCTTCTCCACGCAGAGGCTGACGACGAGATCTCCTTCAACCCGGACGACATCATCACCAACATAGAGATGATCGACGAGGGCTGGTGGAAGGGACAGTGTCACGGACGAATGGGCCTTTTCCCCGCTGCTTACGTTCAGCTGATGTAGTGAGCAACACGCTCGGGAGGTTTCTGCACAAGCTTCACTTTTGCACTCAACAGAAGAAAATTTAAATATATTTCAGTGCTGTATTTATACACTCAACAGAAATATGAAGACAACACACAGAAGTTTGTTTCTGCTCAGTTTCAATAATCAACTTCTTTGGTTTATTTCTCATATTTTGTTGAGAAATTTGCACTTCTTTGCCACAATAATCAGTCTGCCTGACAGGTGTCGCATATCAACATGCTAATTAAACAGCATGACTATGACACAGGTGAGCTCTGGACTGCTCGCAATCTTTTGGAGCTTTTTCACTTTTATTTGACAGCTGAAGGCAGCCGGGCGACATGCAGCAAAGGGCCGCAGGTCAGAATCGAACTGCAGCCACTGCAGTACACTGCAGGTGTGCACGCTCAACCAGGTGAGCTCCCAAAAATGAGCAGCCTTATCATGAGAAACAACATTTAGTAAGTGCCAAACGATGACTACTTCACATGAAATCATGACCCGCCCTACTCTCTGGTGGGATTACCCTGACATTCCAGTGAAGCCAAAACCCTTTTGTGTTCGTAGGATAAAATAAATCAGACTTTATTGTTACAGCAGCTCACACAAATGTCAGCTCTCATGAGTTGAAAGCCGTCCAGAGTTACCAGCAGGTCCAAAGAGTGTGTCTTCATATTTTTATTGATTGTAGAATGAATCATGGTAAATTTGTGCCAAAATGGCTTCTGATCCGCTGGTTTTACTTTTACTGTGGAAGATCTCGCTTACAGTCTGTGGCAATGAGTATCTGATAGTATGAACACATTATGTATCATATCATGAAATATATCATGAAATATTAGCAAGAAGTTCCATTTTATATCTGCAATGAACTGACTGGAGTGAGTAAAATAATCCTTCTAAACCCTTTTTGTGTTTTTGTAAGTTAACTCACATTATTACTGTTTCATCTGTCGCTGGTCGTCATATTCTGCTCTCCACGTTTATTTTGAAATCTTTATCAAGTGAGAGTTATTTACAACACAGTTCATTTATTTATGATTTTCCAAACATCTTCAACATCATCGTATACGCAGAGATATATCGGAAAAACATACCAATCAATTTAAAGATAGTGACGTGAAACAAGGGGAGGAAAATGTGGAATGACATGCAACAAATGTTCTCATGAGACAAGATAACCAACCAGAGCGCCCCAGTAATAATGATTTGAACCATATCGGCCAGTCTTGATTGGTATAAGACAGAAACCTGCAGTAAACAGTACTTTTTTATTTGAGTATGAGGATTTAAATTGTAGTGGCGTGTATGACAATCACCTACAAGCTAAAGACAGACTTATTTTTTAAGTCTTATCGTCTTTAAACATAGAAATGAAGCTGCTGTTCCATAAGAACAAACATTTTCCTGCAGTGAATTACTCCACAACACGAGGCTCGGTGGCTGACAATCCACTGATCAGAATGAGATTCAATAGCAGAGCTTGCACAGTTATCGTGTATAAAAGAAGGCGTGAAACGATCCCGTGTTTCTGCAGCAAAAGTCTTTAAGGTAAAAGCAGATGTCGCTCCTCTGGTTCACCAGGAGATGCCCTTCTTCTTCTTGGCCTGGCCGCTTTTCTTTGCCATCCGTTTGCCTTTCAGTTTCTTGGCCTGCCGCTGATTCATCCACGCGGGGTACTGACCGTTTTCATCCAACTGAGTTTTCTTGTTGCGCTTGCTGTCCATTTCCATCTTCCCGTCTGCAACACAGAAGACAGATTTATGAATAAGAAAGTCACAGTAACAGAAGAGACACAGTTGTGCTTTAGTCTCTCGCTCACCGTCACCCTCCGTCTCTGCCATATCCACATCCGTCTGCTTCTTGATCTTCTCCGCTGGCACCACGGTGGCGATCTCCTGCACGTCAGCCATGACAGCTTCGCCTTTCTTATCCAGATTCAGAGCTTGTTTCAGGCGGGCCAACTCCTTCGGAGCGTTTTTCTTCCTCTTCTCCGCGCGCATCTTCCTCTTCCATTTGCTCCGGAGACTTTTTGCCATTTTGAGGACGATCTGAACAAAACAAAACACATCACTGTACGTTCTCTAGAGAGTAGACAGAACTTTAATTACACACACTTGCAGTATGTCTTCTATAATCAGATAAATGAAGTTCAAAACAAACTTTTCTCTGAACTCTATTCCACATCCAAGAGAAGCAACAGAAAAAACTTTAGTTTTTAGTTGCCATTTTAGGGAAGAGGATTATGGTAAATTGTAGCTCACAGGTCAGTTAAAGTAATCAGCGCTCATAGATGGTATTAAAAGTCTTCACACATCACATTTAATCCACTGTTATTACTTGACTAGCTTTACGCTTTAGCACTTTAGCCCTTTAAATCTATCAGCTTTTAGCTTTTAATGTACTTAAGACGGGCCCTGCTCACTATTTACACGACATAACACCATAGTTTTAACATATTAGTGAATTAAAGTCGAGCTATTTAAACGAGATACAAGATATTAGCACAGAGAGGAATTAGCTTTCCGGCTAACTGACACCAAGCTACATAAACAGTTAGCTCGCTCGTTAGCCACCTAGCTGCCACGATTAGCATCGCAGCTAACTAACTCAACGTGTTAAATAAACCCAGAGTGTTAGCGCCACTGCACGCGTGTTAAACTTTAAGCGCTCACCTGAAAAACGGACGATTTAGCTGCTTTGGTTTCTCCGCTGCCGCACACGTGTTTACAAGAAGAGGCGATGACGTTTTAAAAGAAAGCGCGATACGATTGGCTGCTCCCGTCAAGCTGAAGACGGCGGCGTCTGATTGGCCAGTGAGCTCAAACCAGGAAGTTCGACGTTTAACAGAAAGTAAACAAGATGTCTGAGCCTCACGCTGACAGCTTTAGGTGCAAACTAAGAAGCCGAGCCCAAAGAAGAGTCTGCTAGAGGTTGAAATAGTTTCTATATTTTTAGTTTTATTCGTCATGAGCAGCTGTTCAAACAGCCTGGCTGCAGGCTCAGGCTGCAGCCCCGTGCTCACCTGCTCTTCAACGCACATAATCAGCATGTTGGACTCTGCTGCAGAGCTAATGATGGTCCACACGGACTTCCAGGCGGCCTTTGAGACGTGTGAACGAGGCCTGGACAGCCTCGCCAACACGGAGCAAGAGGACAACAACAGGTGAGAGAAGATTGTGCCACTTGAATGCAGCCTGGATGTGTGAAGCCACCGTGTGGTGTTTACTGTGTTTTGTCTCCGCAGATGTGCAGAGTTTAAAGCTGGTTTCTGCATCTTAGGGATTCAAGCACTGGCTGAGCTCAATCAGTGGCGGGGTGTCCTCTCCTGGGTCCTCCAGCAGTATGAACAGCAGGAGAAAATACCAGCTAAAATAATGCAGATGTGGTGAGTAGCTGATCAACAGAGTTACCAACAGTCCAAAAATAATATTTAATGTACTACCACATAACAAAAAAGCAGCAGATCCTCACAGTAAGAAGTTGAAATCAGAGAATATTTGGCGAAAAGGATGATCAGTTATTTTCCTGTCTCTTCAGCTCTCCGTTACATATCGATGTATGTATATTTTCTGTCTCGTCCTGGCAGCATACTTCTTTACTCCAAAGTGGGAGAGCCAGCAGTGATGCAGGATGCCACCAGAGTTTGGTTACACTGCCCGTCCAACAGCGGCGTGACGGGGTTCGCGACGGTGGCAGAGCTGTACTTGCTGCACGTCCTCGTCCCTCTCGGGCACAAAGACGAGGCTGTGGGGCTGATCGTCGGCGAGGTTGGGAGCAGTGCGTTCACAGAGGACCAGAGGCAGACAGCGCTGGACGTGGTGGAAGAAAAAGAGCGAGAGAATCAAGAACAGACTTTAAATCCCAAGAGCAGCCCGAACTCTGAAACCCCTGCACAGACTGTCTCAACTAAAGGTGCCACATTTTATATATAATACTCACATAAGTGCAAATCATGAATGCAGGCAGTCTTTCTGATTGTATTTGTGTTCCACAGGAGTTGTAATCCGTAAACTTGAAGCCACACTCAGGTTTTTCTACAGAAAACTGCTGCTGACTCGCTCTGGCTCGTTCTCTCTGCGGAGAGTCTTTCTGGCTGTCGTCCTCCTCTACATGCTTTTCCTTCGATTAGATCCAGGTTGGATTAAACATTATTTGCAGCTCAGTTTCATCTCATTCAGCTTGTTTAAAAGTATAAAACTTTTGACTTATTGGGAATAAATCTTCCTGTTCTTTCTTCTGCAGCTCATCCGTCTTCATTCATGTGGATTTCCAAACTTCTTCAGCTGCTCAAACAGATGTGGAGTGCTATGTTTGCACCGTACTATCAGGCTGTAGCGCTGAGCAAAGGACTGTAAAAGACTGAAAATCGCAATATTTTATTAAACATCAGTCATATTAACAGTTCTTCTTACTCTAAACAAAGACATTTCCAGCAGTATTTGATATTTTCTAACTTAGAGACTACAGACTGGAAGAGGCTGACTTTATCTTCTTGTTTTGAGTCTTAATCGTGCAAACCACAGAGCTTCACTAACACATCCTACGGGTTGCTTATCCTAAGTAACTGGACAGTAGTAGTAGTAGACAAGACAGCAGCACATACCTACAACCTGATTAAAAAAATACTGCATATTATACAAACTAATAATAAAATAGACAATCTCAGGGGACGAGACAGATGTGTTCATAAGGATATTGTAAAACCGAGCAAATAAACTTTTTGTTAATTTTGTTTCTGGGTTGCCATGTCGTGTGTATGCCCAATTTGTGTGTGTATGTTTAATTTTCGGCCATAAATTTTAGGTTACAGTACAAATATCACAGCAAAGTATCAAACTCATACTGCAGTAGAATGATTCCTGTCAGTATTTTTCTATTATATTATTTATCTGATGTTTTTGGATTCATATTCCTGCTGCATTTATGTGTATGTTGCATTTTAATGCCAGATAGATTATTTTGATTACGTTATATACTGTTGAGTAGTTTAATCTACAGCACTACGTCATATTCTCTAGAGTATCATTGTTATTAAATATATATTTGTTGTTTTACTGTATTCAGCTGAAACGGATGATAAGATAAGTGGACAAAAAGCGTATGGAATAGTAAAATCTTTAAAGTAACGAGTAACTAAAGCTGTCAGACAAATGTAATGGAGTGAAAAGTACAATATTCACCTCTGAGTAGAAGTATAAAGCTGCATAACGCTACCAAAATACTGAGTACTCGAGTAAATGTACTTAGTTACATCCGCTGACCTGTTGGCACGGTGTGAGACAGATTCAGATTCAGTCGGATGGTATGTTAAGTTTCATTTACCTTCGTACTGGTTGTCAAATGTTGCGTTTTTCTGCGCATGTCACCTGTTAAGTTTCGATTCCGGCGAACGCGTAAAATCGAAAGCGATCCAGCTGATGATGCGACAGAGTTTTGTTTACTGTGAGCAGAGATCAGCTGGAAACAGACGATCGATTTGACTCTTTCTACTCCTTACAACACTGACGGGTTTCAGACATCTGTACTGATGTCTGAAATCAAATTCTGGATTTTATCAAGACTTGCTCCGAGATGCTCTTTCGGTAAGTGGACACATTCAATCCGTATGATGACGATCAGTGGTGGGATGTAGCTGAATGCATTTAAAGTACTTTACTATAGTATTCATGCTACTTTGTACTACATGTCAGAGGAAAATAATGCACACTAGATTTTATGACTCACTCCAGGAAATCACTTGATACAGCAGCTCACAGAATACAAGGTGGATAAGAAAATGCTCCTAATCTTACACACTGGACCTTTTTGTACATGTTGACTTCTTTAAAACATCTAAACATCTGTGTTACATGTTGAATATACTCCCTGTACACACTGTAGTTGGATTGGATTGCATTGTTTGTACTAGAAGTCAGGTGGAATATATATATATATAGCTGCACACAAAAACTGGGCTAATGTTTTGTAACCCTGTACAGGCTGGTTTCTAGAGGAAGGAAAAGTTTAAATAAATATTCCCGACATTATTTCACAAATGTTCAAGCAACAAACTTATTTACTCTGTGAAGTTCATGTGGGCGTCTCTGAGGGACCCCACACAGACGTCAGCTGTTACAACAGCACGGCTGAATTAAGTCGTGGTTTCATCAGCGAGTTTTCCTGCTATTACTGCATCTCGCACAATTATTTTTCTCTTCACAACCAATAAATCCCTCACGTGTGCAGCAGTGACTTAGAAAATAAAATACTGAACTTAGATCTGTGTAAAATAAACCGGCTGCACGTGAGGGGGGCTTAAAGAAACAAACCAAACACGTCTGTCTTGCTCTGTCTTCTATAAAATGATTGATTTGTTTATTTTAATAAAATATACCAGTGAGGTGGGTGTTCTGCACAGATATGTTGACATTTGTACTCATACCAGTCAGCATCAGGACTTTACTGTTAAATTCTTATTTTATTTTCACATATGCAAACTCCCTCTGGCGCCCTCGGGGGCCCCTCGGTGCTCACCTGATGGCAGACCCGGTCATGGACGACGTGCTTTTTTTAATGATCATCAGGAATAGAGTTATTTTAATGCTTCTGTTGGTCTGTCACAGGAATGAGAGGCCTCCACAACCACTGTTTGTCCTGCTGCGCCAACACTTTGCTGCAGACCTTCTCTGCTACCTGGGAGCTAGCAGACATCCTAGACAAGTAAGTAGTCTTAGTTTTTGGAAAGAAGAGACGTGACTGGGCCTTGACAGAGTCAGACATAATGCATTTTTGCTCAGAAATCCTACCAATAGATAACTTCATTTATGTACTGAGAAAGTTTGATGAAAACTCATGAATGGCTGCTAAAAAATTTAGATTAACGAGGGTGTATGAATTGTTCAAGGTGGGAAACAGCCGGTGTGAGGACGGATGATCGTAACGTCCCCCTGCAGCTGAAGAAAGTTCTCGCGGACATGAAGCGCGACCTCTCTCAGCCTGCTAACCACGAAGGCTTCCTTCGCTGTCTGGACAGAAACTCCGTCCGACGTGAGGAGGAAGAAAATAAATGTTTCACTTCGATGTGATTTATCTCACAACGTCTGACAGTGTGAATGTTGTTTCGCAGTTAATACACAACACGATGCTGATGAGGTGTTTCTCTTCATCCTGAACCTGATAAAGCAGCAGTTGGATGACAAAACTCTGGTTGGTTGTTAATCATAAATCTTTATTTTTCATCTGTCAGTATTTGTACTTACATTTGTTCTCTCTGGCAGGCTCTTGAGATCCAGAATCTGTACAAGATTTCTGTGGTGACGCATCTGCAATGTTTAATGTGTAACTCCGTCCAGACTCAGACCAGCTACCTGCTCAGCCTGCCTCTGCATATAAAGGAAGATCACAACTCCCTGGTGCTGCTTCTGTTTTAACACTTCAAACTTTAAGCTCCTCTGAATATGAACTGATGATTATTCCTAACGTGATCATTTTCAGGAAGGCAGCATGACCTCCTTCTTTGAGCAACAGGAGCTAAGAGGCATAAACAGCTGCTATTGCACCCAGTGTGAAACAAAGACTCCGTCCAAACAGGTGAGGGCTCGATTTAAACACTTCCTATAACGAATGAACCAACATTAGTCAAACACCTTTTTCTCTTTCTCAGGGTGTCAAACTGCTTTCCCTGCCTCGTATCTTGTGCCTGAACCTGAAAAGGTTCAGAAACAGCTCCCGTGGCACCCGAAAACTTGACTGCAAGGTTACTTTTCCAGAAACCTTTGACTTCTCTGAGATGGTCAAAGAAGCGTTCTCCTCAGACTTTGCCCAGGTATTTTTATTTCCCATGAATTATCCAGATGTCGTATCTGTTGTCATCTACAAGTTTATTTGTTCTTCCAGAAAGACTGCAAGTACACCCTTCATGCAGTGGTAGTTCACTCTGGTTATGCAATGTTTGGACACTATACTGCCTACGTCCGTCACATCGTGAACCAGGACTGGTACTATGCAAATGACAGCCACGTAAGACAGGTACAGTCTAACAAAGTATATCTCACATGCATGATTGATTTATACTGTTTGAGTTAGACATGAAAGCTCCCGTGTAGAACATTTTAAGTAGCCTAGTACCTGAAATGTCTGAAATTGTGAAATAGGTTTGAAAAGGAAATAAACTGCCCCTTGTTCAGGAGAGATTTACATTACTATAATTCAGTTTTATTCTAAGTTTCGGATTAATTTCAGACTCTTATTTGCACTCCAACACACAGGTCTCCTGGGAAGAAGTACAGAAAACATATGGCGGATGTGACAGGTGTGTTTAACATCACTTTTTATGTCTGGTCTGTCTTGCGTGGGCTGTCTTGATAAGGGCAGGGTTATGAAGTCATCTTAAAGGAGTAGTACACGATAGCAATTTGGGAAGTTCACTTACGGGAACTTGCTTTCTTGCTAAGAGATGAGAGGATCTATACCATTTTTGATTCTTACAAGCTATAAGCTTTAGAGGTGCTGATAGGTTCTTTTTTTACCATTGGAGTGAGTCAAGCAAGCTGTTCCCTGTCTTCATGCTAAGCTAAGCTAACCATCTCCTGGCTCCACAACTCAGACTCTCTGTTTGGCTTTATTTATAAAATCATCTCTCAACGTACAAAAAAAAAAAAAAATGGATTACAGCAACCAAGCCTACAGCAAAAAGCAACAAAACAACATGTGACTCCCATTTTAGCCTGCTTAAACTGGCCTCCAGTTGCTTTTGGAGTTGAATTTAAGATTTTTATTAATAACATTTAAAGCCTTAAATGCTCGACTCCCGCTGACATCATGCAGCTTTTATCCTCCTACTTGCGGAAACAGCTTTAGATCTTTAGACAAAGCCTTATTGTCTGTTCCTCACCGAAGATTAAAGACTAAAGGTGTTTTTGCCATGAGGGCTTTCAAAGTTTTGAACTCTTAAACTGAGGAAATCCGTCTTGTCTGTCATGTTGTCTTGTCTTTCAACACCTGGTAGTTATATTCTCAGTTTTTATTCCTGTTTATTGTACTGAAATGTTTTTATGTGTTCCTTTTATCTCCTTCATGCCCCAACTCTGATACTTTGTTTTGTACATTTCTGTCTAAAAATGTTTAATGGTGTTATTTTTCACAGAGGCACAGCATACATGTTAATGTACAGAAGAGATTCGAGAGAGGACGGACAACAACCTGAACTTTCCGGTTGACTGGATGGATGCAGATGAATTAATTAATTCATACAGGGTGAACGTGGGAATATAATCATAATTTTATGTTTTATCGCTGCTTTGATGTTCTTTTATGTACACTGTCTTTGAGTATCCAGAAAAGCACTTTTAGCACATATAAATCTAGTTAATTAACACAGTATATCACTTACCTGTGTCAGTGAACGGTGCATTTTTAAATTTCAGTCTTAATACGTATTAAACAACCAAATATCTTTATGCTAAATGCTAGCTAAACTAGCTAAGAAGGACTGTGGAGTGCCTCAGGGCTCGTATCTGGTTTCACCTGTTATTTTTCTACACCCTCTTATTTAGCCAAATATTAAACCGAGGATATACCCCTCGTCTTTCTTAAAGTTAAGCTTCTCACAATTTATTCATTTTTAAGTGCAAAACAACAGTAAATGATTACATTTCAGTTTGTGTACGGATTAAACAAACAAAACAAAACTAACCAAATTCTAGCTAAACTAGCACATTTAATCACATAATTTTTGATATAATACACTGAGGATACACCCCCTCATCTTTCTTAGGGACGATTTTGTGACATCAAAAATAATGTTTCTAACAATTTCTCCGCTTAAATAATGCAGTATTGGGTCATAATGGCAGTATAATCAGGAATATAGCGGTCAGTTAGCTTAACTTATCAGACTGGGGAAACAGAGGAAAACAGCTAGCCTGGCTTTGTCCAAAGGTAGCAAAATCTGTCTACCAGCACCCCTAAAGCTAAATAATTAACACGCTATATAACTTTTATGTATATGTACAGATTAAACAAACACAACAAACAAACATATTTGTGCTAAATGCTAGCTAAGGAGGTGGAGGAGGTGATCTTTATGTGTAACAGTTCTCCTCTTCATTTATAGAATATAGGCTGAAATTGGGAATACAATCATAGGAATATAAACTCTAATTTATTATAAGATTTTATTTTCATGTGCATTGTGAATGATTTTCTATTTCATTATTTTTTCTGAGTACACCAGCACAGTAATTTCTTCCAGATGCCAGTAGGTGGCGTTGAAGGCTAAAAACAGTGAAGAGTTTTCCACTCTTAGACCACACACACTGTGAACACACTCAATGATACTGTGGGGTTGGTTTGAAGAGAATGCTTAGCTTAGATATTCGCTGTTTGTGGGGGGAAATACCTGCCATAGGACTCAGTGTTCATTTTCATGGCACTCCTGTATAATAAATGAGTCACCCATGAAGAACAATGAAGTCACTTTTTTTTCCCTCATTGCGGCTGCTGAAAACAACAACAATCATCTCATTCAGATTTGATGTATTGTATTTTGTCTCTACCTGCAGGCCTTTTAACGTGACAGTACAGAACTCATTTGTAATTATGTTTTTTCACTCTTGTTGATGCATCAACACCACCACATCTGAGCTCTAAATTTATGCACTTAACGTACCGAAAGTATTTGTTTTGAAAATGCATTGGGGGAAATTACAATTAAAAAAAAAAAAAGAGGTTAAACTTTGCAGACACAATCTCAGCGCTTAAATGCTTGGTATAGGCTGTCAGCAGAGCCTCTAAAGTTCCCACTTGCTTCGCCAAGAGTCGGGGGACCGTGTGAAATGGTGCCTATGTGCTGCAAAGCTCTGACAGAATGGAACATGTCTGCGCACTGCCACAGGCGGCAGGCCTCATGCTTAGTCATCTCGCTGCCAATAACACGAGCGCAGCTTTCTGCATCGGGGGTATCTTCCACCCACGTTCAAACAAAAGACCACAGCTAGATGTGCATGTATATGTGTGTAACTTTGAGTCTGAGTGTGTGATGATGGTTTTGGTGTTTCAGTGAGATGTCATCTCTTGACTGCATGATAGTAAACATCAGTGTGTATGTATGTGAATTTATAAGATAAGATCGACTTTAATGATCCCAAACCAGTTCACTTGTCACAGTTGTTATCTGCTAACCCATGATAGAGATAGAAACACAAAATTTGCTGTGAAAACTGTCAAGAAATGTGTATCTTCCTTAGGTGGAAGAAAAAGTTGATAAAGTAACACAAATAATGTCACAAAAAAAAAGTTAAACCTTGATTTGGGACGTTAAATCTGATCTGATCAAAGCACATATTATTGAAGTTGTTTTGAATCCAATGATACCAAGCACTAGATATAACTAAATTTAGTCAGTCATCCCATAGGAATACTAGATAACTGTGTTTCTCAAACTTTTTTCCTCATGTACCACCACAGACATTGTTAGACTTTCCAAGTATCAGCAGTGTAAGGCGACCATATTTAGCCACAGACAGTTTACACAGGAGGCAGGTTTATTCCTAATAAGAAGATTTTTAATGTTGGAACCATTTAAAGAACCAGAGTAACAAAAAGCGCCAGTGCTATACAAAATGGATCGACTTCTTTTTTAATCTATGTTATAAGAGTCCGGTATCAAATATTATGAAGATCTGACCCTATTGTTCTCGAGATGGTTTCCTGGAAAATGAGAAAAACCCCTTGTGACTAACAACTATAAAAGGATGTTAAGAAAAACATGCTCTGTAGTCTCTTAAACGACCCACTTTAAAAATATCAATGGATTTATGCTTAGCCAGTACTTTAAGTTCTGCAAAGGAAATTATAAACTTCCACTGAGGTTAAATATTAACAGTGGAGGTGGAAGTGTTCAGTTTCAGTTCAATTAAATCAGCTTTAATCAATATTATCCTATAATAAGAATAAGAATAATAACCATATCATATAAAAATGAAGCTACAACTTGTGTTAAGCTAGTTAGCGTTAGCAGGAGCTAACAGAGGAGCTCTGCAGTTCCCTTCAGCTCAATAGAGACTTATTGTTTTGGTTCATGTGTTTGCAAAGCCAAAGCCTCCCAGCTAATGAAACTCTGCTTCTGGAGCCAGCCTCAAGTGGCTGTTTGAGGAACTGCAGTGTTTGGCACTTCGGCATTGGCTTCACTTCACAGCCACGGATGTTGGCGCTTGATCTAAGTACAGTGCCTCACAGATACGTTTTATTAGGGCAATAGTTCAGACTTCAGCCACGTTGTCCAGAAGTCAATATAATGATTTACATTACACTTCAATACATTTAAACGTGATTTAAAGGTAGCTTAAACACATCAAATTGCATTAATTCTGTATTGCAGCTACTTGCATTAACAGAAAATTTGTCGTATTTTAGTAAGTAGTAAGAGTAAAATATTGCAATATTACTCTGAAAAGCAGCAGAAAATGGAGGAACTCAAGTGAACTAGTACTTCAGTATTGTTTGTGTTTGTATAAAAGGCACATGTGGTACATGCATCCCCCATTAACCAGATTTGACCGTTGTGATTGTCAACAATAGAAACGTTAGATGAAACATCTGAATCTGAATTGGAATATGATAACTACTCCACTTCCAAAGAACTGATTCTTCTCTTCTTAGCGTTAAATTTTTAATGAATCGTTACAAAGAGGTTAATAATTCATGCTGTATCAACATGTGTTGAGTGGATGTCAGACGAGCACCTGTCCAAGCACCACCCTGACATTGACCGCATTACAAACAATGCAATAGCTGTGACACGGGCAGCACACCCCCGCGGTCATACGAGCAGCCTGACTGAACGTCTGGACGTCTTTTCTCCTCGAGCACGTGTCGCACACGCATGAGGTCTTTGTCTCTATTGTTTGAGTTTGAGCTGTATGCGGTTACTAAGACACTTTATGACAGATCATTATCGCTGCAATTTAGTTTCAGCTCTTTATCATGGTCAGGTGTTAAGCCAACGCAGCCAAGGTGTGTTGTATTGTTTTGCAATTTCTCCAGCAGTGATAGTGATTGACACAATAAATTAGTAAAACCAAAACTGAAACAGATATACAGTGCGAACATTGTCCCGGTAGGCACGTAGGCAATAACATAGGGGATGATATTTCTCAGGAATTGCAGTGTGGCAACACTTAAACTGTTGTTTTTGGAGAATATATTGAGGTTCATTAATGCTTTTTAGTCATTGTTGATGTGTGTTTACCAGTTACTAGGTGAGCGCACCACTGTGATGCATCGAGGAGAAAATGGAATTTGGCTATTTGAGAACCACTCTTAAATTTTCCCTTTTTTGTGCGGAGGATTTCACAGGCTTAGATAAATGCCTGCGTCTGACTTGATTTTTTTTTTTTTCTAAAAGTGACAGCCAGCCACCAACCGAGTCCAACCCTCTGTCTGTTTGCTGAAGAACACCAACTCCATGTCAAAGAATAGCTCTCATGCTGTTCTGCCATACGTAAGCAGAGACATGTAATAGATACAGAAGTTGTAATGCCATAATTTTATGCCCTAATGTCAGTCTGTCAGTCGGCCTACCACACTGCTCCAGACTGGAATATCTCAACAACTATTTGATGGTTTGCCCTTGAGTTTTCTACAAACATTAGGTTAAATCCTAAATACTTTGGTGATCCTCTGGCTTTTCCTGCAGCGCCACCATGGTTGACATTTTAAGCAAAATGTCTGATCAACTTTGGCTGGGTACAGATATTCAGTACTGCATTTGGTGATCATTAACTTTATATCTATAATATGTTATATGATATGTCCAACATATTCCCATCAGCCTCAGCTGTATGTTGTGCTCATTGCTAAAGTGTTAGCATGCAAACAAAGATGGCCAACACGTTAAATATTATAGCATGTTAGCACGCTCACATTAGCATTCGGATTAAAGCAGGACTCACAGATTTGTTTAATTAGGGCAGTAATTAAGATTTATTGTCAGCCATCTTGTCCAACAGTCAATATAATGATTTATATTACACTTTAATACATTTAAACATGTGATTTGAAGGCAGCTTCAGCACATGAAATCCATGTGAGGTGGCAGTTAATGCTTCTACTAAGCTAGTGAGCATTTATCTTGTTTTTCCTCTCTATCTTCTCCATCATATATGTTGTAATTATCAACATATCAGTTAATTTAATCACAGTAGCAGCTCGGGAAAAATCAGTAAGTAAATTCAGTTTTAGCTCGTCATGGCTAGCTCATTAGCTGGTTTTCCCTTGTAACACGCGGCTGCAAAGCCACAGCCGGCCTTTAGTTAGTTTCTGCATTTTAACTTTGTGCGTGTCAATGTGGGTGCTGCATGTCATTCAGAATTTACAGGTTTCACTTTCTGTTTTTTATTTTTAGTCGTAAAAGGGAACTAATTTCTGCTATGTCGCTACACAGTTCTCCTTTTCTACTCCGGACAGACGTTGTGAATGGTGGCTTTCCGTGCTTGTTAACGTGCCTTATTGCAGGAATGCCTCCCCTCAACCTCCCATGAGCTGACCGTGTGAGATGACCTTTTAACAAGCCCTGTCCTGACTGCCCGTCATCTGCTCTAATCCTATATAACCTATTTAACAGCAAGTCTCTGGATGCTTCAGGGGTGGCAACACCAGCTCACACAGCTACCCTTCGGTTACATGTTGAGGTTTCAAATAGGAAATGGCTCTCGCTCGCTCTCTGCATGTTCAGCGTGCAGGCCTGGTGACCATGGTGAAGTCTGCGTTTGTAAATAGCAAACAAGAACCAAAGGCCTCATGCATGACTTAAATTTTTCCTCTCATATAAACAAATTGGTAAATCCGATAAAGGAGCTCAGAACTGAAAAAAAATCTGCATAATTTCTTCATTAGTAAACTCTAATTATATCAATCTTGGGAGGTTTGTGTGTGATCTGATCTGATTTGTGGCCTGTGACACTGATCTATAATTTCAAAATGGCTGCCCTATACTATAAGGCCACAGACAGTTAGCTTAGCTTAGCATAACGACTGCAAATGAGGATAGCCTAGCTCTTTCAAATGTTAATATCCTCCTTCCAGTGTAGAAATCACAAATGAACAAGCTGTTTCCTTCTGTTTCAAGCAACTAGCAACCTTTTGAGCTTCAAGACGGTTCTTCGGAAACCTGCGTGCGACGTCACGCATACGCCGTCCATTCTTTATGCTGTCAGTGGCTCATATTTAGACCACGTCGGCTTAAGGTGTTAACAGATACATCAGTGTGCGGATATACTGTGTCGATTCCGCTGGAATTCGTAATATGAGCGGCCGTGTCGAGGAAGAAAGCCTTATCTTTCCCGAGTGAGTTCATAAAATTTCCTCTCTCTGGTGGGATAAGGGGAGTCTGGTCAACACAAAGTTTGCCTCTCTTCATGTGTTTAAGTTGTCCTCCCTGAGATTCTTGGCAGTCTGAGAATAATAAATAGAACATCTGCTGAATTTTCTAGGAAATGGGATGTCGAACAGTCGAGCTGCTATAAGTGAACAGACAAGAAAAAGTGCGGTTCAAATTTGGTCTGGTTTGGTTTGGACCAGAGCGGACATTGAGGTTCTTTCATTTTGGTCGACTTAAAACGCCAAGTGGCAGCTAATGATACGTATTCGATCTGAGTTATTTTATTTATATTTATTATGAAGTGGACTTCCAACCGAAAGGAGTCGGCAGCATGTTACAGATGTTTGGTTCTCACAGGAGGTGAGCAGAGGCCCCCTCGGTAATTGTGGTCATGACATGCAGGGTTATATGACCTGATGCCCCACCCTTGTCTTCATAGCTCTGTCGTTACCCTTTAGTTAGCACCTTATCTCAGCTGCTTATCATCAGACTCAGGATCCAGAGAAGATCAGCCGTCGTCTCAGCAGCCGAGCTGCTCGGGTTACAGGTGAAATGGCTTTTACTGACGGGCCCCGGGTAAGTGTCTGTCTCTCAAGTCTGTGAGCGTCTTGCCTCAAAGAGAGCTCCTGCTCTGACATGTACACCACCTCCACGCCGGTGCCCCCTGCACTGGTCCTACCAGTATTAACATCTTGTTATTTATGATGTTTTCATCCTGGTTTTGGCGGCGCGATGCATCAGCACCTGCAGAATCTCTGCCACTCAAACGTAAGTGAGAAGTTGTGACTCTGGGAGGAAAATCTCATTAAAACATTATCAGATAATGTCACAATAAATCCTCATCTTCACATGGCATCCCTCAAATTAAAATCCACCTTCGGCTTTCTCTCACTATAGAAGAATGAATGGAATTGCACCTTGAGGCTAACCGCGGCCTCGCCGTTCCAGCTCTCAGCTCACAGCGAGCGATAAGCTCACAACAACCTGTTAACTGTTGCAGACACACATTTCAGCTGTGCTCGTGTTTGCATGCCAATCAGTTGCTACATCAGCGGCTGCAGTTAATGATTTGTACAGTAGAAGTAGAAGAAAAACCTGACGGAGGGAGCGAACTCATAACGAAACTGGCCTAGATGCAAACAATGTCGTTTTTTCACTTCTCCATGCTGCACTTTGCCATGTTAAAGAGACTTGACCCGGGTTCTGCTGCTCACTCTCTCTGTAATATGGGTTGGGCACCTTGAGAAGTGAGCTATCCATTGTCAAACCTCTTTGACCTGCTCTCTCCTTCAGCCTCTCCTATTTCCGCACAAAGACTCTCTAATGCCAGGTAGCTGGCGCTGGCATTCCTGTTGCATTCCACCATGGGGAAGTTGCTGGGATCAGGATGAAAAATGCCTGAAACAAAGGCCTACTCTCATTCACAGGGTTTAGGGTTCTGTGGGAAAGTCCAGGCTGGACAGAGGTTGGATGGCAGAGGAATGCGAAGCGGGGCATAGCTCACACAGTCTCTACGGCACAGACGCAAAGACACATTGACAAGGTAGAGGTCTTCTTACAGAGAGGAGTCAGCCCTCGTGAAAGAGGATGATGGGACCCTGGATAGCTGCAGTATAGCCCTCATTTATCGTGTTTACAGACAGTTAAGTCAACCATCCTGCAGACATGATGGATGAGACCTTGATTGGATGTGTCGATGGAAGCTTTGTCCTTGTCCCAATCAAACTCAACAATCTCTGCTGCATCTTTAATAGCATTATTTGCCTTTATAAGATTGTGAGAGTGGGAGAGAGGTGGCATGCATTAAAGCAGTGTTTCTCAATCTTTTTGGCTAGTAGACCCTTGAGTTTTGGGAAATGTGCTTATTTACTTTGTGGTAGAGTTAAGTAAGAAGATTGATGCCTCACATGTCTGTTAAATATGAAGCTACAGCCAGTTAGCTTTGTTCAGAGCAAAGACTTTAAACCACTGACAGTATAAAGAACTGACAACGTGTGTGTGATGTCATCCATAGCTTTCTGAAGAGCCGTTTGTGAAGCTCAAAATCTAGTGACTCTAGGCTGGCGCCATCTTGGCAGTCCTGCCTCTTTCACCTACCAGCTAATCAGTGATAAAACAAATTTTTTTCTTCTCAGATTGGTTGATTTGGAGAATTTTTAGAGCACTAAACAAGTAAAGACAAGAAGAAACAAGCAAAAACAGATAACACAGATATATTTATGTTTTAATCATCATGGGAACCACTTAGATTTTTGTAAAGGTATGAAGTCCATTCCTTTACCGCCTCACGCTGAGGTTAAGTGCCTGACCTCGCTTCACCCACCCTCCCCTGAGTCGTATCTGTATCTCGGCTTGCGAAGACTTAGACAGGAATTTACTGTCAAAGCTTTTTCACCCTCCCACAACAAATACCAACAGATATTCTCGATAATGCATCTTCAGCTATGGGGAAAGGCAGTGAGATGAGCTGAATTTAACATGCCTTTTTAGAGACAGTTGAGCCTAACGCAGGCTAACGTCTAACGTCTTTCATATTTGTCTCTCCGGTCCTTTGGTTTATCACGGTACTGTACTTTTTTAACTAGTCTGCAACTGTTAGCATGCTCAATGTTAGCATGTTACACCAAACAGACCAATTGAATTTCAAAATAAAACTCTTCCTTCTTCCTTCATATAATCCCACGCAGAGTAAAAATGGCCCGCGGCATGTCTCTGAATGTATACACAGAAACAATTAAGTGGTTTGCGTTCCACTAAACATGTAACCGCAGATCAAAACAGCTCGCAGATTGTACTAAGACTTAAAGATGTACTGTCAAACAGGAAGACGAGCGGCGGATGACTGCAATCTCCACATTTCACACATAACTAGCAACTTGTTTTACCTGTAAACAATGTTTATTTTTACATGCAAATGAATGCAGACAGTTCTCGATAAACATTTTTCCTCAAAGGTTTTGTTTGACTTGATTCTCTTTCTCATGGAGATAAAATCACGGCCGAGCACACCTAAATAGTTAAAGCTGCCATTTGTTTATACTCCTCTCGGCCTGCTATCAGCTCGGGCTATATATCATCTGCATGGTCTATACGTAGTGTGTGGTTGCAGGGCTTTGGAGATGGAGTACGAGGGGAAATGAGGGGAGATCTGTTGCAGCCCACATGCCTCTTCAGATTCTCTGATGTGGCTTTAAGACTTCCTAGGAAATGCAAGGCCTTCTGGGATAGCACTTAAGTAGTCTCCAGAGTTTTGTGAGCGTGTGTTTCGAGCGTGAATGAGTGCATGTGCCTGTATCTTTTAGTGTATCTTTTCTGCCACTCTGTGTTATTACTAAACTGCCTTCCTTTGATATGTGAGGACGCCGTTGGCTGACTGCGGCTTTACAAAGAATGAGGGAGTGTCGGCACAAGCGAAAGGGCACAGCGAAGTATATCACACAGGTGATTATTCTTAGGGGTGGGGTGCAGGTGATAACGTATGGAAGGCCTTGCAGCTGAAATCTCACTTCCGCCTGAAAACACAATGATATTAGCTGTGTTTTCTCACGGTCTGCTATCAGCCTTATTCAAACAAGGTGCTCTGGCTCACGAGATAAACAGTGAGCTATTATCTTTGCTATCTCCAGTCTGTTGCGCTCCTAACAGGCTGTGATGCATTAGACGCTACTTTAATGGATAATAAGTGAGTTTAGATGAAGAAAAATGTTAATGTTCAAGGATATTTAATACCATTTTGATTTTTTTTGTCATGCTTTCCTGCTTTTTGTTAAGTGAATAAGGCTGCTGAGAGGCCCAGCCCCTCTCATCTGCAGCCTGTTATGGCGGAGCGGGGAGGATGACATCATATTGGTCTCAGAGCGGCGGCTGGTAATTGGCCCGCTCTCCTCCTCCAGCGGCACGGGCCAAACAGAACACACAAGTGGAGCCAGGCAATGCAAGTCAGATGCACCGGGTTTTTCCAGAGTGGCTGGTGGGGCCTCAGTGCAGACTGAGAGCCAAGAGGCCTCAGAGAGGGGTGGGGAGGGGGTGCACCGATCCAACTGTAAATGTCAGAAATGAATGAAGGGCCTCAACACAAAATGAAATCTGATATAATGCGCCCCAGGCTAGCCGTGTTTGATCTGCTGTACAATCCGCTGCTGTAGTCGTCTAGATAACTGCCCCTATTCTCCATGATATGACACTGCAAAAGCGTTTTCATGTGGAAGTTCGCGAGAGCCAACGTCAGTGAGCTCTCAGCCCACACAAAGTTCCATTACAGTGAAGCTGAACTGCTGCTGCACCTCTGGGCTGCAAAAGAAAATAAAAAATATAAAAAAGGAGCACTACAGCCGCGGTGATTTAATATTAAAAAATCAGTGTGCAAGAAATTCACATGCCTCACAATGCGGATGCATTACTGATGATAGATGATGTAAAGCTCCACAAGGCATTATTCTCAAAATTCCAAGCACATGTGAATAATGGCCAGAGGATGAAAACATCTGGAAATAAGATTTAAACCTCTGCAGGTTCAGATGTGTGTCTTGTAGACGAAAAAATCTCATCAGCAGGACAATAACATGCAAAAAAAACATCTAATCCCATTAGTTTTTAAGCATCTATTTGATGTGGCAACATGAGTAAAGCGTAATTAGTTGCAGTGGATGTGTGAATGAGACCTGGTTCTACCCTGTGGCCAGTCTCGCTCGCACACAGCATATGGGCTGCTCAGAGATGTTCATACCTCCCTTCTAATAAAGCCCAGTCTTTATCTTTTATAGAGGCTGCTCAGTCATACCACCACGTTTCCTGCTATGTGATGGGTGCACTGATCTTCTGATTACATAGGCGGCGAATTACATAAACCTCTCTGTTATCATCTAAAAGCACGGTTGTGAGAACATGTTTGGTGTCTAAACCCTGTGTGGGAAAACATGCGTTCTTGTAGTGTCAAAAGAGGGTGCAGTGCTCAGCGTGTTGGCACGTGCCCGTCCGCCTGTTTTGTTGCCCATTGTTGTTTCCCCACATCATTGACAGATAAATGGGTGTAAAGTTGTGTGCTAGAAAATCACATTTGAACACGTAGGTGGTGAGAACATCCGCGTTCCCGTCACGAGTGAGACGCAACTCAGCGTCTGTGGGTAGAAAAAAAAATGACTGACTGTGCAAAAAAAAAACCAAACTGAAATGAGTCTTTGAATACTTTCGATCTCAGTGCTCTGTCAGGTACTGCACTGAGCTGTGAAGTTGTGCACTGCAATCACTCAGTGTAGGTGTTGTTACCATGACAAAATAAATACACTGTTTGTTGTACGTTTAATGGGTTTCTGGCTGTAGTGTCTTAGTATCTTGTGGCCTGAATGATGAGATACAGATTGGCTACGAATGCGATGGAAGTCACTCACTTTTTCCTCGAAGCACCGTTCAAGGCGGATAGAGGAAGTCGAGTTGTATTTAAAGTTACAGCGTCTTATTTTAAAGCAGCATTAATTGATTTTTGGCCACTTGGGGCAGTACAACAATGGACAGTGTACCTGTGGATATGTATATTAGCTGGGAAGGCGGAAGAAGCAGGCGTCAAAATCATTCATCCTCTGGAGGTGGGCTGAATGACGCCTGGGTGCTAAAACAAGCTATCTGTAACAGCACCTACCTGTCAATCAAAGTCGCCATGCTCTTAATTCTTCATAACTTTAAGCCTTAATACAATTTGAACAGGTGAGTTGTTTAAAAATTCACTCTCGGTACAGTTTTCATGAACAGAGAAATTAGCTATAGAGACCAAAACTGTTTTTTGTACCAGGCTGTAAACGTGTTTATTTCTGCTGTGAAGTTGGACATTTTAACATGGGGACTTATGGAGAACTGCAGTTTTTGACACTTCCACATTGGTTTCATTTCACACTCACAGAGGTTGCCACCTGCTGTAAACCCAATGTTGCTATAACATCGCCTAAAATCGTTGCTGTGTGGTCTACTTTTGATCTCCACCAACTCCTGAGACAAATATCTGGCTCTTTAGTTGCTGAATCTGCCACCATGGTAACAAGCTAGTTGCTAATCATTTATCTACTGTTTGATACTGGCCAGGTAGTATGTTGGTTTATTGGTTTTGTGCCAAATAATGCTGTGTACTGCAGCTGGAAACAAGGCTGAAACAAACTCTGTGGTGCAGGACATAAAACTACAACAACAAGCCAGAGATGCTAAAGCTAAATGGGAACTCTCTGGGCTGTTTTGAAGCTCAAAATCTGTGGCTCTGGTCGCCGCCATTTTGGCCGTTTGAGGAACTGCAGTTTTTGGCACTTTTGCATTGGCTTCACTTCACAGACATGGAGGTTTCCTTTGTAGACGTCCAGACAACCCATAGAAGGAGAATTCAATATTCAAAACATATATGTTTTTCAACATATATTTGCCATATAACAAAAGGTCATTGAACTATAACTAGAAAGTCCCAAAGTGTATTAGATAAACCTACTTGAGAGAGGTGTTCATTCATGCAACAACACTGATTTTGTTGGTGTGAAACCATTTAATGACTTTGCCTTTTTTTTTTTTTAACTTCCTCTCATAAGTTATCTGAGGACAGAGCTCCACTCAAAGAACTGGTCAAAGCTTGACTTCAAATGTGAACTTCCCATTCAGCCTATCTTTCATTTTTTTTGTTGCTGCTGCTGATGCACATTTCCCTGTACATCCTCTCTCAGCTGGTGAGCTAGCTGTCGAGGCAGAAACTGCGCCGGAGGGAGGAAATGATTATAGCATACGGGAATGTGTTATCACTCGCACTCTCTCTTGTGCATGCTCGACCAGTTGAATGTCATATACTTGCATTTCTTATCTGTAAAATGAGAACGAAGCACATTTCACAATTTTGGTCAAAAAGGAGAAAAAAAAATGACACGTGTCCTCTTGCATTTTTTAGATTTGAACGCTTCTGTGTGTCATGTCAAGACGATTAGTCCAGACTGGACATGTGCAGTTAAATATCAAATATCATGTAGGCTGTTGTGTGGCTGCACAGTGGAAAAGTCTATATCATGTTCCCCATCCATCAAATGCAGCTCTCTGCAGGAAGCAGACCCAGCTGTTGTTAGCCATTGATACCTTTGTTGTTCCTCTCTGTTGAACCGCAATAGTCTGCAGCAACCCTCAGCTGCTGTTAGTACACTTCATTTTCTGTCTGTCTGCCTTAAAAATTCCAGCCTCATTCTTTCTCTCGCAGCAAATATTTTAGTTGAACTTGGCTAGTTGACTTCTGATCCTCAGAAATGTCAGCTAACTAGCAGGTATAGGTAACAACAGAAGCGGTGAAGTAGTTTGAACACTCTTAGTCAAACTGAAGCATATATTTAGGTTGTATAACCTTCATTTTAGACGTTTATCATTGTCAGACACTTCATGTAATCCCGTGACAACTGCAGACAACCTGAAACTGTGCAAGGAAGCATCTACAAACAAGATATATTCTTGTTTCAGGTTTTAACCAGATTGAACTAATGATAATTTAATAAATGAACCTATAAATAAATACATTTAAGTATATGATTTAAAGATAGCTTAACCAAATAAAATCTCATGAATTTCACTAGATTCAGAGACTGCTAACGGTAAACTAGGCTAACGCAACCGTTTAGATTGAATGGTGTCACATTTTTTCCTCCAGTATCGTTAGTGTTTTTATCGATTTAAAAAACTCAATTACTACTAATAAATACATTTAAAGATAGATTTAAAGATAGCTCAACCAAATCAAATCAGTTTCACTAGAGACTGCTAGTAACTGCTAACGGCAATCCAGGCTAGCTACCGTTAGTAACTACCTGGTTGTTACATTTTTTCTCTAGAGTGATTAGATTTAGTTACAGTGTTGTTGAGTCATGTAACTAACAAACTCAGTTGCTAAGATAGTGGTAGTAGTGTTATCAGTTTTCTATTGAGATAAACAGGATAAAGCAGGTAAATGAGCTAACTTACCAACTAGCCTTAGTTAGCCAGAGCACACTTAACTGCTAGCTGCTATTTTTATATTCTCCTCCTAAATTACACATTTTTACAGCATAGTCATTTTCATACGGTAAAGTAAGATGTCAAAAATGTAGACTCTGGTCTTAACTCAATTTTGATGTAATGTGTAGTTAGTGTGGTTTGGCTTTGTAGGACAGTATAGATGATGTTGCAACCGGGCGTGATCTTAAATGTTGTGATGTGGGAATCAGGTTCACCATCACTGTATTTGCATTAGCCACAGACTGAACTCAGGAAGGCCTGTGTATGTATGTATATATATATATATATATATATATATATACCGTCCCCTTCATGTATGAGAACACATATCAACTTGACAGCAATGACTGGGAAGGTGAGAGAGAGCCGCACCTTGAGAACCCTGGCAACTTTTCATGTCTAGCAAACAGCCACATGTGTCAAACTTCTCCTCCCACGCTGCACATTTCACACATTCCTCAAGAATGTTTGCTTTTTTACCAGGTCAAGAGAATGAATCCAAAGCTGCATTGTGTGACTCACCGGCTTCTTGCAGCTTTTTGGATCTCATTCTACATGAAAATGTCATCTTGTGCAATTCCTTCTCTGCCCAGTCATCAGTTTTTCTGCAGTCCGACTGAAATGCTTGCTTCTCCCAGTGAGTATTTATGTCTTCATGGGCTAACCATAAAGAGAGCCTCCCTGTGCTTTCATTTCCTCAGTGACAGTGGGAATCCTAACCAAGGGCTTGAGCTCTGGCCGTGGCTCTAACCATAACATATGCCCCACTACTTCCTGTTATCAATGATTACATAAGGGTCGGAAACAAAGACATCCTAGGTTGTCAGGGAAGCAGCTAGCCCTCCCTTGATTTCCATGAGAATGGAATAAGTGTAAGAAAATGGGAGTTTTTGAACATTACACTAAAACGGTGTGCATCCCTGATAGAGGATCTGCTTTGAGCTAAATGCTAATGTGAGCATGCTAACATGCTGATGTTTAGCAGGTATGATCCTTAGAGTACATTCAGACACAATGCGGCGCTGCGGCGAAAAAGCAGCCTTTTCCATTCACTTGAGTGGGGGAAATGCATTTTGGCTGTGGCGGTGTAGGCCACAGGACTGTGAGCCAGATCCAACTTTTAGAAAAACACAGCCCAACGTGAAGCTGTGGCCGCCAATCGGACGCTCGGATCAAACAGGCAAACCCTCCGCAGTCAGCCTGAAATGTCTCTGAAACTGAAGCTATCCGAGTGGCTTCATGGACTAAACTCTGGCACTCTACCTGTTGTGTTTGTTTATTTCATTTACCAGCTTTGAAATCTGTGCCTAGCCGGTTAATCAGCAAATTGTTCCACAGTGGTTATATTCAACAAATAGACACACATCCAGCAGCCTGACACACTGCAATGTTTTGTGCATGCCACCAGTAACACGAACATGTGTACAAGGCATTGTAGTGATAATCTGTCCAATAGTCGATTAGATATTTGAACGACGGACCACCAGACACTACCATCTCTAGAGCCATGGAGCTAGCACAGCCAAAAAAAGGTTTACAGGTGGTTGCTACCACTCCTTGTTTGTGCCCTGACCAGAATGTGAAGCAGCTGTGTTATTGCGCTGTAGGGACAAGCTGTTACAGGTATCCAAAGACGGTCTTACATGCATACTTTTGTGTACAGTATGTAGGTCATTATAATGGGATGGGTTCCCATTATGGACAGTGCTGAGGGTGCAGCCGGAACTTCAGTAGAGCTCCCTGGGGACGAGGCCTCGGTCCTGGGAAGCAGTGGCCTAATGATCAACTGGAACATCACAGCTTCAGGCTGCAGTGACACTGTGAACCTCCTTCTTTCCCAGCATGGGCCAGCCCGTGGCTGACATATGAACAACTACAAGAATAAGAAGTCCGGTTCCTCCCAGACTTTTTTGGTGGGAAGAATTGATGAGGAAAGTTTTTTTGTTTTTTTTGTTCTCCTAGGCGGTAACTATTATAGATTGCTAAACACGGCAGACCTTGTGGGAATGTTATTTGGATTAAAATGTCATGTTTCCATGAGTGTGAAATGATTTTGTGTGTACGTAGCATGTCGTATCATGATCAGTTTGGCCCACCTCTCATAGCTCGGGGGGGTTCTTTGCCCGGTAACAAAGCCCCGGTATCTGGTTCTGCAAGGTTGTTATTTGATTAAGACTAATCTCCAGGTTTTGATTTCAACTGTTTTTTGTCTGAGGTGGAAGTACTTTTTGCTTTCTTTCTCTGCCTAAACTAAAGCTCAGCCTGTTCAACTGGATTTTAAGTTCAAGTGAACCCAGAGTAATGTGTAAAGGGGGAGAGGCATGGGAAAATGCTGACTGTTTTAGGATGGCAAATTACCTAAGAAAAATTTGCATTTATTACAGGAATAGTTTGACATTTTGGTAGAGACCCTCCCTCTTTCCGACAGCTAAATAATAAGATCGATATCACTCGTGTCTGAGCAGAAAATATGTAGCTGGGGCCAGCTGGCGGTTAGCTTAGCTTCACCTTTCAAGACTGAAAACAGGGTGAAAACAAACCAGCTCTGTCAAATGGTAGCTACCTACCAACATCTATAAAGCTACCAATTAGATTGGATCAGATACACTTTAATGTTGCCGCAGGGAAATTTGGCTTTGGCAATAATGCTACACACAGCTGCAAACGACTTAATTACAGTACATACCAACATAACCGTATGTGCAACAAAGACACAATAATAGGTACATACAACAAAAGCAGAAGATAAGAACAAAATATAATGTGGCAGCAGAGTAAAAGTGATTGTTAAATATTGTGCATACCCTGCAAGATAAAAGATGTAAGCACACTGACATTAAAAACAGGGCTAAAGTCGTACTTAACAAGTTATATCATGCTATATGTTCCATCCATCCATTACCTTCTGGTTATCCAGGGTCAGATTATTGGTGGCAGCAGGTCTGCCCTAAGGTGTCCTGCCAGAACACCTCCAAACGAAGGTGCCCAGGAGGCCCCCTAAACAGAGGACCAACCACTTCGCAATGTTGATGTGTACCAGGCTGTAAACATGTTTATTTCTGCTGTGAAGAATATTTTAACATGGGGCCTTATGGAGACTGACTTACTTCTGAAGCCAGCCTCAAGTGGTCACCTGAGGAACTGCAATTTTTGACACTTCCGACTGGCTACGCTTCACAGCCACAGAAGTTGCCGCTTGAGTGTTATATGTTGGACAATTTCTTGGCAATTGCTGGACATAGCCACGTTAGCAGTGAAGTGAATAAGCCTCTTTAGCAAAATGTCAAACTGTTCCTTTAACTGTGTAATCTTTGCAGGTCTGTACGGGGGTTTAATCTTTATATCGCAGGGTCGGGAAATTACTTAGTCGTTTCTCATATTCCTACACTTGGATGAGAGATGAGATGATTTCAGTAGCACTGCCCAGTATGTGAAATCCCTTGGCATAGTCAAAGGCAGGAACGCCCTGGTGGATACAAATTCAAGTTAATGGTCGTGGCGCCACCAGACAGGTTTGCCCCTCTGCTCCACTGGACCTCCACTGAACCCCCCACCCATAACAGGATCAAAGCCAGGCTGGATGTCAGGGGACAGGGAAGAATGATTTTGTCATCCACCCTTGACCACGCCATCACCATGCATAGTCATATCCTGGTATTTCCTGCAGATAGGCCTGGTATGCCCCTTTTTGTCTTGTTTTTTTTATTCTTGGGTTCTCCGGAATGCCAAATTACACAATATGCAAGGGAAACATTAGATTTCACCATCGCCCTATGTGTTTGTTTGTTTGCATCACAAAAACTGCGGTGGTAAGCTCAACGCGAGCCAGAGATGGACCAAAAATTGCTTTGTGGTTGAAGTGAAGTGGTTCTTTCAGGGCTATATCATGCTATATAGGCTCTGCTTCCTGTATTTCACACACTCTTTCTTTGTCTTCTGTGCTTAATTGGATAAATGTAGTCTTGTTTTGCAATGCCATAGTCGGCCAAGAATGCTAGAATGGTTTCAATTTTAAGACAAAGTCATTACAACAAGAGTTACCTCACAGAAACAATATTTCCCACTCCCACTTAGATCTATTAAACTGACAATACTTGTCTGTGTGCATCAATGTGTTTGGCCTGGCCTGTTTCTCTGTCTGCAATACATGAGGACCATTGTTGTGGCAAACTCTGACCCTCATACTGATAACAGATTGATTCCCACTCTTCTGTTTGACGTTTTTTTTTTTAGCGGGGGGGCTTTCTGAGTCCCCCTGCTGAATTTAATCAAGCAATGAGACCAATGAGGTGAATTAAGGCTCAAGCTGACTCAGCCTTACAGAGGCCTCTTTATGCCCCTGCTGAAGTCGAGGGGGCCCAGGGTTAGCATGCATCACACACAGGAAAACACCAGGCAGCTCCCAGACAGTCCAGGCCCCAGCAGTCCGCCCCTAAATCCCTCCCCGCTTGGCCGTTTATAAGGAGCATATCGCCACTTTCAAAGAGCTTTTCGTTCACATCGCGAGGCCCCCCATTTCCTCCTCTCTCTCAGGAGGGAAATGTAAGTGTGCAGGAGTGGAAATGTTGCAGAGTCGAAGGGAAGTGAATGGACGAAGAAAGCAATGTTATTTGTGGAACAGTGAGGCCCGTCGTCTTAAAATAAACTCACACAAAATGACTTACTGGAAACTGCTCAGGCTGCTGATTAATGCCTCGTTTTTCTACGGGTATATAGAGAGTGTTTGAGAGAGAAGGACGTGAAGAGAAAGACTAACTTTTGTTTGATCCAAGGTCATCGAGTGGCCAGCTGCAAGGCCCTCTATCTACCCCTGGGATCTGTCTTTCTATTGGACATCCTGTCTCTGATGAATTGTCACTCTTCTCATTTAAGATCATGCAGAGGAAGCAGGCCACTGCCAGGACACGCCCACCCGTCCTTTCCCCGGCCAATCGGCTCGCTCCAGTTGTCCAGCATCCTTCGCACTCAGAAAACCACAGCTGCCACAGGAGCTCCTCCGCCGGAATTTTTGTTTGTGTCCTTCCTTCCCTAATCTCTGACCACACACACTTGTTCACTTGTGACAGGCAGCCGCTGCCTCTTGGCCCTCAACCCAGTACCCCCCCTTGCTCCACCGCCCTGTATTCTCCACCGCCCTTAGACATCTGTGTGTTGTGAAGCAAATGAGCAGGAAAGCTAGGGGAACTTCAGAGTCGACTGCTGGAGCAGAACAAGGGGGCCCCCACAGCAGCAGAGTTATATAACAGTCAGAAATCTAGCCGTATGCTCACATGAAGAACATAACTCTCTTTTGCAGAGACATGCCGAGCTCTCATACCGTGAACATGGACATTACTCTACAGGCATGCACGTCTGGACGGACGCAAAAGTCATTTTCTGAGATTTCCTCGAGACTTGAAGTTTGTTCACTGCAAAACGGAGAGGATGTGATCTCACCCAATTAAAATCCAACCTATGTCGCTTGCCGCTTATGACTTAATCCAGGCTTCCCCTTTGTGCCAAGTGTCCCTACCCACCCCCCACATGTAGAAAAATGAGAATTCTTCAATGACTTTGGACGGGGATGTTGGATCTATATGCAAAAATGCTCCAAGTGGTACAAATTTATGACATTTAAACCCAAAATTTGAACTGTACTCCAGTAATATTAGAAGACTGATGCAACTCTCATATCTGTATGTTAAATAAGAAGCTATAGCATGCAGAAGGTTAGTTTAGCTTAGCTTAGTAAAAAAGCTTTTTGAGCTTTGGAGGTCCTATTGCTGTTTGTTTGTGCAGAAACTCACTTTCTAGCTAATAGTTATGCAAGAAACCTCTTCTGTATCTGGCTATTTAATATGAAGCTACATTAGTTTAGCTTAGCATAAATACCGAGAACAGGGATAACCTGGCTCTTTCAAGCAGTTGCCAAAAAAACTGTCCAGCATATAACACTCAAGCAGCAACCCCTGTGAAGTGAAGCCAATGTGGAAGTGCCAAAAACTGCAGTTCCTCAAATGTCCACTCGAGGTTGGCTCCAGAATGAGTCTCCATAAGCCCCAATGTTGAAATGTCCAACTTCACAGCAGAAATAAACATGTTTAAAGTATATTAAGACTGACAGGTAGGTGCTGTTGTGCTGTACATGGCTTGTTTGAACACCCAGGCTTCATTTAACTGGTGATCCGTGTCTTTGCTTTGTTATCGATCTTCTCATCAAGTCTTCTGCGCATTTCTCAAAATGTTAAACCATCCCGTCAAAGGAGTCTTTATAGCAGCAGCATAGAGCATTTCACAGTACTTAATGCCTTGTTCTAGCACCTTATAGAACCCCTTTTGTTTAAAGTGTACCCTCTTCCTCTCCCCTCCTCTGTCAGCTATTACTCCTGAGTGTATGGTGGAGAATAGGGCAATGTTCTCAGAGGCTCTGGTAGGAGTGAAGGATGCAAGCTGCCGGACGTCAGACTTGTATACAGACTTAATGGAGGAGGGGGGGGGGGGGGGGGGGGGGGGGGGGGGGTGGATTCAGCAGTGACCGAGTCCCAAACTGTAGAAAAGAAACCCTCTTGTGTTTCACAACCCAGACTACTAAAGACCAGGCCCGGATGTTGCTATCTGTTCCATCATTGTCTCCTCAAAATGTTGGCATTTTAGTTTGAATGATGGCTTTTAGTTTAGCCAAAACATTCCTCAGACGCAGTGTGGAAAACACCCTCTTTTTCCTGTGCTGATGTGACGAAGCTCCATTTGTTTTCTAATCTCGCTTGCATAGTTGAGTGCAAATTAGCTGGTTGCACCACAGGACCTCCAATCACAACGTGAGGATTGATGGCGATGGTGGGAGTTATTCCAGCAGCATTAAAGGAAGTGGCATTTACACATCCCGAAAAAATATAATTATGAGATGTTGGGTAGCTTGCGAGAGCAGTGTTGGCTCCTCCAAACAGTTATTTCTCAGATCCTGCACATGATTTGCTTAACTTCTCCTGGAAAGCACCTTCTTTTCCCACTTTCCACCCCCCGTCCAGCCGCTCTGCACTGAGTGGCAGTGACAACCCAGCTTTTGATGTGTGATACAGGCACGCTCCATGCTTCTGATAGCCTGACCAGAATAGCATGCGAAAGAGCAAGAACATGCGACTACCCATGAACATTTATGTCGCCTACTTTTTCATGTTTGGGAATGGGTGTTCCAGTGGGGTATAATCAGTGAAAGCATATAGTATGCAAACATGTGACAGACAGAAGCCACTTTATCTACTCTGCTGGCTGAGCTACACCAGCTATCACTCAACACTGGGAGGAGTGTTCACCACTGTTCACACCACAACATTCCAGCCATAGCATCCTCTTCTCTACTGTCAGTAAACCCAAACAGCCAGCTTGACTCACAGAGCACATGGGCAACCTGTAATCAAGCTTGGCCCTGAAACTGGCATGTAAAAGTAAATCCTGTGTTTATATCCGAGAGAGCGAGGCCTCCCTCATGGAGCGTCTTACTTGATCTCGCACAGGAAATACATAAGATGATGTTAAGCTCCAAACCAATCTCTGGGATTAAAGATCTTGACTATCACCCTCTCCACCTCTTCTCTCCGTCTCTTGTCTTTGTCTCTTTCTCTTGATCTGTGGCAGTCTGCCCATCTCCGGGCCCCTGTGCTCTGGTGGGTTCAGTGGACTGGTATGCAGCAGGAATCTTTGGATCAAGGTGATTTCACGCTCCTCCACGTTTTCCCAGGGCTTTGGGCGCTCTCTGTTACCTCTGTGGAGCTCAGAGTGTGTGATAGCGGCTGACATGTGTTATCATAGGACACATGCACTCACAGAAGCAACACGGCAAGGCTGCTTTAGCTAGCCTAACACCTCTGTTTCCCTCAAGTGTCAGGCTTTGACTGTCTGGTATGGTAGGCTTCTTTGGCCTCTTGCGGAGAGTGAGACATCTTTGGACAAAAACGCTGACCTGGGGATTTGTTAACCTCTCCGCGAACAGACGAAGGGATCACACTCCGACATGAAATCTCAATTCTGAGATGAATCCTCTCAAACATACATCCCCTCCTTTGAAGTAGAACTAATCTTGCTAACCTTGACATTCCCTCAGAGACAGTTCCCACTCTCACTTCACAGTCTGCTCTCATAATAGCTCCACAGTGCTCTCTCACTTTTTTTTTTCTCTCAATGAAACTCCATATCTCATTCAGCTCTCTGGTAGCGTCTGTGAAAGGGGGAAGTTTGTGAAGTCGTTCCAGTGGAGAAGTGATTCAGTTCAGCTCCTGTCATTCACCTCGACTGAAAGTTTCCTCTTAACTCAAACATGATTGGAAGCAGCAAATTTAGACGTGCGAAAAGACCTCCTGTGTGTGTGTGGTGTGCATGTTTTGATGCCTTTGATAAGGAATTTAGCGCTTGCAGCTGCCCGGAGAAAACAAATGGGACTGAAATGGCCTTCAAAAGTGACTTCCTCCCCTATTATAAGCCTACCTTTTTCTGATTAGATCCTGTCTTAGAAGGACAAAATAACAAACACTTTTAGACACGAGACACCGCAAGCACTCTCTGCAGATTTACATGTCCATCCTCATACTTTCATCCTTTGGCGTGCCACCGTGCCAAAGGACTTCCTTTATGGAAAACTTTTCCCTGGAAAGGGATCAAGATGCCGTCCACACCCTTCGCCATAAGGATGTCTGCAACATCACACTGTGTCCCATGGATCCCAGCTCATGTGGCAGAGCTACGACCTGATTAAAGGAAAAATGTTTTGACCTGATGTTGCTATATCATTAAAGTAGTTTTAATTCAGCCTGAAGCAGGCATAATGGACAGTGACGTCACCCAGGTTTCTGAAGGGTCATTTAGCCTCCTGACTAATCTAAAAATTGGTAAATTGGTAAAGAAACTGCAGTTTTGGCACTTAATCATTGGCTTCAATTCCCAGTCATGGAGGGTGCCACTTGGGCTGAACCAAATTTTATGACTACTGTTTGTCTTTCTATTATTATTACATGAAAAACGACTGGCCTGATTTTCATGAAACTTGGTGGAGCGAAAGAAGAACCCATTATATTCTGGAGCTGATGTGAATCCTTGGGTGGATACCAAACAGCAGCCCCCGTAGCTCTGATGTGAAGCCAATACGGAAGTGTCAAAAACAGTTCCACAAACAGCCAGTTGACTCATGACAACTGTATGCGGTTTGTTTGAACAACCAGGCTACTATCCAGCCTGCCTCAGCTCCAAGCACGCTCCACATCTTTGCCAGCTTTCGGATTAGCCATTAGCCATGAAGCCAAGATGGTTCTTCAGAAACCTGTGGATGATGTCACTAAGGCTACTGGATACACACATCATTTTTTCTCATATTGACATTGTGTAATAGGTAAATTGTAACACTGTTTGTCTATGGCAAAATGAACTCACTTTATTATACGTGCACGTACCTGTCAAGTGAATGGTGTCCCATGACTACAAGAAAACATAACAGACACCTCAAGCGCCACCGTAGAAGCAACATCTTGGTGGAAGATGGCGTTCAAACATTCAAATCAGACCCACAAATGTTTAACCTCAGAGGATCATCAAACTTATAGGCCCTCATATGTCTCACTTAGCAGGTGATTAGCTTATTTTTGGACCGCTATCCAGAATAAAGCTTAGCAAGCTAGGAGGAGTTTTTTTTGAATGAGAAACACGTCCAGATGTAGAACAGAGCTAATGCACACTTTCAGCTGTAAAGAAGTGACAGGAAGTCCAGTGTTAAGCGTGAAATGTTAGTTGACTGAGAGATGTTTCTGCTGCATTTTCAATTAGAGACATGATCCTCCTGAGAAGCAGATATGCAGATGATAGCCTTTAACTAAATGATTGAGAATGCCTGCAGAGATGCTACTAAACTTTCCTGACCTCTTGTCGCTGCACTGTGAGATACAGTTGTTAGCTTTTGAGAGGGAGAGTATTAATAAGAGGTTGTGGCCGTGATTCTTTGGTCAACACATATGTTAGAACATCTGGGTTGGAGAGGCCTGATGGCAGACATTGCAAAGTGCTGATTTGTATCATAAACTGCATATAATAATGTAAACTGTCTGTGATTTGTACACGATGCAGTGTGGCATTTTTCCAGTTTTAAATACAGCAGAGGTCTTGTTGATATTCACTCGTATGCTGCCTTCAACCAAGATAAAGACAAACATTTGTTTTACAATAACCTAAACATAAGTTTTGCCATTTACATTGCCTCACTTTGGGTATGTGGAGATGAGGGTGATATCTACTATGCTAAACATTTGATAACAGGTAGGTCTTTTAAGCTAGAAAGGCAGCTTGAGACGTATAGAGGTATAATATAACATTTATTTTACTTAGAAATTACATTATCTGTAGGCTTGTAGTCTTGTCTGCATTATGTTTTATGTTACATGTAGTGCCATGGTCCTTGGTGAAACATTGTCTCATTTCAGATTGTATATGGTTGAAATCCGCTCGACTTAAAATATTGAATAAATATTGAGTGGGTAACATAATGTATGACTTCATACTCTTAAAGTATGGCATATGTGTAAACGTGTGTATTTCAACTGTGAACTAGCCTACATAATTTATAATAAGTAGGCAGAGTATATTTATATTATAGTGATAATTCTGCTGTTGCTTGATTATTATCATTAAACTCATTCTGCACAAACTATGTGCTTTGATTTCCAGTTAAGCAACTAACCCCCTTAAAAAAAGCTCTCGCATATATAATTACTCTGTCCATTGTTGTTATTATCCTATATTTGATGTAGCAGAAGCACCATAAAAGTAGGTTGCAGTCCAGTTGAGGAGCAGATGAGGGCTACCTCATGGTCTGCCTCTTTTTAAAGTGTTGTTAAGAAAGTAGAGCAGATAAATACGGAAGCGCGTTGCTGAGTTTATTGCCACATTATTGCCACATACAGTACAAACTTACCACGTTATAACGTGACATGTATCATGTTTTAACAATACGAATGTTCACATTTTAATGGGAATAGGCGGAATAGGCTGAAGCCTTTAAAACGTGAAACCTTTAAACAATATGTTATTTTTTTAACGTGAAATGTACAACATGTCATGTTATATATTTACATTTAGTCATTTAGCTCACGCTTTTATCCAAAGTGACTTACAGGAAGCAATTTTGGAGTTCAGTATCTTGCCCAAGGAAGGAGCTGGGGATTCACACATCCAAAGCCACCCCAGTTATAATGTGACATACAGTATATCATACTTTAACAATAAATTATCATGTTCTAACTTGAAAATTTCACATTATGGTGTAAAAATTTTAATGTTTTACACATTATGGCAATAAATTATTTTAAACAGTATAGATTGTCATGTTATAATGTGAAACCCTCAAAGCTATTATGTTGTAACAATAAATGATCATGTTTTAACGTGAAAAATTTTACACTGACAATAAATTATCACATTTTAATGTGTATTTTCACGTTTTAACCATCAGTTTTAACCTAATGTTCACATTATAGGGTGATACTGCCAGTTTTTATATGTTTTTTTTTTCTGTTCCTGGTGTGGCTGTAATGTGCTTCCGTAGATAAAGGCTGAATAACAAGACCGGAAGTTCCTCGAAGAGCGATTGTTGTGGGTTTATATACAACGGCGACTTTTATTCTGAAAGTCGGAACCGGATGTTGTCCCCCCCCCCCCCTTTTGGTGCGTGCGCATCTTGACGCCGAGCAGGCGGCGTAGAGGAAGAAGTCAAAACTGAGAGGCAGCAGCGACTGGAGCGGACCCAGCAGTCTCAGCCTCATGCTTCATCCTGGGCACTTCTCCTCCTCCTGTCCGCTGTCGACAACATTGTGACAATATTTATTATTTTATTTTTATATATTTTTTCTTATTATTATAACCAACCAAAAACTAAAAATAATAATAATAATAAAAGAGGAGAGGAGGGGGAGAAGGGAGAGGGAGGGGGCCGAGAAGTCATGGAGCTTTATTGCCTGGAGTCGGACATAGCCGTGAGAGCCCAGCCTGACCCAAACCTCCTCTATGATGACAGGGTGTTACAAAGTTTATTAACAATTGAGGACAGGTTTTTACCTCAGTGCTCATATTTCCAGCGGGTCCAGAAGGATATTCAACCTTATATGAGGCGAATGGTTGCAGGTTGGATGCACGAGGTTTGTTGAGTTTTGTTTTTTGTGTTGTTGTTGTTGAGCTTAATCTTTTTTTGTTCTCGTTGCATGTTGACACACACCTCTTTAAAAAGCTGATTCTGGGTCACAAATGGGGTCTGTAAGTTGGGGGGAGAGTTGTCATGGATGTTGGCCTGTATGACAATTGAATGAGAATGAGTCACCAAAGGCGTGGGAGAGTCGGAAATTCCACCACGAAGAAAAATCAGCTTCAAAGAGGCAGCCTAACCTCGATATTTACATTGCTTAACAGCTATAAAAGTTGCTGCTTTCTGCTAACCGGCTAGCCCAGGCGTCAGCTTGGGAGTTCATCTTAATTTACACGGTCATAAACACGACATTTCCACCTCGTGCTAATTATTATTAATTTTCTAAAGTGACTCAGTTGCTCGTCGAGCAGCGTGCATTGCAAGGAAAACCACTTTCATTTTTGAGCTTTTAAAAAAAACACCTCATGTTAGCAACGTACACTTTGTTGTAACTGTCGGAAAGTGTCACAAGACGCCTTTTAGACATTGTGCACGCGTTTTAAAGCTGCTACATGTTATATTTTAATTTTTAATTATTATTTTTCTAAGAGGGGAAAAAAAGAGAAAAAAAAAAGGACGACATGCCCCAACAAGGAAGAGGAGCTGAATGGCGACGGAGTTTTTTTTTTTTTTTTTAAGCTGAACGACATTGGACTAATTTGTTACAGCCTTGATTTGACTTTGCAGCTTTTAACTCAGTGGGAATTAGTGATTTAACCTTTTAACCCAAAGACAACAGCAGCACAGGAAAATCACAGCAAAACCACCCACGTCTTTTAGAAAAGCTCTTCCTTTTCAAGCCTTTTAAATAGTCACAGTTTCCTTTTTATATTTCCATATCTAATGTGCGTTTTCTGTTATGTTTCTGTCTCCTCTCCAGGTGTGTGAAGAGGAGCACAGTAATGAAGACGTCTTCCCTTTAGCCATTAATTATTTGGACAGATTTTTAGCGGTGATGCCCACGAGAAAGAATTATTTGCAGCTTCTTGGAGCTGTCTGCGTTTTCCTGGCCTCCAAGTTAAAAGACTGCAGGCCGATATCAGCAGAAAAACTTTGCATGTACACAGACAACTCCATCATACCACGGGAACTGCTGGTAAGCACTGTTTTTAAATGTCTGTTTTTATTTTCCAAAGCCCCATTCATTCACAAGAGCATTCAAAAAAAATGCATTGTCATATTCTGGGATGATTTTTAGAATGCTAATAGCTATATTGGTTTCACAGGAAGTATCCCATTTTCCTTCTTATAAGTTGAGTTGTGCACAATACAGCCACATCCTTTCTTTGGATCCATGTGGACTGAAGAGGCGTGTGATGCCATCTAGTGCCAGTAATGCAGTATAGAGTTTGTCTGTCTTGCAGTACATGGAGTACATGTGTTTTAATTAGATATAGAAGGACTTATATGAAGAAAGGCAGCCACAATGTTGTTTAATTACCTCCCTACATGTATGTGAGTATTAAACAACAGGGGTTTATCTCTTATTAGGCTGCTTTTAACTCTCCTTTACTAACATGTGGCTTAAACTAACTTCATGACCATGTTAGGATTGCAACAAATGATTATTTTCATCACTGATAGTTTATTTTTTTCTATAAAATGTGAGAAAGTCGTGACCGTCACCCATCATCTCCAAGGCCAAGCTGACGTCTGCAAATTACTCGTTTTTGTCTGACCAACAATCCCAAAAATTTGATTCATTTATTAAGCTGAAAACAACCTCTACTCAAGGTCTGCAGAAAGTCTTCTGTGAGATTCTGAGTTTGCGCAGAGCTAAGATGGAGAAAAGTAGGGCAGAAGTGACAGGAAAAATTGATAGTTTCAGTCATTTTTCAAGCAGAATGGCTGCTTAAATATGACTTAAACGATCAATTTTCTGTTCGTCTCATCCATAAATCCGCTAATTGTTTCAGTTTTACAATCTGAGGTCAGACCTGCTTCTTATTTCAGCTAAAAACAGCCCCACACACTCTCTATACATCCTCCTCGTGTTGCCTGCAGCTGTTGAGGGAAATGACACTCGTCCCATTTGATGCTCCATATTGTCCAAAGACTCCAGATTCCTGGATATCCTGACAGGATGCACAGAGAAGGCAGCAAAGAGCCAGCGAAAGATGCTGCAGCTCTTTCTTGTAATGAACCTTCACAATGTTGCTGCTGCTGCTGCTGGAAGAGAGAAGTTGAAGAGGGTGGAGGGGCGGTTGTGTCGGGGCAGCTGTCCAGGAAGTGAGCGCACCAACAGCAAACCTCCGCCCTGCTCATCTCGCAGTCTCCACACGGGCTAAAATGGGTTCAATACAAGTGTGTGTGTGTGTGTGGCAGGTTTATACACAGGAAGCCCATGTAAATGTAAAGGTGGCTGACATGTCAGACGGATTAGTGTTTGATGATGCAGAGGGACGGTCCCTGCACGGTGTTGGGGTTTCAGTGTTTACTACGCTTGCTTTTCAGGCGACACTTCCACGCTTGCAGAGCAAGTGCAAAGCCAAAGTAAAGGAAATGCAAGCATAAAACTTTACGATGTAATGTAATGGTGCTGTCCCCCTTTGTGGGAAACGCAGTGATGCTGAAATAATGATGAAATGATGCTGCAGACGTCTCTTCGGCAAGATGAGAAATGTCAGGAAACCCTGCAAACTTTTATTGTGATTATTGATGAGAAATATGGAAATTAAATCAGACTTTTATTTTGAAAAAGCATATGGCAGAAATGTGATTGTCTGCCCCGATGGAAATGTCGTACAGTTGTGGATCTCATTAGTAAACTGGCAAAGAAAGACTTTGGAAATTCGAAAACCTGCAAATGGTGACCGGTTATTTTGTTGCTTGGGTACAAATGAGTCCTCCATGGAGAGTTTTATTGGTTCAGATGATGACAACAACAGCTCATTCTGTCTCTGCACTTTGTCCTCAGGCCTGTGTGATATCGTTTGACTAGTCAAGTGTACGGATGCACCTTTTTTTTTTTTCTTTTTTTTTTTTAAACCTCATTTTCTCTTTTCATTTAGGTTGCATCCTCCTCCTTATCCAAAAGCCCGACAAGAAAGCATTAAAACATCAGTGAATCGTTAAGGTTGACTCAACACACACAGGAAATTAAATCACGAAAAGGCATCCACCTTTCTTGCCGGTACAAAAGCTGACTGTATGAAGAGTCAGCTCTGTGCTGCTGCTGCTGCTGCTGCTGCTGCTGCTTGCTGCAGTGCAAAATCATTTGTTGCTGTATGAGGCTTGTGACAGGAAGGAAGGGGCTAGCTGTCTCATTGGCAGGGCCTCTAAGCAGGGCAAAGCTTGTCACATGCCGGCGATATGAATACAAAGGATGCGAGGAATGAGAAAGGCATGCAGATAATAAGATACAGCGAGGAGAGATAAAGTGAAGAAATGTTACTCTTCTTACAGAGCCATTTCCTCTGGGAATAGGGGCTGACTGTGATCTTTTTCACGGTCAATGGAGGCATGGCAGCATGCCATTTAACCCTCTGACTAAATAGATTTTGCCTAGAAACTGAATTTGAACTGACTGACACCTTTTTTTTTTCCCTCTTCTCTGTGTCTTTTAGGACTGGGAACTGGTCGTGCTTGGGAAGTTGAAGTGGAACATGGCCTCTGTCATCCCCAATGATTTCATAGAGCACATCATACGCAGGCTGCCCCTTCCCAAAGACAAACTGGCGATGGTCCGCAAACACACGCAGACATTCATCGCCCTCTGTGCCACAGGTAACACAGCTGCGTATCATTTCACGTGCCTTTTTTTTTTGCACTCACTTTGCTGCCTTGTTATTCCCACATCCACCAGAATATTCCCACACACACAAACATTCTCCCATCGTGAGTCATCCGTGACCTCTTTCTTCTCTCCACATACTCTGCTGGCTGCCTTATCCACTTTCTATTCTCTCCGCAGCTTGTAGTAGGGGCTTTTCTTCACAGCTGCTAAAAGCTGCTTAAAGTGGTCATTCCCAAATGTCTCTGCAAAGTTCCTGTGGAAACAAAAAAAAAAGAAGCATATCAGTGCTGTGTTTAGATAAGCCACGTACATGGGGGTGATGATAATGATTGTACTCCAGCATGCACAAAGGGCGCTGCGTGGCTCAGGTGCAGCTCCCGCTCTACTCGCCCTGTATTGTTTGTTGACAGGGAAGCTTCCAGGTTTAAAAAGCAAGGGCAGAGATCCAGTGATCTTCCTTCCTCCTCCCATCCCCGGCCTCATGTCCAAAATAAACTGGAGGCTCTGGAGAAGCACAAACTCAGATGTCCCCTTAGGCCTCTCCCTAGGTGAATTTTCATGGCATTCCTTCGCCTGTTCAAGGAATCCCTGTAATATCTTCATATCCTGGACAGAAACACTCACCTAATGCACATAATATACAGCACTTCTCTGTCACAAGACTTTGCCTTTCATCCTCTACCTCCTTTCAGCTAATTCAATGATGGAAATAATACAAAGAGGGAGGTCACTTCGGTGCAATAAAATTCCTCACAAATGCCAGTGTGGTCAGATCTGGCCAATAAGCACTTGTTTACTAGAGCTAGTTATTGGAGCCATAGGCTCCTTCAATGATTTTCATGCCCCGTTTAGTGCAGTTATAGTGTCACACTTTTTTTTTTTTTTTATATTTGGGTGTGTTTCAGTGGTCGCCTCTGCTATTCATAAGCAGCTGGTTATATCCAAGCACAAAGCAGCCACAGTGGGGAAAAAAAACGAGGCCTGCTGTGGTTGTGCAGTAATGTAAATGTTTGGAGTTTTATATGGAGTTGAGATGTTATTCTTATGATGGAGGAGCTCCTCCTATGGACAGCTGGCCCCTGGAGGAGAAGATGGGCGTAGTGAAGTTAGGCTCCTCTCCAGGGTTTAATCAAAGCTATCAGGCCACCACTGGTTGGTTTGCTCTGGGCTGGTTTGGACTTGTGTGCTTTAAGATTAGTGTTGGTCTTGTCCTGTGTATTGTAATAATAGGAAAACCCTCCGGGGCCTGTATTACAAGACAACAGTCAAAGTTTCTCCAAACTGGTTGAGTTTCGAGACATAAGGTGCACATCGTGCGTGAGTGTGGAAATATACAGGGTAAATTAACTTTACAAGTATATTTTGACGGTTGTGCAAGTAAGCTTACAAAAAATACAAACAGTCCGACGAGGGTTGGGTTATGCTTGAACAGAACTGGTTCATACGTTGCGCTGTCTCGCCTCGAAGGAAATCAAAAGTGTTTATTGTTGTTCTGAATGGCCACACTTGAAAATCCGGCGAGAGAAGTTCAAACCGATTCTTTGGAAAGTTACAGAGAAGACACACAGGCGCAGCTGATTATAATCCAGCATTGGAAAGGTGTGGTAGCACGAGGTTTCTGAAGCCTTTTAAACCGTCTGACAAGCAGATCTGAACAAGCAAACTGAGCTTCCTCCCGTTCTTTGATGAATATTTCCTTTCGCATTCACTGACGCAGACAGCTCACCTGTCAAACACCAATCACCGCCTGACACGGTGAGTTATACCGTTCATGAAACATGATGTCAGCCATAGGAATGGGGTCAACCCCTCCTCATAGCTCAGGCATTCTCTCAGTTCTGCTGTAAAAGGCTTGGTACCATTTAGGAAGACTCCTAGTGGTCAGATGAGACACTTTTTGATGCCATAATATGAAAATATCTGTAGAGTCGAGAGCTCAGTACTCAGCGCAGTACTTGCGGAGGTGTACTCTCCACGGCCGCCTCTTCTTCCACCTCCTCCATCCAGGCCTGTTGTCGCTTAAACCTTTAGACTAGGATTTGCACCGGAGGGAGTCGTTCCTGCTGGAACTCATTGCGCAGCGAGTAGGAGGATTCCTACTCTGCTTTTCTAATCAGAGCTGAGGTTTCTGTGAAGGAAACCACACAGGTTACACCATGCAGCTACGTCTGTTGAAATTCTGTGGGAAAGCCGGATTCGGCTGTGGAGCGTGCATGCTGGGGATTATTCAGATGTTTGCACCTCTCATGCATCTCTCTTGGTTAAGTGTCACCGCTACAAATGTGATTTCCGTCTGTCACTGTGGCCTAAAGCTGCTGCTTGACTAATTGCACATTAATACTCTTTCCCTCACCAGATGACCGCCTTGCCATGAACCCTCCTTCCATGATCGCCTCTGGCAGCATGGGAGCTGCTGTCTGTGGCCTGCAGTTGGACCACACTGACCAGAGGCTGAGTCGAGACAACCTGACAGACCTGCTGGCCAAGATCACCAACACAGAGGTGGTGAGTACAACAATGAGGGAAGTTTAGACCTGCCAGAAGTAATTACTCAAAAGTTTTAGTGCTACACAACAATGCATTGTTAATAATAATCATTGCAACATCTCACGACAGCAGCATAAAAGGCCCTTTAGTAAACAACAGTGATGACTTCAGTAGTGGCAGATTGAAGCTATTTACTTTTCATGGAGAGAGAGAGGGAGAGCAAGCTTTTGGCTCTTGGCTGTGGAGCCAGACTGCTGCTATAAAGAGCAGCGGCAGAGGGAATGTCTTCTTAAAACTCAGAGCCCACATTCTTGTGGTAGGACACATGCAATTTCTTTGCATGGTTCCCACTTTAGCTGTGTGCCCCTCCTGGTGGAGGAATATGTTCGTAATGAAGTCGAGGAGCGTCTTTTCCAGAGCAAAGGCCAATGAAGAAACAGAAAGTTATCCAAGCTGTCCGCAAACCTGCAGACCGACACTTTAGGACATTTTTGGATAACTTTGTAAACATATGAAAACCCGTTGGCTCTAATGTGTTGGCTGGATTCTAGTTTCAGTGGGAGTGAATGGAGCTTTGAAAATACTTTTAGAATTAGGCTTGCATGCATTACTACAAATAACTCAAACTGAGTTTGTACTGTATAAAGGTACTTGAAACTTGTACCTGCTTGAATTGAATGGGAATGAATGGGCCTTCATCGACACCAATTCATAAAGTATAAATGTGATCATAATATTTTGTATAGTTGATCAGTGTGCATCACTGAGTATATTGAAAAATCAGTGGAGTTTGTACTGAATACAGGTGCCAAATTAGAAATATAATGGGAGTGAATGGGCCTCCATTGACTTTAATGCATTACATTACCCCATAACAGTTCATAAAATAAAAATAAATGTCGTCATATTGAGATGTGTACCGATGATTTGTGGGCAGCATTTTGAAATCTAAATGGAGTATGTACTGTATAGATGTACTTTGTTATAAAATGAATGGAAGTGAATGGGCACCTATTGATTTTAATGCATTATATTGCCTCATAGCAATTCATAAAGTGCCATTATAATGTTATGTTCAGTTGATTGGTGGGCAATACTGAGTATTTTGAAATATCAATGTAGTTTGAACTGTATACAGGTGCTGAACTTAAAATGGGAGTGAATGTGCCACCATTGACTTCAATGCATTATATTACCTCATAACAATAAATGTCAGAGTAAGATTGTATTTTGTACTGCATGTACGGTAAACGCTGGCTAAACAGATTCCAAAAAAGTCACAGCAGACATAGACAAAGAATTATACATCAGGAACACTAAGAATATATTACTTATACCAGATTTATCCCGCTTTCATTGTCACAATGAGTCATTGTTACACCAGAGGACCATTTCAGACGCCTAGAAATCCAAAAAGGTCGCAGCCAATGGGCCACAGGAACAACACGGTTGCCTCTTTAGCTTGTGGTTGCGTTGCCGCGGCGACGAGGGCCCCGCAACCCAGCCGTCACAACAGGCACTCCGACTGCAGCCCATCGGGTTCCAATTATCCGTACATTTCAAAGGAATGTTGGCCTCTTTGCGAGCCTCGGTTCATTCTTTTTAAGAGTCCTGCAGCCAGCTCAGTGAGGCAGACCTCCCACATTTTCCACACAGACCTGCAGAGAGACAGAGACAGAGCGAGTGGATCCCCTTTCACAAGAGAAGTTGTCCAAAAACATCCGGTCCCACTGTCCTATTTTCTGTTTTACACCCAAACTCAGAGGTTCAGGGTGCAGTAGGTCAAAGCCATTTCCTCTAGACCTCCACATGGGACTGACCGTGCTGTAAACCCATGGTGGGGGGTGGTGGGTGGAGTGCAGAGTTTCTGATCTGCTGCTTATCTGTTCCCTGGTAGACCAGAGCTTTTTTTAAAAAGGAACCTCGCCCCCACAAAGTCCCCCATGTATTCATACTTCAGACATAAACAGGTCTCGTGTCAGAGAGGACTCTTGTGCCCAACACGTAGCTCGCTGCACTGTGTTGCTGGCATTGCGGCGTGTGCTGGTACCCATTGTTCTGGTCATGATGCAGACAGGACCACCTACCTCAAGACACATAATTCCCTGCTGGTATGCCATGCATGTGACCAAGGCTGTTAAACAACTTGCACATCAGATGTGCCAGATTTGTGCACACTTCTGTATACATACAAGTGTACAGACTAAACCCTGATCGCTTACTACATCGAGCGTGTTTGATTCATTGTCACGTAACTTTTTTTGTTACTCTTTTTGTATCATGTAGGGACAGGAGAGAAAACCAGCTGATTCATGTCTGTCGTGATATATGAGCTCCCTTGATTGATCTCTGAAATAAATCTTTTAATTCAGTAAATAAGTCACATTTATTTCCATCAATACTACGCAAATTTGAATGAAAACCTAAAGCTATGAGGTATTGTAATGTTTTGTTTCAATATATGATGATGAAAATTCATACATTTATGCAGCATGTTTAGTTTTTCTTTTAGCTTTGGTCCCTGGCAGCTTCATATTTTCTTAATTTGATTTAAAAACGTCAGATTTGTAGCTGAGTTTCCTGGGGATAAAGGCATGAACTTGGACTCCAGAGTGTGTGTACATGGCTATAACTATTTAAACACCAACAAAGGCACAAATGAGGTGTGTTCGTCTAACATCTGACCCTTGTTTTTTTGTTCCAGGATTGTTTGAGGGCGTGCCAGGAGCAAATAGAGCGTGTGCTGGCCACCAGCCTGCAGCAAGGCAAACAGTACAGGCAGGAGACCGGAGTCAGGGCAGGCAACAAGGCGAGGGAGCAGCAAGACCAGTCCAGCACCCCCACAGATGTACGGGACGTCAACTTATGAACTCCCAGCGCCACCCGACTCACAAGCGCAAACACACACCACTCATGACTGTCTACCAGTGATCTAACAGGAGCGAGGAGGAGGCGTGAGCTGGCAGTATCTACGTCAACGTGCCACATGAGCGATGGTGTGACAATCGATGAACTTTTAGAAAATAAGAAATTTCTAGTTCTTCTCTTTATTATTATTATTTTGCCCCAGTCATACCCAGTTGGGTGTCACCTTTTTTTTTTTTTTTTTTTTTTTTTTTTTTACGGGCCACATTTAATCAAACAAGCTATTTAAAAAAAAAACCCAGTAAATTCTTGAAAACTTGATAGTGCCTTAGGCTTCCCTGAACGGAAACCTGAATATATTTTCATACTTGAAAAAAACAAACAAACAGCATAAATATATGAAATATACATATTTCTTTTGATACAACCGAGCAAAAATAGATACGATAAATAATGTATATTTAGCTAGCATTTAGTTATGTTACTCTTATCATCATAAGCGAGCAGTTATATCAATTCACAGTTTTATTGGAGTTTCCTCGCCTTATACACATTCGTGCAGGAAGACTCCTATAGTCGTGAGTGAAATGCTGATAATACAGTACATGGCATTTAAACCCAGCCAGAGAGGGGCGCTACTGTAGCTAGCTGCTCCCTCTCTCTATCTATCATACTGTGCACCTGTAGCACTGCTTCCTATTTATGCTGAAAAGTGCTGACCAGGAGTGGGCTGGGCCTGCTCACAGAGGAAGGACATGAGGGGCTTCGAGGTCTGGAGCAGTGGCTACTGTTAAGGGCCGACACAGATGACGGTCTATTAAGGTCTTGATTTCATTGCTAAATCCAGAGACCAGTACAGTATGTTAACGGGACGATATCTACGTGTATAATTACGTAATTCAGCGAGGCTACATTATTATTGTTCTTGTTCCTGGTCTAGCTCTCTTACATGTTAGGAGTGTTTTAGTAGTTGGGTTGCAGGTAGTACTGATATTGCTAGAACAAAAGGAGATTTGGCAAGTAAATTTTTTTTTTTTTTGTTACGAGGTTTGAGAGGAAACGAACGCAGTTTTGAGGGGTTTTGTGTGAGGTTTTATTTGGAAAAGAGATGCATGTGGAAAGTGGGGAAATAATAGAATTGGATTGATGAACGATAGCGGAAAAAAACAGCGAGGATGTTAACTTAAGCTATATGAGAAGAATCCCTGTTAATGTCCTGGGGAGTCAGTTAAGTTGTGCTGAGGTTTCTCCTGTTATCAACTTTACCTTTTTTTTTTTTTTTCTTGGAGAGCGGGCGACTTGGAACAATATTGATGCACTTTTAAAAACACACTCCTTAAGAATGGTAAGGGGATGGTGGTTGAGGAGAGTTCAGTGGGTTGTTAGGGTCATTTTTTTTTTTTCTTTAAGTTATTTGTTTTTTTTTCTGGGCTGGATTCCCACGGGGTAACGCACATTGTCTTGAAAGCTACGCCCCGACAGGTGACTTAGACGTAGGATAATTGGTGTTATAGTATAATAGTCTATAAACAAAGGAAAGCCAAGTCACTTGTAGTTTTTTTTTTTTTTTGATTCAGTGCGATTATTTAACCTTACTTGAATTTTTGTTAATTCATAGCCAAAACCTTCCAATAGCTCTTTCACCCACACATACTGTGTCCTAAATATTCTCGTTCTGCTCTTGTACTTTTATGTAAACTGCTCTCTGAACTGAAGTTTTAAAACAGTCTTTTGTGAGTTTTCTCCTCCTTTTTACTAGACGATGGGTAGGTTAGGGGGTTTACACGGTGGGAAAAGTTTGACTGTGTACATATATAACCAATTTCTCCATGAGCAGAAATGCTAGAAATCCTCATTACATTTTAGAACAGAATTGTAGTTTCTAAATTGTATTCGTGCATGTTCTGTTGTGCAAAAAGCCAAATGTTTTTTTTTTTGTTTTTTTTTTGTTCCCCAAAAAAGTGCTTTAAATAGAAAAAAAACGTTTATGCTTTCAAAGTTTTTGTGTATAATTTGAAAGATAATTCCAAAGTGAGAAAACGAGATTATATATCATTCTCTTGCTGCTATGAAGCTTTTCTTTTCTAGTCTTACACAAAGATGCCTTATTGTGATTCACTTGTGTGCTGCTATATTATGAAATGTTGTATATGTAACAAGTCTTCTTTGCTTCTCTGTATGTGTACTGGAGGGAACGTAACAGTTTTGGTGCGGGACTGGAAGTACTTGTGTCTGTTGATCTTGATTAGCATGTTTTTATTCTTTTATTGTTTCATTTGTATCTTTATATTCTATCATATTCTTGCTGCTTCTTTGTAATGTTTGTGTACCTCAGGTTAATTTGGATGGATAGAGAGCGAGAGCCCATCTCGCATTTACCTCATCAAACTTCACATCACACTTTCACTCTGAATTTGTTGGACGGGTTTCACTTTTTTTTTTTTTTTCCTGTCTGGATGAGAGGACAGACGTACCCTCTCTTGTTTTAAATCAAATAATGTCTTCCACTGAGCAGTTATAAGTGCCTATACTTTAAAATAGGTTATTTCATATATCTAAGTCAAAAAAACAGCCTGTGCTGTATGTTATACATGTATCGGAAAGACAAAAAAAAGTTATTTTTTCCTACTTGGAGTTTCATTGGCATGTTTCGATCAGTTCATTTGGAATTAAGTGGAATATTGTTTATTTTTTTGAGGTACCCATTTAGTCGAAGTTTAAACCACCAGAATGTTTTATCGTTGTTCAGTGTGGTTGTTATTCCAAACTCCTCTCCCACTATCCCCCATGTGCGACCACACAGTGTACCTCAACAATTTCTCCTCAATAAATTGGCTAAAATCACGTGAGTGGTTTATTTTTGTCTTCCTCTGCTCCTCTGCAGTGAGATGTTAGCTCTCTGATTCCACCAGAGGGCGACTCTCAAACTGTAACAAGTGGGATATAAATCTGTACACAGGCCAGCATCTGCAAATCCAATCACTAATATTAATAATACAAACAATTACTTATAACTTACTAGAAGTGTGGCTGTGTCTGCAGCCATCTGCCTGAATTCTCTTATTTTCATTTTTAATTAATAGGAAATATTGTAACATAGTAAATCATATATTCTATATATATAGTTTTTTGCATTGCATATATAGAGTTATTTTTAAATAATCCAAGTTTAAATTTAAGTTTATCATTTAAATCTTATTAAATAGTTTCAATGAAATAAAAACCTTCTTAGTAAAAGTGACAAACATCAGACTATAATAATAATAAACCCATAAATCACTCACTTTATTTGGCCTCAAAGAAATACAAATGTACGCGTGTAGGAAAATGTTAAAAATAATACAGATGTGTTCAAGTTATCACAACAGAAAATACACAAGCAGTAAACACCAAAATCTGTAAATTATGTACAAAATATTCGAGAACGTAACAGAAGGTACACCAAAATATATTCATTCTAAATATATATCAAAATATATAAAAAAATATTGAGATAAACTTAAAAGTAAAAATAGTTGTAGGAAATAAAACTATATCAAAAGTTTTATTTCCTTTTTTAAAATGTAATAAACATGTAGTTTCCCATATAAAATATTACTGTTATAATATAACTAGTATATATTTCTTTACGCAGAGCTGCTTTGATTTGCGTCATGACGTATACGGCTGCGTCGCGTAATCGCAGCCAAACGAGGAAGTGAGGACGGGACACGCACGAGAGAGCCGCCGCTGAAAATGTTTACATTCAGTTTGACGCTCGTGCGACAGTAAGTGATGATTTTCGGTCTTGTTTATTTGTGTGTGATCACAGAGGAGGCTGCACGCGACCGAGCTGAGACTGTGGCTGATTTCCAGAGACACAGTTTGACCTCTCCGCTCGCTCACGAATGACTGTAGTCACCTGTGCAACGTGCTTCAGCCTCCTTGAAACAGACTAACTCAATGATGTGTTGTATCTTCACACAGTGGGGAGACACAGTACAACAAGGACAAGCTGCTGCAAGGTGCGCTGTTAAAACGCGTGGCTGTTACAGAGCATTAACACTTTATCAGACACACTGAGTGTTGTGTGTGTGCTTCTTTCAGGACAAGGTGTGGACACTCACCTGTCAGACACAGGTCTGCGGCAGGCCGAGGCGGTAGGAGGATACCTCAGAGACATCACATTCAACAATGTGTTTGTCAGTAACCTACAACGAGCCATACAGGTGAGCCAGACTCATTCATCTTTAATTTGACCCTGTAGTTGGGTTACTATCTGGATATCCGGTGCCCTGCTGCTGTCAGCTGCACGGAGCATAAAAATATCATAATTTCCACAGTTCGTTGCCCCCCAAAACAAACCAAAGATGTTAATTCATCACCATGGGCTTCAGGTACTGTGGTTTATTTTGAGTCACACACACCATCCTGCTGGAAATACTCACCAAAGAATATAATCCCCTGGTCAATACGCTTTTTGAGCAATGTTTGCTATAAAATATAGTTTTTTATATATGTATATATAAAGCTGACACTATACAGTGATCAGCCATAACGCCATGACCATCTACCTAATACTGTGCAGGTCATTTTGCCCCAAAACAGCGCTGACCCTTGGACCACATAAGCCAGCCTTCATTCCCCATGCGTCCATCATGACCTTACTTTTCCTTCTTTGGACCACTGCAGACTGGAAACACCCCGCATGAGCTGCACTTGGTTATCATTCAGTCATCACAGTCTTCAGCCTTGAGAAGATAATCAGAGTTACTCACTTCACCTGTCAGTGGCTGTAATGTCCATTTTTAATGATCTACATCTTCAGTAGGAACGTCATAGAGTATTTAGAGGTGGACAAACGCGTTTCAGGTTTTGTATTCAAAGCTGGATATATTACAGGTCTCACTTCATGATTTGGATAAATAAAATGGATGTAATACAGCCTGATAATAGGATAAATGATCGGTTTTATATGGGGGTATGACCGTGAACACTGATGAAATAAATGAGTTAATAAAAGTTTCTTTTTCAATGTGAACGTTGTGCAACATCAGTGACCTTTTAGGAAAGTGATTCCAGACGTGGCAAATGTTCCTCACACATTTTCCCATTAATCATCAACATGCTCACATCCTCACTGGCCTCCACGCCTGTCATTATGGATAGAAAAAAGTACAGTGACGATCGTAGCTCGTACGCTGTCAGCTCAGCCTAGCTGACCGGTAGTGTCCATCACCAACATGCAAAAGAAATTCTTTGACTGGACCTGAGCATGGGCACTTTTTGTCTGTAAACGCATACATATGGAAATCTGTTGAGCGATGAATATGTGTAACATTTATTCCCCGTCAGGAACAAATGACTCTGTCGAACCAGTAAAATGTTGTTGTTCTCTCCTGGTTTTCAAGGGAAAGAGGGGGAAACAGGATGCATGTGAACGACTAATTCATATGAAATATTTGTGTGAGCATTCACGTCTCTGTGGTCTTTGACTCACTAATGCTGACAATGTATTAATGACGTTTTAGTTCGACCGTGGCAGATTCTTTTGGTACTTACAAATGTTTTGAGTCAGTGATTCCCACAATATGTTTCCTCCGTCAGACAGCTGAAATAATTCTGAGAAACAACACTCACTGCTCTGGCACGGAGATGGTTTTGGAGCCGTTACTCAGAGAGAGGGTAAGATCTTATTAAGTTATATTACTTCTGGATATTAAAGTTACTTCAGTAGTTAATTTAAAATCTAAACTGTGGTTGTGCTCTTGATGCAGGGCTTTGGCATTGCTGAAGGACGTCCCAAAGAAGATCTGAAGAATATGGCCAACGCAGCCGGCCAGTCATGTCGTGACTACACCCCTCCAGGAGGAGAGACTTTAGACCAGGTGAGTCAGATACAGTCAGAATTAATCGTTATGACATTATGAAGTTGAAAACAGACACCCTGAAACTCAAGGTCAAGAGAGCTTTGCTTGTGCAACAGCACCATTTAGTGGCCGGTGTGCATGCTGCATTAAAAACATTTCAGGACAGTTTTTATATTGCTTACAGAGGGTGGAAAACCCTGAAAGCTAATTCATGACAAATAGATCTGCGTAACTCTGTGTGGTCATTCCTCAATGACAGTGATGTATCCGAGTAATGTCAAACATTCCTGATATGGGAGTGTCTCGCCTGATAGAAAGTAGCTAATCCTCATGTTGGAGAGGCTACCGACCATTATTTTGGGCACTTTTGCTTCACAAATGTTGCCGTGCAGTCGTTTGCTGAAATATTTAAAAGAGCGGATGAATCGATTTATCAGTTCAGTTTCAGTTTTATATGTAGAAAGACAAAAAAAAGCAGCTGACAGACTGCAGAAGAAGCGTTTTCTCTCGGCTTGTGGTTGAGGAATCTTTTTTTGGTTTGGTGCTTCACCTCACTGTCACTTTGCTTCCAGGTGAGGCTGCGATTCAAAAAGTTCCTCAAAGTCCTTTTCAAGCAAATGTTGGATGAACACGGCTGGTCAAGGCCAGACGCCTCTGCATCAGGAGCATCAGAAGCTGGAGGGTCTGCGAGCGGGGCTGCTGCTGCTGCCTCAGACGTCGCTCTGGGCGGTTCGGCTGACGACGGTCTCCAGGGCGTGTCGGTCCACGCTCTGGCTGTGAGCCACGGCGCTTACATCCGCGTAGCCGTCAAGCACCTTGTAGAGGACTTAAACTGCTCTCTGCCTGCAGGGGTGAAGATGTGCCATCTGTTTTCACCCTGTCCAAACACGGGCGTCAGCCGCTTCATTCTCACTCTGAGGCAGTCTGAGTCCGGCCCGGTCCTCTCTGCTGCTCGCTGCGTCTTTACCAACAGGAAGGATCACCTGGCGAACCTCACAGCTGCTGAATAGAAATGAGATGGAAGCTTTACGCACAGAGTACTGTTAGTGTGCATATGTGCACAATCTCTGACGGGTACAATCATGAACACAAAGGGAAATAAGAGGCAAAGACCTCAAAGTTACCACTGTATGAAACGCACATGGTAAATGGAGTTTACTCAACACGAGTGTTTTACTGTGGAGCTTTAAGTCAAAATAATTGTGCGGTACTGTATGGTAAGACCTTTTCTTCAACCTCCAAACTATAGGCCAGTAAACACTCCTGTCATACTACAATTTTAATTTAATTGTTAATTATATTGCCTCTTTTATTATCTCATACCAAAGTCAGAGCTGTTTAATGTAAATTATTGAACACTGTCAGTAGGTGTGGCATTTGGTCTGCTGTGTGGCTGTTCATTTGAATTGTGCAATACAACATACAACACTGAGTCTTTGTTGAGTTTTATACATATAAATATATAAATATCACAATTCTGTGACATTTATGACAGCTCTTTGTTTATTTGTTGCAGGCAGGTCTTTCAAGATGCTTAGTCTTAGTAACAGAAGTGTGTTTGTTTCTATTTTTACAGTCACTTATTAATCTCCACTCGCAAGCACGTCAGTATTTCAAACACAGTTTGATCTATTTATGTTCATACTACAGGGTAAATAAAAAATAAAAAAGAATGACACAGATGCACTTTAACTACAGGAAACAGTGGCAGGAGAGCTGTTTTTACAGAATTTATGTAGAAATACTAATTGCATACACATAGTGCATTATCAATGAACTGCTGAGTATTTTTAGTGTCTAGTTTTGTATTTATTGTGCTGCCCATTTGACTTGCAATGCAACATATGACAGTGTATATCAAACACCAGTTTAATTTAAGGTAAATGGTTTCTGCTATAAGTTAACAGATTTGTATCCAGCATCTATCCTGTTGAGGTTTGTGGACCTGCACACAACTTCAGTTTATCATATCAGAATATAATTTAGGTACTGTAGGGAATGTTTGAAGGAGACGTGTCTCTTTGTGTTTTTGTTTTTCTTCATAACTATATTCATAAAATGTGGGTGTAGTGTCTATTCTGCGGATTGCCACATATTGATACATACGCAGTTTTAATATTTAACATATTGTTCATAGTCTTTAAATGAATTTAATGAATGAATTAAATGGCAGTGGTGGGATTTGAACCCACGCCTCCTGAGAGACTGGAGCCTAAATCCAGCGCCTTAGACCACTCGGCCACACTACCCCACTATAGAGCCAGCCTAAAAAAAGTCAGTATATTATGCAAAAAAAAGTCATAGTATCGTATGCGCAAAAAAACGTCATAGTATAGTATGGCAAAAAAAAGTCATGAGATAGTATGGCAAAAAATAGTCACTAGTATAGTATGGACAAAAAAAGGCACTAGATAGTATTGCCAAAAAAGTCATAGTATAGTATGGCAAAAAAGTGATAGTATAGTCTGGCCAAAAAAAGTGTCATATGTATAGTATGCAAAAAAGTCATAGTATAGTATGGCCAAAAAAGTCATAGTTTAGTAGTATAATGCAAAAAAAGTCATAGATATAGTATGCAAAAAAAGTCATAGTATAGTATGCCCAAAAAAAGTCATAGTTAGTATGGCAAAAAAAGTCATAATATAGTATGGCAAAAAAGTCTTATATTATGCCAAAAAAAAGTCATAGTATAGTATGGCAAAAAAGTCATAGTATAGTACAAAAAACTCATATAAGTTAGTATGGTAAAAAAAGTCGTATAGTATAGTATGCAAAAAAGTCATATTATAGTATGCCAAAAAAAGTGATGGTATAATATAGTAAAAAAAAAGTCATAGTATAGTATGGCAAAAAAAGTCATAGTATAGTATGCCAAAAAAAGTGATAGTATAATATAGTAAAAAAAAAAAAAAGTCATAGTATAGTATGGCAAAAAAAAGTCATAGTATAGTATGGCAAAAAAAGTATGTTATGCCAAAAAAAAGTCATAATATAGTATGGCAAAAAAGTCATAGTATAGTATGTCAAAAAAATGTCATAGTTTAGCATGGTAAAAAAAGTCAGTATAGTATGCCAAAAAAAGTCATAGTATAGTATGGCAAAAAAAGTGATAGTATAATATAGTAAAAAAAAGTCATAGTATAGTATGGCAAAAAAAGTCATAGTATAGTATGGCAAAAATAGTCATATTATAGTATGGCAAAAAAGTCATAGTATAGTATGGTATAAAAAAAAGTCAGTTTAGTATGTTTAAAAAACTCATAGTATGTTTAAAAAAAGTCATAGTATAGTATGGCAAAAAAGTGATAGTATAGTATGCCAAAAAAAGTGATAGTATAATATAGTAAAAAAAAGTCATAGTATAGTATGGCAAAAAAAGTCATAGTATAGTATGGCAAAAAAAAGTATGTTATGCCAAAAAAAAGTCATAGTATAGTATGGCAAAAAAAAGTCATAGTATAGTATGGCAAAAAATGTCACTGTATAGTATGCCAAAAAAAAGTCATAGTATAGTATGGCAAAAAAGTCATAGTATAGTATGCCCAAAAAAAGTCATAATATAGTATGGCAAAAAAAAGTCATAGTATAGTATGGCAAAAAATGTCACTGTATAGTATGGCAAAAAAGTCACTGTATAGTATGGCAAAAAAGTCATATTATAGTATGGCAAAAAAGTCATAGTATAGTATGGTAAAAAAAACTCATAGTATGTTAAAAAAAAGTCATAGTATAGTATGGCAAAAAAAGTCATAGTATAGTATGGCAAAAAAGTGATAGTATAGTATGCCAAAAAAAGTGATAGTATAATATAGTAAAAAAGTCATAGTATAGTATGGCAAAAAAAAGTCATAGTATAGAATGGCAAAAAAAAGTATGTTATGCCAAAAAAAAGTCATAGTATAGTATGGCAAAAAAAAGTCATAGTATAGTATGGCAAAAAATGTCACTGTATAGTATGCCAAAAAAGTCATAGTATAGTATGGCAAAAAAAGTCATAGTATAGTATGCCCAAAAAAAGTCATAGTATAGTATGGCAAAAAAAGCCATAGTATAGTATGGCAAAAATGTCACTGTATAGTATGGCAAAAAAAGTCACTGTATAGTATGGCAAAAAAAAGTCATATTATAGTATGGCAAAAAAGTCATAGTATAGTATGGTAAAAAAAAGTCATCGTATAGTATGGCAAAAAAAGTCATAGTATAGTATGCCAAAAAAAGTGATAGTATAATATAGTAAAAACAAGTCATAGTATAGTATGGCAAAAAAAGTCATAGTATAGTATGCCCAAAAAAAGTCATAGTATAGTATGGCAAAAAAAAGTCATAGTATAGTATGGCAAAAAATGTCACTGTATAGTATGCCAAAAAAAAAGTCATGGTAGAGTATGGAAAAAAGTCATAGTATAGTATGCCCAAAAAAAGTCATAGTATAGTATGGCAAAAAAAGTCATAGTATAGTATGGCAAAAAATGTCACTGTATAGTATGGCAAAAAGTCACTGTATAGTATGGCAAAAAAAGTCATATTATAGTATGGCAAAAAAGTCATAGTATAGTATGGTAAAAAAAAGTCATAGTTTAGTATGGTAAAAAAACTCATAGTATGTTAAAAAAAGTCATAGTATAGTATGGCAAAAAAAGTCATAGTATAGTATGCCAAAAAAAGTGATAGTATAATAGAGTAAAAAAAAGTCATAGTATAGTATGGCAAAAAAAGTCATAGTATAGTATGCCCAAAAAAAGTCATAGTATAGTATGGCAAAAAAAAGTCATAGTATAGTATCGCAAAAAATGTCAGTGTATATAGTATGCCAAAAAAAGTCATAGTATAGTATGGCAAAAAAGTCATAGTATAGTATGCCCAAAAAAAGTCATAGTATAGTATGGCAAAAAAAGTCATAGTATAGTATGGCAAAAAATGTCACTGTATAGTATGGCAAAAAAAGTCACTGTATAGTATGGCAAAAAAAAGTCATATTATAGTATGGCAAAAAAGTCATAGTATAGTATGGTAAAAAAAAGTCATAGTTTAGTATGGTAAAAAAACTCAGTATGTTAAAAAAAAGTCATAGTATAGTATGGCAAAAAAAAGTCATAGTATAGTATGGCAAAAAAAAGTCATAGTATAGTATGGCAAAAAATGTCACTGTATAGTATGGCAAAAAAAGTCATAATATAGTATGGCAAAAAAGTCATAGTATAGTATGTCAAAAAAATGTCATAGTTTAGCATGGTAAAAAAAGTCATAGTATAGTATGGCAAAAAAGTCATAGTATAGTATGCAAAAAAAGTCATAGTATAGTATGCCAAAAAAGTCATAGTATAATATAGTAAAAAAAAAGTCATAGTATAGTATGGCACAAAAAAGTCATAGTATAGTATGGCAAAAAATGTCACTGTATAGTATGGCAAAAAAAAGTTCATATTAGTGTATGGCAAAAAGTCATAGTATAGTATGCCAAAAAAGTCATAGTATAGTATGAAAAAGTCATAGTATAGTATGGCAAAAAAAAGTCATAGTATAGTATGGCAAAAAAGTCATAGTATAGTATGGCAAAAAAGTCATAGTTTAGTATGGTAAAAAAGTCAGTATATTATGCCAAAAAAAAGTCATAGTATAGTATGGCAAAAAAAAGTCATAGTATAGTATGCCCAAAAAAAGTCAAATTATAGTATGGCAAAAAAAAGTCATAGTATAGTATGGCATAAAAGTCATAGTATAGTATGGCAAAAAAAAAGTCATAGTTTAGTATGGTTAAAAAAAAGTCATAGTATAGTATGTTAGTATGTTAAAGCTACCAGCTTACTTCATGATGTGACCAGTGGGTGCTTTTTGACTGTTATCTATCTCCACTTATGAAGATGAATGTTCATCATTGGTAGCTTCACAGAGGGTGTGTGGCTCAGTGGTTAATGCTGCTCACGTTCACCTGGGAGCTCCGGGTTCGAATCCAGTGTGGACCCTTAGGCAAGGTCCTTGAAGCTACCAGCCTACTTCATGATGCAACACGTGTAGTTAGTATGTATGTATGTATGTATGTTAGTATGTCTGTCTGTCTGTGGTTCTGTCTCTCTCTATATGTCGCAGGGACCAACCTGCAGGCTCTGATCGAGCAGGCCAAGCATCCATCCAGCTCTGCAGAGATCGTCGTGGTGATCTCCAACAGACCAGGAGTTCAGGGCCTGAAGAGAACATCGCTGGCCGGCATCCAGACACGGGTAAAGATAAACACACAACATGTTTGTGTCATTTACTTTATTTAAACATCACACATAAATTAAGATTTAAGTGAATTAAATGTTTGGTCCTCATCAGGTGGTCGACCACAAACTGTACGGCAGCTGAGCAGAGTTCGACGGCACTATCGATCGCGTGCTGGAGGAGTTTAGGGTGGAGCTGGTGTGTCTGGCTGGATTCATGAGGATCCTCACAGGAACGTTTGTCAAGAAATGCAACGGTGTGTGTTCTAACCTCGTTAACCATCTGATGGGCCAATAGTATGTATGTTATTATGTATCTTAGTATGTATGTATGTTGGTATGTATGTATGTTAGAATGTATGTATGTATGTTAGTATGTATGTATGTATGTATGTATGTTTGTATGTATGTCAGTATGTTAGTATGTATGTATGTTAGTATGTATGTTAGTATGTATGTTAGTATGTATGTATGTATGTATGTATGTTAGTATGTATGTTAGTATGTATGTATGTATGTATGTATGTATGTATGTTAGTATGTATGTATGTTAGTATGTATGTAGTTTATGTAGTTTAGTTTAGTTTATGTATGTAGTAGGATTCACTACCAGTGTGCAGCATGTCTCAGCTGAACTGCTATTTTGCTGCGTCCTCCTACTTCCTTGACTGTAAATTGTAACACAAAGCCGGTGAAATGCTTTCTGGTTGTACTTCCACTCTTTTTAAAAGAGCTGACTGGATAGTATGTATGTATGTTAGAATGTATGTTAGTATGTATGTATGTATGTGTGTTAGTATGTATGTATGTTAGTATGTCTGTCTGTCTGTCTGTGGTTCTATCTCTCTCTATATGTCTCAGGGACCAACCTGCAGTTAGTGTGTTGAAAATGTCGTTCTGACAAGTGTGTGTGTGCGTGTGTTTTCTAGTTTTACGTAGTTCTCTCTCAATGTGTGGTACAATATTGTTACAATAAAGTTTAATTTTATTTGAACCAAGAACAGCCTTCACATTTTTATTTAATTTGCTCTTGAAAACAGTGAGTGATTGTCAAAAGTAAAGCCAGAATTACTTGCAGACTCCTCATACATCATTCATGCTCCCTGTAGTAAGATGCTTGATGCTGTGGGCGTCCACAAACAAGTTGATAATAGATCACACTTCACTAGTATGTAGATTTTCACACCTATCTGTCTTCTAGAGGTGCCACGCATCACAAGCACCAACTATTATGGTCTTCCTTGGCTGAAAGACTACTATAATCACTATCCTATACACTCACCACCTATCAAATCATCAGTATAAAAATAAACATGATGAACGATGCTCATCATAAACCCGTATCCTAGGCAACAGCTGCTATTATATCCTATACTTACCTAGTTTATCGAGACCATAGCTGCTATTCATCATCCTAGCAGTGTGGTACTTTACTTTTTTAAACTCAGGTCAAGTTTAGTCAGTTCTAGAATTCTAGTCTTTGACATTTATAGTCGTACTTGGGGCTTGGTACCCAAAATCTCACATGGTGGGGGGATGATGTCATCCCCCATCTGACCTGTCGTCCTGGCTCCCCCTCGCCGTAGCTCTTTTATTGTACCTCATCAACCTCTAGTTGTGATAGCAGTTTCTGATCGCGTATTTTGAAACCCTAACAGCTGTTCCTTGGTTAGACTGATGGGTTTCCAAGCATCCACGTGTCGCATCATGAAGTAGGCTGGTAACTTTAAGGACCTTGCCTAAGGGTCCACATGGGATTCGAACACGCATCTCCCGGGTCAAAGTCAGCAGCATTAACCACTGAGCTATCCAGTGAGCCACACACCCTCTGTGAAGCTACCAATGATGAACATTCATCTTCATAAGTGGAGATAGATAACAGATAACTACCCCGGTATAGAGCAGGTCAGGTTTTTTTCTGGGTCCATGCTTTACAAGTACGAATACAAGGTTAACCACTGGTGAACGTTATACCATAGGAGCTTAAATGAAAGATCCACAACGAGGATGGGTTTCGAACCCACGCGTGCAGAGCACAATGGATTAGCAATTCATCGCCTTAACCAGTCGGCCACCTCGTCCATGATGCACCATTTCTATGGTAACACCCAGAGTGTTATCACTACAGTAGACAAAGTTGAAAGCAATTTGTGACGTAATGGTGCATAAACTGAGTCTGACTGTCTGTTCTGGTTATGGGGTCGCAAACTAGAAATCTGCTTTTAGCAAGCAACACATTCCTGAGAGGGGTCTGTAGTCAACAGACCATTGCATCAGCCAATAGTTAATGTCATTAAATGGCAGTGGTGGGATTTTGAACCCACGCCTCCTTAGAGACCGGAGCCTAAATCCAGCGCCTTAGACCACTCGGCCACACTACCCCACTATAGAGCCACCAAAAAAAGTCATAGTATAGTATGCCAAAAAGTCATTATAGTATAGGAAAAAAGTCATAGTATAGTATGGTAAAAAAAAAAGTCATAGTTTAGTATGGTAAAAAAAAACTCAGTATGTTAAAAAAAAGTCATAGTATAGTATGCCAAAAAAAGTCATAGTATAGTATGGCAAAAAAATTCACTGTATAGTAGGGCAAAAAAGTCACTGTATAGTATGGCAAAAAAGTCATAGTATAGTATGGCAAAAAAGTCATAGTATAGTATGCCAAAAAAAGTGATAGTATAATATAGTAATAAAAAAAGTCATAGTATAGTATGGCAAAAAAAGTATGTTATGCCAAAAAAAAGTCATAGTAGTATGCCCAAAAAAGTCATAGTATTGTATGGCAAAAAATGTCACTGTATAGTATGGCAAAAAAAAAGTCACTGTATAGTATGGCAAAAAAAAGTCATATTATAGTATGGCAAAAAAGTCATATTATAGTATGGCAAAAAAAGTCATAGTTTAGTATGGTAAAAAAAAGTCATAGTTTAGTATGGTTAAAAAAACAGAGAAAAAAAAGTCATAGTATAGTATGGCAAAAAAATCACAGTATATTATGCCAAAAAAAAAAGTCATAGTATAGTATGGCAAAAAAAGTCATAGTATAGTATGCCCAAAAAAAGTCATAGTTTAGTATGGTAAAAAAAGTCATAGTATAGTATGCCCAAAAAAAGTCATAGTATAGTATGGCAAAAAAAGTCATAGTATAGTATGGCAAAAAATGTCCACTGTATAGTATGGCAAAAAGTCACTGTATAGTATGGCAAAAAAAAAAGTCATAGTATAGTATGGCAAAAAAGTCATAGTATAGTATGCCAAAAAAAAGTGATAGTATAATTAGTAAAAAAATCATAGTATAGTATGCCCAAAAAAAGTCATAGTTTAGTATGGTAAAAAAGTCATAGTATAGTATGCCCAAAAAAGTCATAGTATAGTATGGCAAAAAAGTCATAGTAATAGTATGGCAAAAAAATGTCACTGTATAGTATGGCAAAAAAAGTCACTGTATAGTATGGCAAAAAAAAGTCATAGTAGAGTATGGCAAAAAAGTCATAGTATAGTATGCCAAAAAAAGTGATAGTATAATATAGTAAAAAAAAGTCATAGTATAGTATGGCAAAAAAAAAGTCATAGTATAGTATGGCAAAAAAAGTGTATTGCCAAAAAAGTCATAGTATAGTATGGCAAAAAATGTCACTGTATAGTATGCCAAAAAAAGTCATAGTATAGTATGGCAAAAAAGTCATAGTATAGTATGCCCAAAAAAAGTCATAGGTTATGGGGTCGCAAACTAGAAATCTGCTTTTAGCAAGCAACACATTCCTGAGAGGGGTCTGTAGTCAACAGACCATTGCATCAGCCAATAGTTAATGTCATTAAATGGCAGTGGTGGGATTTGAACCCACGCCTCCTTAGAGACTGGAGCCTAAATCCAGCGCCTTAGACCACTCGGCCACACTACCCCACTATAGAGCCACCAAAAAAAGTCATAGTATAGTAGCCAAAAAAGTCATTATAGTATGGGAAAAAAGTCATAGTATAGTATGGTAAAAAAAAAAAAGTCATAGTTTAGTATGGTAAAAACAACTCAGTATGTTAAAAAAAAGTCATAGTATAGTATGCCAAAAAAAAGTCATAGTATAGTATGGCAAAAATGTCACTGTATAGTAGGGCAAAAAAAGTCACTGTATAGTATGGCAAAAAAAAAGTCATAGTATAGTATGGCAAAAAAGTCATAGTATAGTATGCCAAAAAAAGTGATAGTATAATATAGTAATAAAAAAAAGTCATAGTATAGTATGGCAAAAAAAGTATGTTATGCCAAAAAAAAGTCATAGTATAGTATGCCAAAAAAGTCCATAGTATTGTATGGCAAAAAATGTCACTGTATAGTATGGCAAAAAAAAGTCACTGTATAGTATGGCAAAAAAAGTCATATTATAGTATGGCAAAAAGTCATATTATAGTATGGCAAAAAAGTCATAGTTTAGTATGGTAAAAAAAGTCATAGTTTAGTATGGTTAAAAAAAACAGAGAAAAAAAAGTCATAGTATAGTATGGCAAAAAAATCACAGTATATTATGCCAAAAAAAAAGTCATAGTATAGTATGGCAAAAAAAGTCATAGTATAGTATGCCCAAAAAAAGTCATAGTTTAGTATGGTAAAAAAAGTCATAGTATAGTATGCCCAAAAAAAGTCATAGTATAGTATGGCAAAAAAAGTCATAGTATAGTATGGCAAAAAATGTCACTGTATAGTATGGCAAAAAAGTCACTGTATAGTATGGCAAAAAAAGTCATAGTATAGTATGGCAAAAAAGTCATAGTATAGTATGCCAAAAAAAGTGATAGTATAATATAGTAAAAAAAAGTCATAGTATAGTATGGCAAAAAAAAGTCATAGTATAGTATGGCAAAAAAAGTGTTATGCCAAAAAAAAGTCATAGTATAGTATGGCAAAAAATGTCACTGTATAGTATGCCAAAAAAAGTCATAGTATAGTATGGCAAAAAAGTCATAGTATAGTATGCCCAAAAAAAGTCATAGTATAGTATGGCAAAAAATGTCACTCTATAGTATGGCAAAAAAAAGTCATATTATAGTATGGCAAAAAAGTCATACTATAGTATGGTAAAAAAAGGTCATAGTATAGTATGGCAAAAAAGTCATAGTTTAGTATGGTAAAAAAGTCATAGTTTAGTATGGTAAAAAAGTCACTGTATAGTATGGCAAAAAGTCATAGTTTAGTATGGTTAAAAAAAACTGAAAAAAAAGTCATAGTATAGTATGGCAAAAAAAGTCACAGTATATTATGCCAAAAAAAAAGTCATAGTATAGTATGGCAAAAAAAGTCATAGTATAGTATGCCCAAAAAAAGTCATAGTTTAGTATGGTAAAAAAAGTCATAGTATAGTATGCCCAAAAAAAGTCATAGTATAGTATGGCAAAAAAAGTCATAGTATAGTATGGCAAAAAATGTCACTGTATAGTATGCCAAAAAAAGTCATAGTATAGTATGGCAAAAAAGTCAATGGTGCATAGACGTAATGGTGCATAAACTGAGTCTGACTGTCTGTTCTGGTTATGGGGTCGCAAACTAGAAATCTGCTTTTAGCAAGCAACACATTCCTGAGAGGGGTCTGTAGTCAACAGACCATTGCATCAGCCAATAGTTAATGTCATTAAATGGCAGTGGTGGGATTTGAACCCACGCCTCCTTAGAGACTGGAGCCTAAATCCAGCGCCTTAGACCACTCGGCCACACTACCCCACTATAGAGCCACCAAAAAAAGTCATAGTATAGTATGCCAAAAAAGTCATTATAGTATGGGAAAAAAGTCATAGTATAGTATGGTAAAAAAAAAAGTCATAGTTTAGTATGGTAAAAAAAACTCAGTATGTTAAAAAAAAGTCATAGTATAGTATGCCAAAAAAAGTCATAGTATAGTATGGCAAAAAATGTCACTGTATAGTAGGGCAAAAAAGTCACTGTATAGTATGGCAAAAAAAGTCATAGTATAGTATGGCAAAAAAGTCATAGTATAGTATGCCAAAAAAAGTGATAGTATAATATAGTAATAAAAAAAGTCATAGTATAGTATGGCAAAAAAAGTATGTTATGCCAAAAAAAAAGTCATAGTATAGTATGCCCAAAAAAAGTCATAGTATTGTATGGCAAAAAATGTCACTGTATAGTATGGCAAAAAAAAGTCACTGTATAGTATGGCAAAAAAAGTCATATTATAGTATGGCAAAAAAGTCATATTATAGTATGGCAAAAAAGTCATAGTTTAGTATGGTAAAAAAAAGTCATAGTTTAGTATGGTTAAAAAAAACAGAGAAAAAAAAGTCATAGTATAGTATGGCAAAAAAATCACAGTATATTATGCCAAAAAAAAAGTCATAGTATAGTATGGCAAAAAAAAAAAACTGAAAAAAAAGTCATAGTATAGTATGGCAAAAAAGTCACAGTATATTATGCCAAAAAAAAAGTCATAGTATAGTATGGCAAAAAAAGTCATAGTATAGTATGCCCAAAAAAAGTCATAGTATAGTATGGCAAAAAAAGTCATAGTATAGTATGCCAAAAAAAGTCATAGTATAGTATGGCAAAAAAAGTCATAGTATAGTATGGCAAAAAAAGTATGTTATGCCAAAAAAAAGTCATAGTATAGTATGCCCAAAAAAAGTCATAGTATAGTATGGCAAAAAATGTCACTGTATAGTATGGCAAAAAAAAGTCACTGTATAGTATGGCAAAAAAAGTCATATTATAGTATGGCAAAAAAGTCATACTATAGTATGGTAAAAAAAGGTCATAGTATAGTATGGCAAAAAAGTCATAGTTTAGTATGGTAAAAAAGTCATAGTTTAGTATGGTAAAAAAGTCACTGTATAGTATGGCAAAAAGTCATAGTTTAGTATGGTTAAAAAAAACTGAAAAAAAAGTCATAGTATAGTATGGAAAAAAAGTCACAGTATATTATGCCAAAAAAAAAGTCATAGTATAGTATGGCAAAAAAAGTCATAGTATAGTATGCCCAAAAAAAGTCATAGTTTAGTATGGTAAAAAAAGTCATAGTATAGTATGCCCAAAAAAAGTCATAGTATAGTATGGCAAAAAAAGTCATAGTATAGTATGGCAAAAAATGTCACTGTATAGTATGCCAAAAAAAGTCATAGTATAGTATGGCAAAAAAGTCATAGTATAGTATGGCAAAAAAAGTCATAGTTTAGTAAAAAAAAAAAGTCATAGTATAGTATAGTTAAAAAAACCTTATAGTATGTAAAAAAAAGTCATAGTATGGTATGGCAAAAAAATCATAGTTTAGTATGGTAAAAAAAGTCATAGTATAGTATGGCAAAAAATGTAATAGTATCGTATGGCAAAAAAAAGTCATATTATAGTATGGCAAAAAAAGTCAGTTTAGTATGGTAAAAAAAACTCATAGTATGTTAAAAAAAAGTCATAGTATAGTATGGCAAAAAAAATCATACTATATTATGCCAAAAAAAGTCATAGTATAGTATGGCAAAAAAAGTCATAGTATAGTATGGCAAAAAATGTCATAGTATAGTATACCCAAAAAAAGTCATAGTATAGTATGGCAAAAAAGTCATAGTATAGTATGGCAAAAAAAGTCATAGTTTAGTAAAAAAAAAGTCATAGTATAGTATGGTTAAAAAAACCTCATAGTATGTAAAAAAAAAGTCATAGTATGGTATGGCAAAAAAATCATACTATATTATGCCATAAAAAGTCATAGTATAGTATGGCAAAAAAATCTTAGTATATTATGCCAAAAAAAGTCATAGTATAGTATGGCAAAAAATGTCATAGTATAGTATGGCAAAAAAAGTCATATTATAGTATGGCAAAAAAAGTCATAGTTTAGTATGGTAAAAAACTCATAGTATGTTAAAAAAAAGTCATAGTATAGTATGGCAAAAAAATCATACTATATTATGCCAAAAAAAGTCATAGTATAGTATGGCAAAAAAAGTCATAATATAGTATGGCAAAAAAAGTCAGTATAGTATGGCAAAAAAAGTCATAGTATAGTATGGCAAAAAAGTCATAGTATAGTATGGCAAAAAAAGTCATAGTTTAGTAAAAAAAAGTCATAGTATAGTATGGTTAAAAAAAACCTCAGTATGTAAAAAAAAAGTCATAGTATGGTATGGCAAAAAAATCATAGTTTAGTATGGTTAAAAAACTCATAGTATGTTAAAAAAAAAGTCATAGTATAGTATGGCAAAAAATCATACTATATTATGCCATAAAAAGTCATAGTATAGATGGCAAAAAAAATCTTAGTATATTATGCCAAAAACGCATAGTATAGTCTGGCAAAAAAATGTCATAGTATAGTATGGCAAAAAATGTCACTGTATAGTATGGCAAAGTCATAGTTTAGTATGGTAAAAAAAGTCATAGTATGTTAAAAAAAAGTCATAGTATAGTATGGAAAAAAAAGTCAGTATAGTATGGCAAAAAAAATAGTCACTGTATAGTATGGCAAAAAAGTCATAGTTTCGTATGGTTAAAAAAACTCAGTATGTAAAAAAAAAGTCTAGTATAGTATGGCAAAAAAAAAGTCATAGTATATAGTTATGGCAAAAAAAGTCATACTATAGTATGGCAAAAAAAGTCATAGTATAGTATGGCAAAAAAGTCACTGTTGTAGTATGGCAAAAAGTCATAGTTTAGTGTGGAAAAAAAGTCAGTATAGTATGGCAAAAAAAGTCATAGTATAGTATGGCAAAAAAAAGTCACTGTATAGTATGGCAAAAAAAGTCAGTTTAGTATGATTAAAAAAGTCATAGTATGGCAAAAAAAAGTCATAGTATAGTATTGCAAAAAAAATCATAGTTTAGTATGGCAAAAAAAAGTCAGTATAATATGGTAAAAAAAATCATAGTTTAGTATGGCAAAAAAGTCATAGTTTAGTATGGTTAAAAAAACCTCATAGTATGTAAAAAAAGTCATAGTATGGTATGGCAAAAAATGTCATAGTATAGTATGGCAAAAAAAGTCATATTATAGTATGGCAAAAAAAGTCATAGTTTAGTATGGTAAAAAACTCATAGTATGTTAAAAAAAAGTCATAGTATAGTATGGCAAAAAAATCATACTATATTATGCCAAAAAAAGTCATAGTATAGTATGGCAAAAAAAGTCATAATATAGTATGGCAAAAAAAGTCAGTATAGTATGGCAAAAAAAAGTCATAGTATAGTATGGCAAAAAAGTCATAGTATAGTATGGCAAAAAAAGTCATAGTTTAGTAAAAAAAAGTCATAGTATAGTATGGTTAAAAAAACCTCAGTATGTAAAAAAAAAGTCATAGTATGGTATGGCAAAAAAATCATAGTTTAGTATGGTAAAAAACTCATAGTATGTTAAAAAAAAAGTCATAGTATAGTATGGCAAAAAAATCATACTATATTATGCCATAAAAAGTCATAGTATAGTATGGCAAAAAAATCTTAGTATATTATGCCAAAAAACGCATAGTATAGTATGGCAAAAAATGTCATAGTATAGTATGGCAAAAAATGTCACTGTATAGTATGGCAAAGTCATAGTTTAGTATGGTAAAAAAAGTCATAGTATGTTAAAAAAAAGTCATAGTATAGTATGGAAAAAAAAGTCAGTATAGTATGGCAAAAAAAAAGTCACTGTATAGTATGGCAAAAAAAGTCATAGTTTAGTATGGTTAAAAAAACTCAGTATGTAAAAAAAAAGTCAGTATAGTATGGCAAAAAAAAGTCATAGTATATAGTATGGCAAAAAAAGTCATACTATAGTATGGCAAAAAAAGTCATAGTATAGTATGGCAAAAAAAGTCACTGTGTAGTATGGCAAAAAGTCATAGTTTAGTGTGGAAAAAAAGTCAGTATAGTATGGCAAAAAAAGTCAGTATAGTATGGCAAAAAAAGTCACTGTATAGTATGGCAAAAAAAGTCAGTTTAGTATGATTAAAAAAGTCATAGTATGGCAAAAAAAAGTCATAGTATAGTATTGCAAAAAAAATCATAGTTTAGTATGGCAAAAAAAAAGTCAGTATAATATGGTAAAAAAAATCATAGTTTAGTATGGCAAAAAAGTCATAGTTTAGTATGGTTAAAAAAACCTCATAGTATGTAAAAAAAGTCATAGTATGGTATGGCAAAAAAAACTCATAGTATGTTAAAAAAAAAGTCATAGTATAGTATGGCAAAAAAAAGTCATAGTATATAGTATGGCAAAAAAAGTCATAGTATAGTATGACAAAAAAAGTCATAGTATGTTAAAAAAAAAGTCAGTATAGTATGGCAAAAAAAGTCATAGTATAGTATGGCAAAAAAGTCATAGTATAATATGAGTAGAGTGGATGTGGTACTTTACTTTGTTTAACTCAGGTCAAGTCTAGTCAGTTCTAGTTCTAGCCTTTGACATTTATATTTATTTACATTTATACTTGGGGCTTGGTACCCAAAATCTCACATGGTGGGGGGATGATGTCATCCCCCGCCTGACCTGTCGTCCTGGCTTCATCGACCTCTAGTTGTGATAGCATATGATCGCATATTTTGAAACCTAACAGCTAATAGCTGTTCCTTGCATCCACGTGTCGCATCATGAAGTAGGCTGGTAATTTTAAGGACCTTGCCTAAGGGTCCACGCTGGATTCGAACACGCATCTCCCGGGGTCAAAGTCAGCAGCGTTAACCACTGAGCTATCCAGTGAGCCATGAACCTCTGTGAAGCTACCAATGATGAACATTCATCTTCATAAGTGGAGATAGATAACAGTCAAAAAGCACCCACATGTCGCATCATGAAGTAGGCTGGTAGCTTTAAGGACCTTGCCTAAGGGTCCACACTGGATTCGAACCCGGATCTCCCAGGTGAAAGTGAGCAGCATTATCCAGTGAGCCACACAGCCTCTCACCTCAGCCTCGCACCCACGTGTCGCAATTGAGCGAAATGCTTTGAAAGCATCGAAGGCTTGCGCGTTTTCCGACTGGTGCCTTCCGACGTGCCAGCCCGTTGAGTTGCGCGGGAGTTTGAGGGCCCGTCCAACGCTGCTTGCAGCTTTAATTTCTCCTTTTTATTTGAGAGTAATGTTGGTGAGCAAAAGTTTGACACTTTGATAAATATGTTTATTTCTCTTGTTTAAGAGTGACATAACTCACATTTAACTGGAGTTGGAGTAGCTTAGCTTAGCTTAGTTTAGCTTAGCTTAGCACAAAGACTGGAAACAGGGGGAAATGGCTAGCTAGGTCCGCAGGTTGCCTGGCAACCGCAAAATGTCAAGCTCCGCTGTTAGCACGTAAAAAGGTTAATATGGGTAAAAGTGACCGATTTAACTGTTAATTCAGGTAAAAATGGCACGAAGTTTATTTTTGGTGCGACATGACTCAGCTGCAGCTCGTGTACCTGTGTGCTAATTAAGTGGAAAAGCTGCGAAAGTGCAGATAATGAGCGGAACTGCTCAGTAAACTGTGCTAAACTTATTCATGGCGCTTCCTCTCAGACAGCAAACAGTGGCTTTACATGAATAACACACAACACTGAACATGTTTCCTTTCTTAGTTTATTTTGTCCCAAATTCAAGCAACACTCCATCCACATCTCCAACTTATACATTCAAAGACAAACCATGTTTTTTTATTATTATTATATGTACATATAACTGTAAAGCATCCTTATAAATACCATAAATAACAACAAAGGAATGGAATTAAATAAATAAATACTCTTTGGGATTTGTTTTTTTTAACGTGTTTTGCTGGTGGTGCCCAGCACCTGAAAAAAATAATCACACAACAGTAAGTTCAGATTTGATATTAATATTACTGTTCTGTAAAGGTTGTTTACCCTGTAGTTATTATATTCAAGTCATGATTTGGATTGTACAAATACAGACACATTAACACAACGGATACTGTAATTGTGGTGAACTGTAAGTTTTAGCTGTTTTAGGTTCAAAATCTAACAAGAAACAAAGTATATCCAACTCGGCAAACTCAGGACTTTAAAAATATAGGCAAAACTTAACCCTAACTCTACTAAATGCGACTCTTAAGTATATTCATGTGTATATTTTTGGTTTAAAATCACGTCTGCCTACTTCCACATCAGCAGACAGGGCCCTTTAGTCCTCTGGAGGTAGGCTAAGTTAGGCTTCTGTCTTGAGATTAACATGAATGTCACTTTGAAATGTGGGTTTCTCAGACCAGCTGTAAAAAACCTCAATGAGAAGAGACCACGACAAAAAAACAAACAAACAAAAAACCCCAAATAAAAGCATGCCGACTGATTAACGCTTTGGTCGCTTTCCTAAAATGAATCCTAGTTCTCTGAGGGGGAAACTAAATAGCCTGTATGAATAATTCAATCAATATTTAGTGCCATTTCTCATCTAAGTGATTCATCAGTGTGAGAGCACCAATAAATAAAACTAATTATGATGGATGCGGATGGGAAATGGATTTTCATCACTCATCCTGGCACATATAGAGATTTTTTTTAGCTGCGGTGACATTCACATATCATCCAAAGTATTCATTATTGATGAGATGAATCCAGATAAAGACATCCCAGAGCAGGAGATGTGTAAAAAAAAATGTCTGCGAACACAAGAAATTGTGCAAAAGGGGTTGCAAGTCAAGTCTAATATTTTATACATACAGTGTATAAACACTGTTTTTTCTGAATGAGTCATGATTGAAGAGACATTTTTAAATCACTCTGAAAAAGAAGGCACAACCTGAATGTTGTCCTTTTTGTTTTTCAAAATAAAAGTCCCACAAACTACATAGTTAACTCACTCAGAGTAAGGTAAATATATGTCACCGCTGAAATCACCCCATGGTCCCGGTGCTCCGGGGACTGGCCAGGTTGGATGAGTGCACGTTCCAGGGGTCGTGGCTGGACGGAGCCAGTGGAGTCTCCCGGGACACGTTGCGCCCATCGTCTCCAACCTCCACCTCGACCTCCACCTCCAGTTCGGCGTCGTCCTCCTGCATGGCCCGAGAGTCCGAGCCCTCCTCTGTTTGTCCCATGTAGACATTGTGCGGGTCGGATGGATCCACGACCTGGTTCCTCTTCTCTCTGTGCAGCAGGAGGCGCTCCAGCGGCACCGTGTTCTTCTTGGGCATGAAGAGGGAAGTCTGCGGCAGGTTCTGGCCCGCTGAGAACACCTGCCGGGAGCCTTCCAGGTTGAACAGGATGCCGGTCCGGCTGGAGTAGTACACGTCCCGGTTGTTTTCCAGAAGTCTGTGGTTGAACAGGCAATCGTCCCGGAGGCAGATGGACTGGAAGAGGGAAGGAGAGAGGGAGAGGATGAAACTACAGGAAAGAAACATACATATTTCTTCAAAGAGGTTAAACATTAGTTTTATCGGATTTTCGGAGTAATCATCTCCAAATAGGTTTCATCTGAATATGCCCGACGTTTCATTCTACTTCAGATATTCTGACGAAATTAGACCTATTGGGCTTTATGAAATGCAAAAATACACAGTAATACTGGAAATAAAAGATCATCGCGGATTACAAAATTCCCTAGTATTTTAAGTCCAAATTAGTTCTCCTCATTCTTGCTTCGGGGCATTATCTCTTTGTTTTAAAGAACTTTTAACAAGTGAAACTACTTTGTAAAGCTGAAATGACTTCGCCAACATAAGACGTTTGTTTACTGAATATGAATGGCAGCATTTAAAAAGAAATGATGTGAATAAATCGACGTTTTAACAACCATGGCTGCAGTAAGTTTGTGCGCAGAAGCGCGTAAAAGGACAGAAAACTATATTAAACTACGCGTAAAGCCTCAATTTGGTGCCAAATGTGGGTACTAAACTAAATATTCAGAGGATAGATGAGGTTAAAAGTAACAATTAGTCGATCTGCGTGATTTAAAAAAAAGAATCAAATTAATTTTCAGACATTTTATAGCTGCAGAACTCTGTGCGTAAAAATGAAATGACTTGATTAAAAAACGTTAAAAAAATCACTTTTTAGAAAGTTAGAGAGTTTCAGAGTTAGAGAGAAGAGAGAGTTAGAGAGAATTAATTGTTACAGTCAGCTGAACTTGAAGTATTTATTGGCTTACAGAGCTGAACGGGTTGCCCTCCAAATCCATACACAGGTAACGGCTACTTTTGACACCGAGGATGGCGATGCGTTCCCTTGTTTCAGCTTTCAGTAAAATCACACCTGCAGGGAAGAAAAGGCGATGCGCATTAGAGTGTTAAAGACAAAAACTTCACAGAGCCACATTAAAAAAATAAACACATTTAAAAAAAAAGAGAAATAAACTTACTATATGAACTCCTGACTGTAGTTTTGCGCACAGTGCCATCTAATCTGATCTCCAAGTAGAAGTTGTTGAGGTCTGTGGATGTCTGCAGGTGGACGTATCTCCTCGGGTTCCCCCAGTTGGATCCGACCAGAGGCGACGGGTTCGGGGCCGTTTCCCCGAGAGGAAATCCTCCCTGGAGGACAGCGAGTAAGAGCGCCAGCACAGTGTCCCTCATCCCAAATCTTCTATTGTTGACGTCCATCCTGGAGCAAACCGGTGCTTTCCACTGCGAGCTGCTTGAAGTTTTCAGATGCTCTGTTGTCCCAAAGTTTGGAGACAGTTCCTATTTAAAGCCCCCCGAGTGCCACTCCTGCTCACATCCTTTGCGTAAAAAAAAAGAAACTCGCCCCCAAAGCAGATGTGCGGGTTTGCTGCAGCGGAAGGGCCACTTCCACCTCTGTCTGTTTATCCCGATGCTCTTGGTCAGACAGGACTCTTATTTTTGGTGACCCGTCTTGACTCATCCACCTTAAACACTGGTCTAAGTCTGTTTCCTAATGGTGCACTGGTGATTTGTTAATTAAATCAGGGATAAAAATTCACTATGTCAAATAGTTCAATTGACGTTTTCAATTCTCCAGAAGTCTTGATTAAGGAATTACTTTTTAATAAAGCACCCTATTAAACATTTCACAGTTTTATTTAGTCGTGATGTGAAGTTATTTCTACTTCTACGCATCTTCCAAACTCCAATTTTTCACCAGTCCACCAGCAGAGGGAGCCACTCCCTTATTTAGCACAGTTTTACTGGGGGACTGTGGGAAGTTACACTTGACTGGCTCAAACTATTTTTGGTTGCAGCATAGGACACATTAAACTGTATAGAGAATACTCCTAAAAGCACAGAGAGAGAAAACAAACACAACGTGTCAAAATCATCCTGCAGGGTTTTGAACTCACAACCTGCCTGTATTTGTAGACAGATCTAGATAATTTAGTGTTACATATTTACATATACATTGTTAAATGTTGTTGGCTCATGACCCCTGAGTGAAATCAGTGTACAGTCGCTACTGTCGTGATGTTACAAGTTCAGCAACAAAGTGAGTCTCCTCCAAACTTCTCACAACAGTTTTATAGATATTTATTTGAACTCCTCTCACCTCCTGCATGAGACTGTGGAGGCCTTTAACAGCTCCTTCAGCAACAGACTGCTACTCCCACCATGTAAGAAGGAGCTCCACCACAGGTCCTTCATTCCAACAGCTGTCAGACTACACCAGCACGAACTATATTTCTTATTTTCAAGTGAATTTCCCCGTGTGGGACCATTAAAGTATAACTTATCTTATTTGCAAAAGCAGCAACTACAACAGCTGAATACTGTGCACACGCCGATGCACCAGTATTAATGATGCGGGTGGGTAGCACTGTCGCCTCACAGCAAGAAGGTTTCTGGTTTGGTCTAGTCACTATGGCCAAAGGTACATTAACATTTTAGTGATAATACTTTTACTGAAGAAGGAGTTTCTTTCACTTGAGTCTGAGCACTTCTTCACAGAGAGAAAAGGACACGTTACCAGCAAGCAGTTAAAAAAAAAAAAAAACTTTTATTGTTATCTCAGGAATACAGTAGACTGCTGTGCACAGCACATACGTACAAAAATAAAAGGAAAAAACTTTAATATCCTTACTTAGCATTGTCTGTTTTTCAGAAACAAATAACTGAAGTTTGTTTCGTCTTAATTTACAGTCATCAGCAAACCAAAACTAAGGCAGAGGGTGAGGTATATGAGAACAGAGATGAGAGGAATAGAGTGGAGGCTCACTCCCTTTTTAGAGCAGGAGTTTAAAACAAGACAAAAACACAACACATGAAGCACACACCCCTAATTAAGCTCGGGGCTCAGGCATGCTAATAGTACATTAAACATGATTTTAAAAAAAAGATATTCCTCACCTTGATTTAATTTAAATTTGATCTATGATAAGCTGTGGAAAGAAAAAAAAAGGCGACAGATAAATCTGGATACATTTCTTTTGGTCAAAGCTGAAAGGTGAGCTTTTTGTTTTAGACACAGACCGTCCCTTTTTGGGCTCTATTTCATGACAGAAAAAAAAAAAAAATAACGTGAGAAAACTCCCTTTTTAGACTAATTAATAATCAAGATGTCGTTAATAAGGTGCTGCTAGAGACGAGTGCTCATTGCTGTGCATGCGCAAGGTTCACTTCCACACCTTCCTCAGCTGAAAATGCTTTGTACGCTACTTCAGCCAGAAACGATGATTATTTTCTTCCCTACGAGAAATCATTCTCCATGCAGCCTCATCTACAGCAGCAACAAGTCTTTTAGCGCGAGCCAAGCTCCCGATATTTGCTCTGCCGTGCTGCGTCTTGCAGCGACAAAACAGAGTCCTCTGAACATAAAAGAGCGAGAGATTTGCCTGTGAGAAAAATACTGTCGTGAATCGATCTGTGCGTCACACAGTTTGAGCAGCAGGTGAGAGTGTGTCAGCACATGGTGGTGGGAGGTGTTCGGGGTCGTGGCAGCGCCCAGCAGCAGCAGCAGCTGAAGCAGCAGCAGCAGAGGGCACGTCCCGAGGATGGCTCGGAGCGCCGACCTGCAGGACTGGAGTGCAGCAGGAGGAGAGGTGAGGCTCTGTGTGACTCTGCTCCTCACGCACTGCATTAACTCTGCAGATGTCCCCTCCCCAGAAATATCCCAACACAAGTACTCGGAAAAGGGAGGGGACAGCATGAGCTGCATTTTAAAGAGGTGTGACTCTAAATTCAGAAAAGGGAAGTCGTTTTTCAAAAAATGTTGCCGATCGCGAGGAACTACGAGAGCTACCGGTCAGTTGGAGAGCAACTCCCGGGTCAGCCGTTCAATAAATTATAGTGTTCAAGTGTAAAATAAAGTGTTTTCTGTGTCAAAAAGATACTTCAAATTCCTATTTCATGGAAACAGTACGACCTATATAGCCGACCACCCTGGCCACTGGGGTTGGGGCCAAGGCTGGTCTGTGACTCTGACCTTGAACTAAAAAAGGCTGAAAGGAGAGGAGGAAGCTCCTGGGTTACAGCTGGAATCCCAAGGTCCCTGCCTGCAAGTGGGTGAGGGGGGTAAGGGACAGGCAGAGGTGGGTGGTTGGGGGGTGACAGAGCTCAGTGGGGGGAGCCACTCAGGTATGTGGGAGGCTGCCTGTCATCCTGGCAGATCCACATTCCTCCAGCGGGTTTGACAAACAACAAAGACAGCAGGTCGGCTCCCTCGCATTACGTCTTTCCCTGGATTGAAATAGTCCTGCTTCCTCTCGAAGCGCAAGAACGGATGGAGGCTGATGGCGGAGCAAGGATCAGGGTTTTCTAGAAAACAGCTGCAGAAGCAGGTACGCAGGCAGATGCACGCTGTAAGACTCGGAAACTGTGGATAAGTAACAAGATATTAACTCTATATTAGTAAGTGTACAAAGCATGGTTCATCTTCAGCCTTGTAAACAAACTCCTCTATGAGCAGTGCTCTCTTTACGCCCGCAACATGTTTAAAATCAAGCTAAACTCAACAATATTTCTTATAGCGTGCATCCAGTCCACCACACTGCACTGTCCTCCAGTCCATCAGGCCACCCGATTGACTCATCCCTAATCACATTTAAAACTATCTGCCTCCATCTCCCAAAAACCTCGCTGCCACTGCAGTGCTGCTGCAGAGCACACAGACAAGCGGGGGGACGCACATACTCCACCGAACACACAAAGACTGAATTAAAAAGAGACGCGGACAAACACGTGGGAACGATCCTTACCAAAAAAACATTTAGGCACCATCATCGATGGTTATCTGTGCATCCTGAACTCTTTTTGCCTCGTTCAGGCAACTGCGACGAAGCAGCGTTAAAAAAGCTCCTGAATTCTTCTTTTGACATTTTGCGACTATGTACACGTTTTTCATTGGTTTTCAAGGACAGTGAGACATCATTTTCAGCAGCAGCTAAAGCTTTGCGGTTTCCAACAAACAAAACGACAACGAAACGACGACCCGCTTCACTGCAGGAGCTCTGTCCAAGACAATGTGCAGGTACATTTCTCCTGTGCACTCGCAGATCTATCCTTTCTTGCCAGGTTCAAACAAAAAAATGTTCTCCATGCTCGGATAGATAAGTGTTCCACCCTGTTTATTCGCTGGCGATGCCACACAGTCAAACTTATGGCCTCGTGCCAGCCTCCATGGCTGACCGCTCTCTGGTCTCGACCACAGATTGTATATTACTTAATCGATCTAATTACAGAAAAGAAAATAAACCAGAGATAGTCAAACCCCCACCCCCCCCTCTCTGAGGCCCTCTCCGGAGTGTCAGCCCTATTTCTGACTCCAGCGGGTGTCTCTTACATGCAAGTTTAAGGGGGCCACAAGTGGGAACACCAAGGCACCTTTAAATCGTGCAGCAAAGGTAGTGCATTTAAATCCCCCCTCCCCAACTGCCGGACATCGATAATCGAGCAGGGAGCCATCAAGCGCTCAAAGGTTTGAAAGAAATGATAAACTTAGCAGATATTTGAGCAGAAGTCCATGCATCCCTTAATCTAGTAAAGTGGTTCTTTGAGGTAATAAAAAGTATTCATTTCACTCTTTAAAAGCACAGGATATAGCTCATCCTCCATCTCAAAAAAGGAAGTGACACGTAGTTCAGTTACAGCAAGCACCAAGGTAAAGTGAGACAGGCAAAGGCTTCAACTCTCCCCGTCCATAAAAACAATAAGCAGCACAGTACATATACAAAGATAGCTATCCAAATATACATATATATAAACAGAATAAATATTTGTGTTTTCTCTCGCAGTCCATCGGTGTGTGTTGTATATCATGACTATGCATTTCTATGTTACCTGGAAGAACATTCCACATGTGCAAATTACTGAGTTATTGCCAGTTTCTCTCATAGCCGCGGGAGGAAATGTGTGACAGTCATGGCGGTGGTGGCCTTGTTGCCTCTCTTTACGCGGCCATGCTTGCTGAGGGCGATATAGAAGCCCTTGTAAACAAAAGACTCATAGGCGTTGTAGTTGTTGGGCAGCAAAGTCTCCTTGAACTTGCACTCATCCACGAAGACTCTCTAAGAAATGCCAAAAAGAGAGAGAGAGAGAGAGAGAGACAGGAGGGAGGAGGAGAGGTCAGTAAATCTCATGACAGACACAGGGTGAACATCACAACATATGCATGGTTTCCACGTGACCTTTACTTTGGCAGACAGCCTGCCTACAAAGCATGCTTTGAGGGAAATTGGAGGAGGTGGCATGTTGTTGCAAAAGAAATGCCCCTTTCGAATGCAGCTACCGGCCTCCTGCTTTTTACTGCTGAACTCGTAAAATAACGTCAGGTAGGCCGACTCGAAAATTACTAATGCAAAAAGAAAAATTTGACTAAATAAGCTACAAACGCTAAACAACACGGGACACATTATGGTTCCTCCATAAAATACATATTTATAACCATGTTTGGACCAAATAAATATGGTTTTACATCTTTTATTACCATCATAAAACTAGAGCTGAGTATAGTTTTATGTTTTATAATATGAGTGCCAATTCAACACCAAAACAGTAAGATATTAAATATTTTCTTCTTCTGTTCAACAAAATAACCCCAAACACGAGCAGCCGTGCAGCAACATTATGATTTAAATCCGAGACTGTCTCATCAAAGAGTAAGAAAAGCAGATTTAGGTACTTTCCATACTCGACGCTACCAAAAAAGCATCAAGGTTTGACATCCAGCTCCACATAAAGCTGCTGGATCTTTTATTGTGACATTAAAATCTAAATTTGGAAGTTTGATTTATTTGACTTTGCCCTGTACGAGCTACAGAACAGGAACAGACTCATTGCAAACCAGGACAGTTATGAACTGTCCGTATTTCCGCTGTAGTGTTTGCACTTATGTGGAGTTTTCTATCATGTTTGTAAATGTATAACAAAAAACATGATTTAAAATGTCAGTAATGTCATTCTAAAACGCCCTCTGACGGCTCCTGAATATGCTGCGAATCTGTGAACGTCACGTACAAACGTTTGTGTTTTATAATAATCTAAGACGTCAGGCAGCAGGTCGTAGCTGACCTACTTTTAAAGACGGGCCACGAGCTGAGTGAAACGCTGCACTGTGGTTGGTTTGTTCAGCCACGACAGATTTATGATCGCTGTTATCATCTGCTCTAATGAATTTAATGATTATAAATATATAAATACACAGAATATACAGAATTTTTGAGCTACTTTAGTCAATTACTTCCATTTTACATTAGTTTATATATCTTTTTTTTTTTTTACTGCATCTCAGAGGGAAAGATTGAACTTGTTACTACACTACACTGATCTGAGTTAATAGTGACTTTGCAGTTTTTACACTTCATAAAAATCTAATAACCCAAATGTGCACAAAGTTGAAAGTCCCCTCCTGATCGGCTACAGCCACAACCTCCAGAGAAATATATATTAATACACACTTCTCTGTGCAGGACTTCCCCTGTGTGATGGAGTACTTTTACACTGCAGTATTAGTACTTTAACACGCGTACAGGATGTGAATATTTCTGACACACACAGCAGAAGATTTTGACATTAAAGCATTCCTCTATGGGACTCCTTGGACTCTTCTGTGAAACCCCTCCTATCATCAGAGCATATTAATAACACAACAGTGCTCATAAACCCACGGATGCAGCAGCTAACATGAACTCATCTTACACCGAGCAGGATGTGTGTGCATGCGTGTGTGTGTGTGTGTGTGTGTGTGCGTGCGTACCGTTCCGTATAACCTTCCCCTGCTGTTCATTGCGACAAACAGCTCACTCCTCACTCCGAACAAGCTGATCACTCCTCGGTCCACGGTGGAGATCTCTATTAGACCTAAAGGAGACATAATGTTAGAGGTGGAGGAGGAGGAGGAGGAGGAAAGACAAAGTGTCTCACTGCGACTGGAGGAGGAAGGAGAGGTGGAGGAGGAGGAGGGAGGGGAGGGGGGGCACAAAAAGTCGAGTAAACTGGCCTCTGCAGCAGCTGATGGGTGTAACCTTGCAGGTGCATTGCGACTGGATGATGCTCTCTCTGATTATTCACCTATGTGCACCGCCAGTTTTAACATTATGACACCCCCCCTCCTCCTCCTCCTCCTCCCGTGTGTGCGTGTAGTTTACAGCGTGCTGAGTGCTGTGCGTGCGTGCATGTGCATATGCGTGTGTGTGTGTGTGTGTGTCCTGCTGCAGCGGGGACGCAAGGGTAAAAATAAGTTAGCGTCTAAACTGGGTCCAAAGCATTCATGTCATGTTTTTGGCTTGGGAGGATATTTCGCACTGCACTGGATGTAACGCTCAGTACACTGTTTTTGCTTTCGGAAACTTTCAACCATGCCGACACCTCTTATTAAATATCATGCAAAGACAAGTGACCCCGCTCTAACTTTCACGCAGGCCACATTGGCGCATTGGGTTACGCTCTTTTTTCGGGCGTCCAGCGCGCTTTGGGGCCGGATGCAAACTCACTGTATTGGTTCTCATTGTGTGCACCGCTTATCCTGCCATCCGGGAGCACCTGCAGGTGAAACCCAATGCCCACGTTGCAGTACAGTCGTCGCACTCTTTTGATGCCCTGCAAATAGTCACTCTCCCAGTTCAGCTCCGATTTCCCCCCGTTTATACCCAGATAGGAGCGGGAGAAGAGGGTCTCCCACTTCTTTTCCAATAAAGTCGCATTAGTCCTGCTCGGAATCGGATAAGATGAGGCGATCCCCCAGAGAGAAGTCCACAGTACAATAACTGCTGGCAGCGTCCAGTGCGTCCTGGCCCCGCTGGACATACTGTAGAGGCACCTTTGCGCAATGGCCATCCAGTTTACCTTTGGGGCACGTGGTCAAAGTTACCTGCCCTAAAAATGCAACTCTTCTTATGTTCTGTCCTTTGGCATGGTGGTGGTAAAGGCTTAGTTTGGGATCAAGGCAGATCAAGGCCCCATAGCCCGGGATCTGAGCAGGAGAGGGACAGAGCGCGTCGGAGCTTGAATTGGTGCCGGTGGCGATGATCATCTTTCGCCGCTCCGCGCCTCTGTACAGGCAACGCTGGCCGTGGAGGGGACACCACTCACCGCAAAACCAGCTCACCTTGCCCGACTCTCACATCCTAAAATGACATCACTGTGACTTCACCGCTGCACCCCCCCATCAAAAGTGGGAGATGGGAGGAGGAGGAGGAGGGAGGAAGAGGAGGAGGAGGAAGGAGGAGAGCGAGCGAGCGAGGGGAGAGAGAGAGAGCCAGAGAGAGAGAGAGAGAGATAGAGAGGGGAGAGAGTTACAGGATCCCCAGCAGCAGCAGTTCTGATAGGAATGATGGGGGGTGCTGCACCTTCACATCAGCGGCAAACAAGCCAGACTGCACGAGAAGAAGAGCTTCCTGTGCTGCTTTTCACAATAAAGCACCTACCTGCACTCACACTGAAGCACAGGCAGCTGAAGTCACTATCAAAACACCAACATGAAGGATTATAACACCTCCAGTACGTTTACTGAGACTAAAATCAGTGCCGGTGAGTTTTTCAAGCTGAACAGGCAGCTTTCTGACGCCACATTAAGACACTTTGTGTGCATATTTAACACCCGGAAGAAAGGGAGTGACTTAAAATAATAAAAACAGGAACACTGGTTCTGCTAATAATTATAATAAAGCAAACAGACAAGCAGTAGAGCGTGCACAGCGTGTCTTAACTTGAGGAGGTTGAGCAGATCGTGCACTAATCAAATGATTGGTAGTGATCTCCAGCTCCTGCGGTCTGCATGTTCAGTCATCACCTCAATCTGAATCTGAGACTTTAACCTTACATCGGATTTGCATTAATTTGTCACCCACTTGTACATTTTAAATATGTGAGCAGTGTAAACAAAGTTAGTTCACATAAACTCCTGAAAACTTAAACTTTTATGAATGAACAGGCAAACAGTCAAGAGCTGGCATCGTTTAATCAGGCAGACACCAAAATGTTGTGGCTTCTAATATTAACAACGATTAAAAATACAGTATTTTCTCCTTAATTGAAATTTAAATAGATTATAGTCATACGGGTGTAAGTTTATATTTCACCCCCCCAAGTTGTGATATTTGTGCTTTTATTTTGAAGATAATCTAGCCCTATTTTCTCAGTCTTCCTCTGGTTAATTGTGACAGACCTGACGCAGCTCTTCCTCACATGGGAAACCTGCCTGAGGGGAGGGTGTGTGTGTGTGTGAGTGAGAGAGAGAGAGAGAGAGAGAGAGAGACTTTCATTGGCATTGAGCAATCATGGGATGGATGGATGGATACTGTGTCCAGAACCCAAATCGGGACGGTGGTCATATGTCCTGGCAGCCTGCTGCCTTATTTAGAAGGAAGGTGTAAAAACAGTCACAGGCAGTCACAGGAGAGCAAATGGCAATCCTGTCTGACACTTCCTTAGCTGTTTGCTCAGGAAGTTTACATAACCAGATATTTTGCCTGGTCAGATTGCGTTATTATTGTAAGTAACACACTCTGCAACTACAACAGAATAATATAACCTGCATGGATCAAATACATTGCATTGTTTTGGTTAGTGCACTGAGTTCTAGTCCAGAAAAAGAAACCTGCAGTTTGTGATCACAATAAGGTAAAAATTCATATTTTACTTCACAGATTTCAGCTTCATACCACAATAAGTGTAGATATGCAGATAAAGCGTTGAGCAAATAAAAATAAGCCGAGCTCGACCTCTCTTACATCGCTGTTTGCATCCTGTCCTGCAAGGTGCTGGTTGGAGATGAAGACTCCGGGGAATTCCCAGCGCGTCACAGAGCACCGGGCTCTGGGGCCCCGAGGTGATCTCGGCTGCCAGGGAGCCTCAGGCCCACCTTAGCAACCGGAGAGGACCTTGTTGCTGATAAACAGCAGCGGCAAGACAACCCATAGTGGAAAAAACAACAAACAAACAAAACATTTAATATATGCTACAGTGTATGCTCCTATGGTTAATATATAAAGAATGTGTGTAAAATAATAAGAATATTAAGTATTTTTGAGATAACCACAGTATTGCAAAGGTTGCTGTAATCAGATATTTAATTCACCAAAAGTGCTAGTTACACATTAATAAATCTGTATCAACACTCATCACTCACTCTGCAGTACTCTGAGTACTTTTGATTCTTTGCTTTTGAGATGTTTGAGAAGTTTGTACTTTAATTTAAGTAAGATACAACTACTACTACTATTACTCATGGCATACCCATCAGTACTGTACTTTGTGTTTAGTGCTAGTTGTCAAATTATAAGCAACCAACATTTACAAAGTTTTTTTACTTCTTTCAATGTATCCCACAGAGAGTGTAGAAGACTGTTCATGTTTGCTTTTCATGTCCAAAAACATTGAAAAATGGCCATCACTATCCATGATGATGACTTTTTTATGGCTCATTTTATCAGATTAGCAGTCCAAAACCCAAATTTTAGCCCAAAGCTGCAGTTCCTCAAACGTCCACTTGAGGCTGGCTACAGAACGAGTCAATCTCCATAAGCCCCCATATTAAAATTGGAGCATTCAGCTCAAATCGCTTCTATGCCAAAGTGCCGCCTCACTGCGCCACTAGCATTGCTGTTGACACCCAGTCCTGTCAATAACAATTAGCTTGAAACCATTAAGTCGGGGCAACAGAAACTAAACTTGCAAAATAACAATACGATAATATCACCAGTAAACATGAACATCGAAACATCGCTGACAGAATGTAAAAGAGGAAAAAACGGGACCTTTAAGTCCCAGCGGAGCAGACAGACTGAAACACACCGAATAGCAAATTAATGAGACGGCTTCTTGATTTGCTGTGTAAGCACACGGCTATGCAATCCAAGGGAACTCAACAGCCTGAATAGACAAAACTACTGCGTTATTGACATTGAGTGTAACTTCAATCAATGGAGAGTGGGCACTTAATGAGACAGTGCTGAGCTCTTGAGATTAATTCAGCTAATTCTGTTGTACTGTACACTGGCGTGACGCTGAGGCTGCTATTTTAGTAATAACTCCTTTTTAAAATGCAAAAATCAGAAGCAAGTGCACTCTTGGCAGAACATGCTACCACTTATCCTTGAACTATTCACTTACACAGTATATACACAGTGTGTCAACCTGAAATTTGCCCTCTTTTAGCTTGCTCCACAAAGATTTTTAATTTAATATAAAGGAAAGCCGAACATTCTCACATTTCAGAGGCTGTCATGGTGTTTTTGCTTAAAAAATAACTTTTAAAGAGGTACAACTGCTTAATGCAACTTGATAGTGTCTTTAATTTAAGCAGGAACTTTTGTGGCTGTGGAGTAAAGCCAGCATGGAAGTACCAAAAAACTGCAGTTCCTCAAACATCCACTTGAGGCTGGCTCCAAAAGTGAGTCGGTCTCCATAAGTCCCCATGTTAAAAAAAAACTTCACAGCAGAAATAAACCTCCTAAATGCTCGTTTCTCTCAGTAGTAAAAGTAGTAGATAGTATTACACTTTGTGACAGTAAGAACAGTGAAATTTCCCTTTAAAATATAATAATCGATTATCCAAATCACTGCAGATCTGACTGAAGCCAGAGAGAGTCAAACTCTAAAAACTGAGTAACCTCAACAACTGCGACTGAGTCACTGTGAAGCAACGAGGGAAGAAGATGGAAACTTGCCCACATAACACAGAAAATTGATTTTGCCTATAGACTCGCCTCGACTGAATGTATCAGAGCCAAAGTAGAAGAGCAGAAATTAGAGACTCAAGCAAGAGAAAATTGTCTGCAGTTTACTATTGTCAGGTCAGCTGTCTTTGTTGCAATTATAGGATCTATTTAGTGCGCACACACACCCACACCCACACACACACATCAATCAGAGAACGGACCGGAGGGAATAGCCATACAAACAGCTTTTGTGCGTATTACCGAAGTGTAAGTAACAGGATACCGGAGGACGTAAAGCTCTTTCAATTACTGTTTTATTAACGTGGGGTTTAAAAGACGATATTGAAAGAACAGCTGGGGAGACCCGGAGATGGACGGGGATTTCTCTGGAATGACATCAGAATCGCTGGCATAGACGGGCAATAATACTCAGCCCAACTGAGTATGTATAGACGACACACCAAGGCTGCAGCGGCCCTCACATAAAGACACAGGACTATGATTTTAAAATCACTTCATCATATTATTCATAATATGAATAATTGCATTAAAGCAGCTTCAGTAAGGTAGACCACAAGATATGAAATGACTGCAAACTGCAATGACTGCTTTGTGTTCAACACAACAAACCCACAGATTCATCAAAGGCCAGGTCTAGTAGTTTGTATCCGTATCAAGTGGCAGCCTCCGTCGCTGTGAAGTGAAGCTAACGTGGAAGTGCCAAAAACTTCAGTTCCTCAAGTCAATAGGATCCTGACAGGGGATGTCCTTTACATAATTTGGTTCCAGTCCAATCCAGTATTTCATTCACCTGTTTGTGGTGCTACAGAAGTGGTTAACTGCTCAGGATTCACCCTCAGGGGATTCTGCAGGTCGGTAGGAAATTTCAATGCAATCCAATCAAAGTCAGTATGATCTATCCTCTGGAAACCACGAATGCCTGTACATAATTTGGCTCTATCTAGATGGAGCTGCGAGTGGTGTTGCAGAAATTTGTTAAAGGCTCAAGAAAAGCATTATGATTCATCCTCTGGAAAGCATGAATGCCTGTGAATAATTAGTTCCATCTCAGATATTTCACTGGGTGAGTTAAAACTGACCTGCAAGTGGCGCTACAGAAATTAAGAGCTCAGAAAATCAGTAGGATTCATCCTCAGGGGATTATGAAGCAAATGTCACGGTAATCCATCCTAAAATTGTTGAGATACTTAAGCAGTGGACGGACTGACGTCAGCCTCACACTGACATCCACAGAGCCAGCGTGACTAAAAATCCACTCCTGTGCCAACAATACTTTTGCATGACAGAAGATATTATATTCACTGCTGATGCATGGCTGTGTGAAGCAGCGCTGACTCTTCTTACAAACTACAGATACTCCACATTTCACCATTCATCCCCAGCCTCTAAACAGCTACGGGATCCTTTGCTCGAGTAGGAAAACTTTACATTATCGAGCTGATTGCAGTGACGTGGTGATCGATCGAAAGCAATTGGATTTCAATCCAGGGGAGACAGGGCTTGTAAAATAGTAACGGTACCACCCCGAAAGGAGGCTTGGTGTTCAGATTTTTGCTGAACCAGCTTATGTATAATTCAACAACCAAAAACTGCACTGGGTTATGCTCTTTTCCTCTGCTGCTTTGTATATTTGTGACACAGGGAGTAGCAGCAATACTAACTGACAAGCCCGGTGACTAGGACATACGCAAAAGCTGAAATATTTCAGGTAGCTCTGTTCTGCTTCTTTGATTATTATTGTGTCTTTGGGGCTGCACAGAGAAGACAAAGAGCAGCCTGTCAGAAGGGAGTGTTCCCAGTACAAATATCTTTTCAAGGGTAAAGCTTGTGCACCTTGCAGAGAAAGACGTGCGTGCTGCTAAATTGGGCGTAGAGTGACTAAGGGGAAAAGAAGCAAGGCAGGGGTGACTTGTGCGCTGATTTCAAATCCCAACCAGTGACGCAGCAATTTTCATGTTCATGTCAGTAAGCTCTTCTGTAAAGCAAAAAAAAGAAAGAAAAAAAAAACAATTTGTCATGTCAGGATGTTTGGACGACTCTCAGCAACACACTCAGCAAAGCCTCCAAGGTAGCTGGAGTGAATACAGTGCTTAGTACTACTTTTAGATGTGTACAGCAGCAGATCGGAGACATAAAACAGTTGCTGCTTATTAACTCACAAACCCATACTTCATAACGTTTAGCTCACAAAAGCCATCTCTCTCTCTCTGGCTCAAACCAAAGGAAACTTTTTCATGTCACTGTTTTGCAGTGTAAACTACGAGGCAGACAGATTTAGAAGCTGGGTATGAATCCACCTGGTAGTCTCAGTTTTAATGACATATCAGGCCGACTGTGGAGGGTTTGACCTGATCTGATTGTCTTATTGGCAGTTGCGGTGTGATGTGAGGCTGCGAATCTTGAAAAGTTGAAACTGGCTCAACACTTAAATTAATGGAAGAAACCTGCGTTTTGTCACGACTTGGAACATATATTTTAAACTCAATTGTCAGAAAATGAATCGATGCTTTCATTAATCATTAAAGTTACTTTCCAAGTAAAAATGCAAATTTCTTTTTGGATTTGCCGTGATTATAAAACAAGACGTTTGTTTATATTTTTTGCACTGTGGACATTTTTTGACACCAATTGATGGAGGAAACGCATCGACCGGCCACTTTGTACAACCCAACACAATATAGACTCTGCTACAAATTCTACTTTTACAAACCTTATTGTGTTTCAGCGAGAGTTCATTTAATTATTATGTTTAATATTGAGGCTGTAGTTTGCAGCAGTGCTGAAAATGGACTTCATTATATGGAGAGAAGAGAGGTATAAAGGTGGAACTTTGTATTGGATCACATTGGATGCCAACATATCAACAATGATGGAAATAAGTTGGAGCCCAAGTTTCTGGGAACGAGTTCCTCTCCTGAATGCCATTTTGGTGCCAAAATTAAAGACTCACAATCCTTTTTGCTGCCAGCAAGTTTAGTTGTTGTTCGTCAGCAAAGGAAGATCTCTTTGCCGATCAGACATATTGTCAATTGTCTAAATAAATAGTTTTAGGGAGCAACAATTTATAATGTAAGGCTCCAAAGTTTGATTTTATATTCTTCTTATCAAACCAAACTCTAAATGTTACATTCAAGTCTCTTATGTTTGAAGATGCCATGCATACAGAAAGAACACTAGAGCTTGTAGCGGTAAGAATAAAAGCCACAGATAGCTGTGCACTCTGAATGGTAGGCGAATGCCTCCCATCATGGCCATTGATCTCCATTTAGTCTCAGTAATCACATTGCATCCCAGGAGAGCTGAAAGATGTGAAAACATCGGTTTAACAAGGCTGTTTTGTGAGTCTTACATGGTGAGCTGTGTTAGCTGTGTGAAGAGTGCGAGCTCAGCGGGCTTGTCCATTCGTAAAATCCCTTAAAACACAAGCTCCTAAAAGCTGGTCAGCACTGCACGTTTCGCAAGATTTACGGAGCAGTTAGCCGTTTATTTGTCATCCAAATCCCGAGGATCAGATTTGAGGGTCCACGAGGACCATTAATGTAATAACACCTGCCAACTCACCCATTACATTGAATTAATTTCTGTGGACACATAGAGCAAAAACTGATGAGACATGTATCATTGTGTTCGCGTATAGGACTCATAGCTTAAAGCGAACGGTCTTCCTCCAAGCTCCAATGTAATTGTAGCAGTGAAAGCTATTTTTTTCTCTCTCGCCATGGTAACATTGAGGTTTGGTCATTGCCACATCTTCGCCATAACCAAACCAAAAACTGGCAGACTTACTTGGGGCCACGAGGAAAGCTCTGTTTACGTGGCTGCCACACTGAAAAGTCAAGACAGTTTGGTTTATGGCTGTAGGAAGAGATAGAGATCAGAGGAGGTGTCAGCTGCTGAGTCGGCAGCCGATTCCCCCTGGCTCCTCTTCCCTCTCTCCCAGGAACCCAACACCGAGCGAGGCCACCAGGACCGAGCAGGAGAATGCGAGGAATTCTCTCAACACATTTGCTCACTGCTTTGCACGTTCTCACCCTTATGGGATGTAAAGAGTGCCGCCGGCCCCCGAGGATGCGACCACCTTGCTCCACAGTGAGCGAGCGCGAGGGTAGGCGAGAGGCGGCAATGAGCGGAGGATCAAGGCAATTTGGCTGATGGCAAGAGGAGAGCGTCAGGAATGGCAGACTGCTGAGAGAGTGAGTCATCCTGGACGGGCCTGCTGTCATTCGTCCAGCACAACAAAGATCAGATCATTTATTTTTGTCACGGCCCCTGCTGGGTGAAATCTAAACCCCCAAGGAGTTGATCAAAGGTTCCGGTCTGTCCTGGAGAGCAACTAATAAATATGATAGTCAGGAATGATCCAGAAGAATCAGTGGCAGGTCGTGGTTTACCCAGCGTCATCAGCAGATTCTCCTTTAGTTTAGCTTGGCCTGGAGCTAAGAAACTTTCAGAATTTTTCATAATAATACATAATTTAAAAAATGTTGTTGAGTATTTAGTCCATAGTGAATCATTTAGATCAGATAATAGTGAAAGTATCAGCTTAAATCTTTAAAACTCAAGTTTTAAAACTCAACAGTCCATTATTTTGTCTATTCTTCCTTATTTTAGACTTTTTATAGTTACGCAAAGTTTCAAACAACACAACTATTTTTCCCTGTGGCTGCCACAGATACGCCTACGTATAACTTTGTCTGTAGTGTTTATTGGTTTCAGCTAACGAGGCGTGGCCACCTTAGTGATCCCTTCCTAGAAACTTCGGAGGATCTCGATTGGACAACGACTCTCCAATCCTCCAAGATCCAACATGAGAAAACTTACTTAAGTTTGAACCACCTGAAAGTCGTGGCGGCCTGGTTTTTGTCTTGATCTTGCCAACGTACCTCTCTGTATTATATTTGTGAATATTAGGTATTAAGCGTACTATCTTGGTTTTGGCTGAGGTATCTTGTTCGGTTCCTGGGGACCGGGCCAGGTATGGTTTATTTAGCTGATTTTGCACTACACGTAGTGATATTTTTGTAGTCCACCTCGCCAATTCTTGTTGTATAATTAATCCTGACTCAAATGATTTTATCTTACTTCCTTTTCCCTACACGAGCTGGGTCGTAACACTGCATAACGCTCACAGGTTTGATACCCAAAAGAAGGAAACCCTAGGATGAGTGAATTTGCCTGTTTCACGTCGGACATTTCGAAATGCCACAGCAGGAAAAGCAAATGAATGATGGCTGAATCCCATTATGCTGCTTCAGTTTCAGGCCCCTGGTAGTGTGCATGCTTACTCACCGTCGCACCATCATGACTTAGTGGGACCTTTGCATACACCCGATTCAGCATTAATCAGCATTAATGTTATTACCAACTGTGCTTTTCCGACTGTGACAAGCCAAACTGTGCACTGTGATCTGTGGTCAGCAGAACAGGTGCATCTTTGTGACGTCTGATGGGCAGGTGTGAAACGACAGGGAGGAGAGAGGAGGATGGAGGACGGGTCGCCATGACAACCTCTGTGAAAAACAGGCTGGGATGGTAGTTTTTTTTTAGTATTTCAGATCACACAATCGTTCTCCGGTGCACAACTTTGGGTTTTAGCCATTGGTCAGGAGAGACGGGAAAAAAATCATATTAAAAATTTGATTGTGGGGTGTCGTTTAGCTCCACGTGCAGGGGCTCGGCCCTTGCCGCGGCAGCCCAGGGTTCGAATCTGTGGCTCTTTCCCGCATGTCCCCATCTCCCTCCCCGCAGTCCTGTCACTCTTCAAGCTGTCTCTGTCAAATTAAGCTAAAAAAAATGGTTGTAAAGTTTTGTTATGTTTTGTAATTATGATTTCTCTTGTGAAGAAGGTTCCTGGTTCGAACCTCGGCTGGGGAGTTTGCATGTTCTCTCCGGGTACTCCAGCTTCCTCCCACAGTCTAAAGACATGCACTTAATAGGTTTATTGGTGTGAATATGAGTGTGAAGTGGGTGTTTGTCTCTATGTGCCCTGTGATGAACTGCTGACTTGTCCAGGATGTACCCTGCCTCCCGTCCCTAAATCAGCTCCATCCCCCCCACGACCTCTGACGAGGATAAGCGGTTACAAAAAATGGATGGATGGATTTCTTTTGTGAATTTCTATATCGAAGCTGAAAGCAGACACCACTGCGATGACGGCAACACAGCCGAAAACCTTCGTTTAGTAAAACATGCTCTACTTATCAAGAGTTTTGCTTGAGGATGACACTCAGAACTAAAAAAAAAAGTCCGGGTTCTGCAAAACTTTCCTTTAACACTGTAGTAAAACACTCCTGCTGCGCCTCAGCCCAGCCCTCTCACATGTGGACATCGCCCTCTGCTGTCAAACAGATGTTAAGACATCCAAGCTCCTCTCTGTGGGACGATAACTCACTGCATTGCAGCACTGGGACGCTGGCGTATGGTTTGACTATAATCAACGAACTGGAGGAAACTTCAGAAAAGTATATTTCACTGGAATAGCCTCACATACGAGCACAAAGCTTGACTCAGCGAGTGTTCACAAACCCGCATTAGCTCCATGTTGACGTACAATGTGCTATCCAGATGCTCTGCTAAACATAGTAAAGAAAACTGTGTCATCCTCTGCATTGCAGGTAGTGTGTCTCAGTGGAGTGTCAAAATAAAATAGAATAAGCTCATCAGGGCATCTTTTGGTCACTAATGGACCACTGAGTCACGCTGCAACTTATGTTTCTGGCTCAAAAGTCAAAGCTCACCGAGGAGCATGACTCCTCGTGGAGAAACTAGAGTCCCTGGAATTGCTCCGGTAAGTGCACGGCTGCCGTCAGAAGTGTGTGTTCACTTATTGTTTATCAAAGATGGCCGTGTGTTTTATGCAGAGCACTTTGCAGAATCCGATCCAGCTGACTCTATCAACAAAATGAGGCAACAGCGAGCTCAGTGCATCCCAGGCATGACGAGACATAACTGAGGGCCCATGTGCGCGTGTCCCCTTGCCCGTGACCTCCCCCGTTAAAAGGTCGTCCTAATGAGACTTGCTCCGCGTGTGTGCCCTTCAAGGGCCATGCTGGAGCGCAGGAAACAATGCCGCGTTACCGATGCTATTTTGAATGGTGTCACGGTGTAAAACTGGCAGCGGTGAATTATTGCCCGGCCCTTTGATGCTGTTTATATCCCTGCCGTCTTGTCAACACATATAATCATCCTGCAGATTCCTGATCCGGGGCCTGATATTGCCAATAACGTTAGCCCAAAAACACAAGCAGAAACGTCTCGTCATGATGATTCAGCACAGGAGGATTTGTAAGAGCCTTGATTGTTCTGTTTTTTTAACACAGCTTTTGCTCTCCTCCTTTGCAGTAAATTTCTTACTTTTTTGCTCTCGTCTGGCAGTTTCCAGACTGAGGTCGGGTTGCCTCAGGATAAATCTGAAGGGTCACCAGATGATTAAAAGAGTACTCCGGCAATTTATCACCGCACACTGATAACAAAGCGGTTATAAAAGTAGTAAAATTGATGCAGCAGATTCAGAGAAATGCTTGCGTTTCTCCTCCCTGCTAAAACCAGATGTCCACATGATGCACCTCTGGCACTTTGGCCAGAGATCCGGGGCGTGGTACACTTGTAGCGGCTAATGTACAAACTACAAACCTGTCTATTCAGCCGGCCTCAGATCCGTCAGTGATCCACATCTTTGCTGATTTTTAGATTTTAGAGAAGCAGGACAGCCAAGACAGTGACGGTCAGCACCGCATATTCAGGGCAGAACAGCTAATTAAGTTAATCAGATTTGGAGCCACAAAATAACTTTTTTTTTCATATATGTAGCAGTACCTACTCCACATGACCTGTAATTAGAGTGATTAGAAAGTTTTTTAAAATTTCTTTTTGCTTACTTTCTTCTTCAGACCTTTAAAAATCATCTGAATGAGACGCCTGCATAAAGGTTGAATCCATGACAGAGAAACTGTCAAATTTTTCTGAGATCTCCAATTTGGCAATTAATAATACAGAAGAGGCTGATAACTAAACATATATGGATGCCTCACATATCATTGCATGATTCCCATCTCTACCATCCGTCCGACATAACATGAACGCAGCATGAGGCCACAACCTGTCATGAGGGGTCACAAGCTCCAAAGGTTGGGAACAACTGCGCCTTGCGAACTCTAAATATCTTTGAATGTGACAGACCAACACTCGCTCTGATTGTCAGCCACCTGCAAGACGTTAAACAGTCACGATCAATGGTGCAAGGACGCAGCTTCATGACTTAAATCACTTTCTGTGTTACTGTGGGTTATGTCGTGTCTTCCTAAGTTTGTGCAGACACAAGCCCACACTTCCTAAAAACTCTTTGTGATTGTTCCTCTCCGGACTCTCATCTCCCTTGCAATTAGCTTTGTGGCTGCCGCGTGTGTGCTCCCAAAAAAAAAAAATAAAGTCAACGAAAGCATGCACTTTAGAAGACGAGGTCGTAGAAAACAAACTCCGGAAGCCACTGATTGACAGATCTGTCTGCCCACTCTGGTTTTCTGGCTAAGCCGTGGCCACTGTGGTCGTGCTGTGGTTGCCACTGGTCCATGCCAAAAGACATCTGACGCAAGGCCATTTCTAGGTTACAATAACAACGCCACACTGACACTGCAACGCCGGATATCCGAAACACTTAGGAACTCATTGAGACATATTTAGTTTGAGGCTTGTAAATAACCGGTGCCCCCTACAGAACGCCAATACATTTTCTCATTGACAGAGCATTTTGTCTTCGGGGAGAGCTAAAAATACTTGCAAGCTTGCAGCACAACGCAGTTTATGTGGCACAAAATGGAACAAATCGCCCGTTTTGGAGCATTTTAACAGCAGTTTTGCATCTTATTCGCGCAAAACATGGCATCTTACCTGAAACATCTCAACAGCAAAGAACAAATCTATTTTTTCTCCGCTCTGCGTGGAATGTAAATACCAACACTGTCACACAGTCTCCGCCCGCGGAACAACCATACAAGGCCAACGGGCGCTGGACTGGAGAGAGCCCCACGCAAACTACCAGTCTGAGCTGCTGTACAGTACATAATGATGGCATTCACATCAGTGGTTGAGGGGGAAAACTGCCTCCTGACCACTTCCAACTAACAAGCTCAAATTAACTAGGCTAGTAAATCCAGCTGGACGTCTAATTCCAAAATAGTCTGGTAATACCGCCTGCTGGTGCCACAGATAGACAAGTTATGGGTTTGTTAAATATCCTGAAATACAGCAGGTGTATATAATTTCTTTAACAAGGCTAACTCGATCTACGGCAAGTCAGTCTGGTGTGTTTAATCTTTAACAGACGAGTCAGTTTGTTGAAACTGACTGACTTGTATTTTATTGCCTTTTTTAAAATTGTTTATTCAGTTTTTAAGAAGAGAAAATAATCATTTTATTGCAGTTGTGTATTATACCTGTACCATAGATTGTAATAATATTAATAATAAAACACTTTTCAACACCTACTGCTTACAAATTGCTTCCTACAAGACAGCAAATTAACTTAACAATAAACTTTAAATCGAGATCTTTCAAAGATTTCTTCTGTGCACAGTTGTGTTCAGGTAAATGTGATTTAAGTGAGACTGAAGTCCATTTCATGTTTTATTATTTAGACTCTATGATGATTTAAGAGCTATTTTTTTCAGGTTGAATGATTATTAAAGAAAAAAAAGAAGCACGTAGGATTTGTTTTAGGAAGAGAGGATCTCTTTGGAGGCAGATTTTATTTGTCAAGCTCGAGACAGAAGAAGAAACTCTTTGTTTGCAACGTACGTATGTGAGTACCTCAACCAGTAAGCTGTCATATGAAGCAAAGGTACAACACGTACTCTGCTCATTTGGAACATTTAACATTACATCCCTAAATATTTTTAACTCAGGACAATTTTCAGTACATACTTTTACCAGAGTCATAATTTGAGAGTATGTTTCTACTTTTTCGTTAAGTGTAGCATAAATATAAACACTGCATTCTGTTCTCTGCCAGTGGTCACGTGCATTTGTTTGGGTACATATAGTATAAGAGTGGAGGCGGTGCAATTTTCACTCCAACAACATAAATCTAAATCATTTCCTGTACCGAGTTAAAAAGAGATGTGCCACATCATCGCAGGACGAGCTCTTGTCATTTCTCAGGTGGTTAACGAGTCACCTGTGTTACCACAGCTGGCGTAATATCGTCTGGAACACAATATAAACACACTATATGTGTGAATGGAAGCGTGATGTTGTGACCGCAGTGTTTGCATGACTGGATCTGATATTTTGGTCATGGCTGTAGGCAGCGCTGGAGGAGTTTAGGAATGTGTGACCACAGGGCCCTTTGGCCTCACGACTGCATGTCTTCCTCCCTTGTCTGGGTCCGAAGACACGGACCATCACACTCCTGAACGTCTCCTCCAGGTCCACTGTGTGACAAACCGCAGCCGACAGCCACCCACTCACAAACTAGAAAATGACAACCCTCGGGACGGATGAAGCTTAGAAGTCTAGTAAAAACGGAGCGATTTCCCTTTTACTGCACTTCAGAGGGAGCTGTGATTGCTTCCGCCGAGAGTGGGCGAGTGTGCAGGCTGTGGACATGTCATGTCCATGTCAATCAGCAGGTCAGACTCTGTACCTCTGTGATCTGAGGCCCTGGAGCTTCAGACTCCTGCTGCCATCTGCTGGACTGCCGGCTGCTTGGCTGAACTCGCTCAGCTGGTACGAATGATCTGAGAACGGAGAAACAGAAATGTGCTCACAGTCAGCTTGGTCGATTTCAAATATTCATTATGAGATGATAAAAGAAGTGTGATGTACAGTCCTTTAAATCTGTATTAGAACCACTGCAAGTGAACAAAAACACTCAAATCTACATAAACTGCCCAGAAAGATTTTAAACATATATTTTTGACCCAATCTCTGCAAGTACAGCCTTAATATACTGCATAGTTTGAATAATTAATACTTCCTTTAAAAATAGATTTTTAAGTAGGTTATGTTTATCCCCCCTCATGCAAACTTAGGTTTGGCGGCTGAGTGCTGTAGGTGTGGGATGTGTAACTACTTTAGACTCTCTTTGGCATGCGCTGTCTCAAAATTTCCTTTTTTTCCTGGCAGGAAACGCTCAAAATGAACTTTCTTTTTACTCAGTGTGCAGTGACTGAATTCTGCTTTTCAGCTGTCCCAAACGGAAGTCCTTTTTTCATCCAACATAAGATGAATATAGTTTAAATGTATACATTTACATATACGCACTTTTGTCGAATAATCACAAACACACTACAAGGCGATCGTATATTTGAAGTAAAGTTAAACAAAATCTGCAAACTATTTACTAATAAACTACATCAACAGCCTGATTCAGAGATCTGGGGAGAAAACATGACAGAGATGATCCAAACGTGACTCACATGCCACTTCTATACCGACTGGTGCTGTCAGTTTACTTGTTAAAGAAAGTATGGACTGAGCTCATTCTGCAGGTGAAACCAAGCCTGAGTCTGCTCTCTGCTGGACAAACAATGCAATGGGGACACTTATTAAAGGACGTCCTAAAACATGCAGCATATTTCTTCTTTTGTGCCCACACTATCAATATTATTAGTCAGACTCTAATGTAACGTTTTAATGTTTTGCATCAGGTAAACTCTTTACCTGAGCAGGGCTTCAACTGTTCAACAGATGTACAATATAATCAGAATCACTTTAATTTGCCAGGTATCCGTACACACACGAGGAATTTGACTCTGGTCACATCATCGAACATATATAGACACAGGTACAGTTAAACAACAGGTACATGTAGACATAAACATAAACAACAACAAACTGTGTACATATAATGAATTTGCTGCTGCGATGGAGCATAGTGCCGGGGTGGAATAATAAACATACAGCATACAGTATGCACAGTATGAGTGTAGTGATGATATTCATATAAATAATTTGTAATTCACAGATATTAATCATTTCATCATATTAATCATTCACCTGTTAATTCAAGTGTTTTTTTTCTAGCCAAACTTACTAGCTGTTCACAACAACAACAGTCTAATTCATGTAATTATCATTAACACACAATAAATATTAAGGCTACACACTCCTACGTGTTGTATAAGAAAGTATCTAATATAAATGAGTCACACACTCACCAGGCTGAGCACAGTTAGCTGTCGGCTAACCCGTTAGCCCATAGCTAACATAAGAAAGGGGCGTCATACATGAAAGCAGATTCGACACGTTTTTTTGTTTTTTTTTGATACATAAACAAATAATAAAAATAAATAGAATAAATAAATGCCTGCACACAAAATAAATAATTTCAGTTTCCATTTGCTTTATTTGTTATTTATTCTTTTTTTTTTTTGTTTGTTTAATCTTAATAAACGAATCAGCTTCCGGTGTTCGTCAAGCACGTCGTCGACGCGTTGACGTCACGTCCCCTGGGTTCAGGCGGGCTGGTTGAAAACACGTCGAGCTGCTCTTCGGCTGCTCGTTTGTGTCGCTAAAACTCACATTAATTAACGTGTTAGTTAGTTACATTAACCGCGTCTCACTCCCCGGAGGATCGTATACATGCTGGCATTTGTAATTATCGACAGGTACAGCTAGACTAGCCTCAGCGGGCAGAGCAAACGTTGTTTAACTTTAACGTAACTGTTAGCTGGACGAATCAACAATGGACAGACCTGCACGGTTTGTAAACAAACTTCTCTAACATTAATTTGTCAACCAAGCTTGTGTGTTAAATGCTAACACTTTACCTATGTTGACACACACAGGAAGACAAAAGTTGTGAATTACTGTGAAGCCAAAGACTTTGCTGACGATGTTGAGAAACTGTCTCTTCATTCATTAACATTAGTTTGACTTCTGTATTTACTTTAATAAGATGACATTTGATTTAATTTCCATCAAATGTTTGCTAAATAAGATAAGATACAATGTAGGTACTTCAATGTTTGTTATATGGAAACACTACCCAGCTGTCACGTGGTTTTATTTACACTATCCAGTCATCATAGAAAGGAGGGGATACACACATACGCACATTATCAGATGTAGTCTTGTCTCACCACTAACACGTCTCTATGTTTATGTCGTGACAGATGAGGATTTTGCCTGTGTGAAGGCTCCACCCAGCAAAAAGGCCAGAGAGGGTGTGAAACAGGAGCACAAGAAATCATCGAGCAAGTCCTCCAGCCAAGAGTCCAACTCACAATCCAGCCAGAAGAAAGAGAGGTAGTAGAGACTAGACAATGCGACGTAATTTGTGACCAACATGTGACAGATTTTAACGTGGTAACTGAGGAGTAAAATAAAACTTTAATATCACAACATAACATCATGCATTTAACATTAAATCTGTTTCTCACAGAAGACCCTTGGATGAGAGGCTCCATGAGAGAGACCTAGAAGCAGCCATCACACTATCCTTGCTCAACAATGCAGATGGTATAAAGGACCCATCTCCCACAGGTAAAGGTATAATTAGGCCTGTTAATTAAAATTATGGTCGTCTGTTGTTAAAGAGTTTCAACTTGGATTCTTGTTTTTTTTTTTTCCAGGTGTAGCGAAGGTTCAAGTTAAGATAGATGAAAACACAGACCCAGCTTCTGTGCACCTGTCCAACTGCAGCGTGGATAGTGCAGTTTTCGGTAAATACCCCTAAGACTACCAAGCTGTAAACAAAATGGCTCATCTCTACAAGAGACACCTCTGTTATCTAGCTTAGCCTTGAAGTAGTTGGGCCTTGCTATACAAATATTAGTAATCTTGGATGCTGAATTTGATCAATTTGTTTGCTGGACAGTCACTGACTGCACATTTAGTCCTAAATTTGATCTTGTTTGATAAAGAAATAATTTGTACAACCATTTTGCAGCTGTTTAAAGTTTTGCTTTCTTTAGGTCTGGATGAAATCACATCAGAAAAGGACTCACTTGCTTCTTCCAGACAGAGAAAGGCTCCTGCTAAAGCCACAGAAGAACCAAGGAAGAAGCTTACAGATCAAGATGAAGATTATAAGCCCAAACTGACACCAGGTTGTCACCGATTCATCGATCTCAAAGTATCTGCTTTCTGTTTAAGTACTTTCGATGTTGTTTTTCTTCTTGGGTCAGTAAAATAGCAATAATTCCTTTCCAGAATCAGAAAGCGATGAAGATTTCAGTGAACCGGCTGAGAGCGAAGACGAGGAATTCACGGTGAAGAAAGTCAGCAAAACAAAGAAGAAAGAGAAAGTAATCAAGAGTGTGACGCCCAAACAGCCTCCTGTCTCTAAAAAAGACAAGCCAGCATCAAAACCATCAAAACCCAAATCACAAGCAGCAGGTATGTTTGTGAAGCTCATGAAGAAGAGTCAACTTTTGGCTGTGATTGTAACCAAATTTGGTAATTGTTATGAGAACATCTTTGTCTCACAGCAGCGACCACACCAGTGAGAAGTCCTCCAACAGCCAAACTCGCACCAAAAAGACCTGCTTCTTCCTCCACGGTGTCCACATCGAAGCCTACGTTCACTCCCAGCCCAGCAGGGGGCAGAATACCAAAGTGGACCCCACCAGGTACAGTGCAACTGAACAGCAGCAGTAAACCTTTCAAGTATATTTCACTTAACTGAACGCTAATGTTAATAAACCTTTTATTAAATCTCACAGGTCAAATTGGTAGAAGTCCCAATTCATCTCACAGTCCAGCAGTTAAGTCTCCAGGTCAGGGTCTGCGGCTTGGACTGTCCCGCCTGGTTCGGGTCAAACCTCTTCACCCAAGCGTTGCGATTCACTGAGTCATTGTGTGTTATTTTACCTTCAACGCCTATTTTAAATTTAAGCTTGTAGATATTACTTTCTATATTCCTTCATTTGTCCTACTAAAGATCTAAAGTCACACGATGCTCTCTGCTTCCTCCATGAGAGTTCACGCCTCACATTCAGAAAGAACTGTGTAAAGTATGCATTGTACCTTTCTTTCTTTCTTTCTTTCTTTCTTTCTTTCTTTCTTTCTTTTAAACTAGTCTCATTCCTATTTCTTCCTAGTACATGTCAACACTGTATATTATGTACATATAAATATATAAAATAAAATTTAAAATACATTTAAAACACACAGTGGTTCAAAGCTAATCTCTAAAATTTGAACTCATCAGACCAAGGCACAGATTTCCACTGGTCTAATGTCCATTTTTGTGTTTCTTGGCAAAAGAAATTGTCTTTTTGTGGTTTCATTAAAGCAGTTTGACCATGTTGATGTCGAGATGTGGAGGGTGCACGTGCGTGGGTTCTCCGTGTACTTCCATCCAAAGAGGTTTAGAGGTTAATTAATGACTCTAAATCTCTCGCTCCGTCACTCTCTTGGTTGTGAGAAGTGCTGCACACTGCTATGGTTTTTTGGTTCCTGGGTCTGAAAACCTCCCCTTTCCCTGTGGTGCCAACACTAATAACACTCCCCTGTACTGCAACAAAGATATTAGATAACACATCAATAGTGCATAAATGTGACTGCATTTGTCTAAGCCTGTGTGTGTTTATGTGTGGAAGGGGTGGAGAGAAAGAGAAAGGAGGGTGAGCACCTGAAATGAAGGTAGACACCTCCTCCTCCTTTTTATCTCAATGCAAGGTAAAACAAAGCACATAAAATGCCTAGATCCTCCAAGATGAGACCTGGCTGGCTCAAAGGATCACTTCTGGTCTTTGCTGTGGCCGTGGCTCTGTTATACCTCAGCTCCATTAAAAAGGAGGTTCGTACGCATTCGGAAAGACTGCAGAGGGCTCGCCACAATGAATCCATCAGGAATCAGGGAATGCTCAACCGGATGCGGAAGATGGAAGCAGACATCGATAGCCTGCGTGAGTCAAAGTCTCTGTCCGCTGGTACAAAACGAGGTTTCAAGAAGTTGATTTTAAGATACTTGCAACAGCAGTAGAAGTCGATGAAGAAGTTGATACAGTCCTGGCTGAATTTGGTGGAGAAGTTAAGATATTTAAGCAATGCTGCTGCAATGTACATGCAACTGCAGTATTTTTCTTTAGTAATTATGAGGTAAATATCATTAAAGTGTACATATTATTGCAATAATAGTTAAAATACGCTAATATAATCTAAATTATTCTGAAATCGGCCATTCTGCATAGTAAGTACTTTCTTACTATCAATATACTCTGAGCCACTGCATGGACCTTCTTCACATTCAGTTCAGTCAAATATATTTATGATTTTGTCAACAAAATGTCAAAAAAATTGTGACTTTATAACTTCCCAGGTCCCAAAGTGGCACCTTCAGCTACTACTTAAATACAGTTTATATTGGACAAAGCCAAGCAGCTAAGGACGTTTGACATTTTTGCTTGAAATTTGACTGAAACAGTTAATCAATAACTAAAACATCTGCCAGTTCATGTCCTATTTATGAACTCCATTAACACAAATTTTCATGTTGTTTTTTTTATATGTTATTATAATAATGAGATCAGTGCAAACAAACAAGCCGCATGTTGGATTTGAACCCGAGCCACTGTGGCAAAGCCTGAGCCTTTGTAAATTGCATCTGACAGGTATTGAGGCAGGTGGATCTGTTTGTTCAGCCACCAGGATATATATTACGCCTACAAAGCTCTCTTGTGTTCACAGTCAGTGTGATGAATAGACTTGAAAAAAAGGAATCGGCGCCGCAGAAGATCACAGAGGTGAAGAAGGAGAGCAAGGTGGTAAGGAAGCTGTATCCCAACTCGCCTTTGTTCAGCAAGTGGGGCAACGAGCTGTCAGAGGAGGAGCAGAAGGAGGCCGAGGGGTTGTTTCAGAGATACGGCTATAACGCCTTCCTCAGTGACAGGCTGCCACTCAACAGAGAGATCCCTGACACCAGGCCGCACAGGTAATCATCACGTACAGTTGTAGAAAGAAGGAAACCGTTGACCCACACCTACAATCCAAAGTTTATAGTCCTTAAACGCAGATAGTCTGATCTGAGTAAGAGCCATATGAGCATTTATACTCATAACTTTGTTATATCTGGGCACATATTCATTAATTACAGGAGTGTACAGTGGGGTTACACAGGGTCAAGCGTGTGTCTTGAGGTCACTGTAGGGACGGTGTTAAATCTCAGGTTGACTTATTTTCCTTGAGATACAGAGCAGCTGTATGTTTGCGTTTAGCAAAGCAGGCGGCATTTTGAGCATTACTAAAGTAACCGAGGTCAAAGGACAGGGCTGTCTCACTCCCTCGACACAATAGATAGGTACATAACAGAAGCCTCTACAAAGTGAGCTAACAATGCCCGGACCATTAAGAGTAAACACAACTTCTTGTTTGTAGATCAATGACTAATTAGGACATCGAGTAGCTGTGACATTATCCCGAGGGCATTCCCTTCTCTTATCTTTTGGCCCTGACTGAAAGTAATCACATTTGTAATGAAACCCCGTTTCAAGTTCATTCAAACTTTTTTCCCCCCTCACAGGTGTGCTGGGAAAAAGTACCCGGAGGATCTTCCCACCCTTAGCGTTGTGTTAATCTACCTGGACGAAGCTCTTTCTGTCATTAAAAGGGCCATCCGCAGCATCATAGACAAGACGCCGGCTCGGCTGCTGAACGAAATCATACTGGTGGACGACCACAGCAGTAACGGTAGGACGACCTGCTTTGACTACATCCTGACAGTGATTTGGAGGGATACTACTCCATCTACTATTGTTCATGACCCAAACATTAAGCTTTGCTTTCTGCAGAGGATTTAAAAGAAAAACTGGACGACTACATCACCTCCATCAACGAGGAGTGTCCGGGCCTGGTGAAGAAAGTCAGGCACTCTGAGCAGCTCGGCCTCACCCAGGCCAGACTGTCGGGATGGAAGGCTGCTGTCGGGGACGTGGTGGCCATTTTGGATGCTCACATAGAGGTCCATGTGCAATGGTTGGTTTGGCTGAGTTGGCTCAGTTGTTTTTGTATGCTATGGTTGTGATAAGTTCAATTAAACTCTGGTTGTGTGTCCAGGGCGGAGCCATTGTTAGCTCGGATTAAAGAGGATCGGACTGTGATACTGACACCCGTGTTCGACAACGTCCATTTTTATGACTTGACACTGGAGCCCTACGTTCCATCGGCAGACGCCTTTGACTGGGCTCTGTGGTGCATGTATGAGTCCTTCAGACCTGAGTGGTACGCTTTAAAGGACGACTCACAACCTGGCAAGTACGTTCCAGTTTGAAGAGGCAATTCAAAGATTTATAATAAAATAGCTCATCCAAACAATAATCTACTGAAAATGATGAATAATTTGATTTAAATTGGATGGTCCTCCCCAACTTAAGTGTTAAAAGCACAGATCTTGTGTTTTGTTTTCTGACAGCTTGTCCTTACAACAAGTGGTATTTTAATTCAGAAAGTACTTTATTTGATATATATTTAACAGCCCAAATTCCACTTGAATGTACCAGGCTGTTCTCAGACAGATTACTTACCCGCTGGTAAATATCATAGCGTACCAATTTATCACGGCTTCATGATAAGGTATCAGTAAAATATACAAAAAGATATTCTTATCTGCATACAAAGCCTCTATCTACAATCTATGCTATTATAAAGAAAAGCAATACTTCAGAGTAACCTCACTCACCTCTTTCCTTTTTGTTCAAACTCAAAATTAAGTGACCGACTGAACACATAGTTTTACTTTAAGTGTATAAATGATCGTGTCCCCAGGAGTCCCTCCATCATGGGCATTCTTGTAGCTGATCGCAAGTTCTTCGAAGAGATCGGAAGCCTTGATGGTGGAATGAAAATATACGGCGGTGAAAATGTGGAGCTCGGCATCCGGGTAAGACTTTCAGGGTGTTTCATGGTGACTGTAATTTAAGGAATACTCACTCAACACTCAACTTTTTGATCGTTAAGCGCACCACCTGAGTACAAAAAGACTCGTGTCTGTTTGTTGGTGGCTAGTCCAGGATGTTTACTGTACCTGCCTTTTGTCTAATGCATGCTGAAATACGAGAATGTTTGGTGGTTTGCAGGTGTGGCTATGTGGAGGAAGCATAGAAGTTATACCTTGCTCTAAAATTGCCCATGTTGAGCGTGCCAGAAAGCCTTACCTCCCAGACTTGAGTGTAACTATGAAACGTAATGCACTGAGGGTGGCTGAGGTGTGGCTGGATGAATTTAAATACAATGTCAACATTGCTTGGAACCTTCCCTTTGAGGTAAAGGCTTATACCTAATTATTTATACAAATTTAGCTTCATAAAAGAGTCTCATGGATATGACAAACGCAACCTCTGTGGTTCTCATGTTTACTTTGCTTCCCACAGAATCATGGCATAGACATTGGGGATGTGTCTGAGAGGAAAAAGCTGAGAGAGAGGCTGAATTGCAAGCCTTTTAAGTGGTATCTGGATAATATTTACCCCAAGCTTGACCCTCTGGATGACCTGCAAGCTTATGGAACCGTGAGTAGAAACAGCATAGACTATAAAACTTTTAAATTTAATAATAGCAAGTCAGCCACGATCGGTTTAAGATGCATTTTGAAGCCTGTATTTATTCAAAGATGCATGAATGCTCTATTGGAGGATGTCCACAGTCAATTAATTCACCTTCACGCATCATCAAGTTCAATACAAGCTCTACAATACAGCTACAATATCTCAGCATTGGCAGGCACCTCTTTTCCACTTTCCAGTCCCCAACCTTTTTGACTTCTGACCACTTAAAACAAACCATTGTTTTTCTTGACCCAATATATATCAGTTATACATATGTATCATACTTATGTTTTCACTATTTTTAATGGCTGCTTAAAGCGTCTTCTTCTACCCCTGGTGATAGGTGAGGAATGCCCTGAAGTCAGACCACTGTGTTGACCAAGGCGCAATGCCTGGAAATACGCCCCTCTTGTACGCCTGCCACCAGGACCCACCTCAGGTATTCACAAAGTTTAACTACACAGACAGACTGTGCTATGTTTTATTTCGTGGCTAACTATTATTCTTTGGTATAGCACTGTTATTATCGCACCAACGGACACTTGTACATTGGCGGGATCAAATCTCACAAGTACAACAGCAATCGCTGTCTGGTGGATCCCGGGACCGGAGTTCTTCCGGGACTGTACGAGTGCGAAACAGCCCAGAAGAAGAAGTTCCACATGCTGTGGGACTTCGAACAGGTAAATATGAAAGTTTTGGATTATGAATCCACACCAAAGAGGCCGTCCTGTTTTATTGTTGCGTTGTGTTTAATTCGCAGAATGGACCTATCCAAAACCGAGAGACAAAAAGATGTCTGGAGATTAAGATGGGTGACGATGGTTATTACAAACTTGTTGTTCAGAACTGCACCGGTCAGAGCTGGAAGATAGATAATGTCATCAAAGACCGTTTAAAAAAAAATAGTGGTCCTAGAGGACAAGATAAATGAATGAAATGCATTTATAGGTGCATTTATAGGTAACAATAGGTGCGCAAAAAAGTAATTTAGGAATAGGAATTACTGTTGAGTATTGATTTTTTTGTCTGTTTGTTTGTCTTGAATACAAAAATGAATGGTTGCTGTTACAACTTTTGTGTGAAATTCCTTGTTATGATAGTCAATGATTGGCTATGGACAACTTTGAATATAGAATGTTATTTTAATATTAATATTAGATAAATACATACGGAAATGCATTTAAATAAATATGCCTGTGACATACATAAAAATGGCTATGAAACAACACTCGACTGTGATTGTGAATATTTTTTCAATGCTGTTATCCTGAGATTATCTCAAAGAAATCATTCAAGTGTTTTGTCCTTTTGTGATATAAGTGCAGTCGCCTGTGAAACTTGCTGAATATTAGCTGTTTTAGAATATTATATATCTATAGCGCCTCAGCAAACTGGACAACGAGGGTTAGTTGTTAAAACTAAACAAAACTGTCATCACGAAACACTTAATAAATTATCTTGGCGTCTTCAGATAACAAAATTAACCCAGGATCTAAAGACTGGACGTTTGGGATTGCGGGGTAATTCAGGAATAAGTAAATGAGGCAATAATTATTATTTAAGTAAATTTATATATAAAGAAGTCAATATAGCTCAGCATATAAACTTTTGGTGGCTTCCTTGTCTGATTTAGGTCCTACTTCTGGCATCCTCATGTATCTAAACTGATTTCCAAAGTTTCCGGATAGACCATTTTATTTTAAAGTAACTGCTAACGGTAACTACAGTTAGCAAGTTAGCTCTGGCACCCACCCTGTCAGTCCAAAACTCCTGTTTAAAGTGACAGAAATGCAACATTTTTGCAGTGCTACGAGCTGAAATAATTAAATAAAAAATCATGGAATTAAAGTACCCTGAAATAAATGAAAGAATAAATGAAAGAAAAGCCCAAAAAACGAAACAATTATTGAACTATATTAGGTCATTTATATATTCATATTTACACTTATTGCCTTATTAATTTATTTCATAGCCATATTTATTTGATAGGTATATTTAATTAGATTCAAAGCACTTCTACAACACTTTCACATTCACCCATTCACAGTACCGATGGCAGAGGCCATGTTGTGCAAGCTTATCATTATATTGACAGTTTTGGTCACCACTATCAGGAACAATTAGGCATTCAATATTTTGTTCAAGGACACATTGACTGGATTGGGAGAGCCAAAAATTGAAGTATTGACCGACTGATAAAATCCTCCCAAAAGACCTCAGGGTATGTTAAAACCTTTTCAGCCAGCGTTTTTCAGAGATACAGTAGCTGCAGTGAACTGTTTAAATAAAGGCTGCCAATAGCCTGCAGGTGTTTGCTTATTTGTCTCTATCATACACGTGTACAAAAAGTTCAAGTCAAACAGGATCCGTTGTGATTTTGTTGTCATGAATGACCAACAATGAAGGCATCCCATTTTTTCTGCCACATGGCGTAGCCCGTGTCCTTCAGGTGAGGTGGCAGAGAGCTGTACCTACAGGCAGAAAAGATTTGTTTAGCTAAAAACTTTTACACCAAAAGATATTATTATTGTTTCCACTTCCATGTTGACACCTGTATTATATTACAGTAAGCTGGCACATACATCTTCTTCCAAAGCCACATATCTTTCCCATGTCGGGAGAAATTCAGTGTCTTGCTCAAATACATGTGGACTATGGAGGACTGTACGGAGACGAGAGCCTGACTTTCACCAGACTTGAAGAGTAGACAGGGCACACAAAATATTAAAGTCTGGCACCTGGTTAAAAACATACAAAGGCGACAGTTTGGTATAAAAAACGGTGACATGAGATAAATTAAATCAACTGATTCTCACCTGATAGAGTTAACAGCAAGCTCTTTCAGAGTGCCCAGGTTTGCTTTTAACCCTCCGATGCCAACAAAGGCTTGATAGAAGTCATAGGAGAGGCCCGTGGTGCCGAACAAAGACGGGTCATCGGAGCTGATCACCATCGGGTGGCCCTCAGACATCAGCACAGCTGCAGGGTGGTTACGAAGGTCTGAAACCAGCTTCAGTACCTGGAGGCCAAACACACAAATCCACTGAAACCACTTGGGGTGCAGCCAGAAAACCTAAAGGTTCTATGTGTGGGATTTAATAGCATCTAGAGTCGTGGTTGTGGATTGCAATCCCTTCCACTCACCCTCCGAACATGGAGGAGAAACTATGATGGCAAAGAAATGCAAGGATTGTTAGTTGAGGATTAAATTTCACTGCATATTCTGACAGCATCTATAACATACGGCAGTAAACCCTGGAGGTACAAGTTGCCAATATCAATACCAGAACTGTTACAGGGTCAGGAAACATCCAGTCTTGATGTGAACACATGAAAGTACAATACAAGTCTGAAAGTCCGGACAGTGGACTAGAAATATTCTTCTCTATATTGTGCCAATGACAGCAGGTTATCTGACCTGGTTTGAAATGGGGCACAACTCCACGGCCACGTTTCTTTTCCTTGAAAGCTCCTTGGCAAGTGGATGATGTGCCAAAGCGTAGCCGTGTCCGATGCGTGTCGTGTTGAACAGAAGGGCGTCGAGGAGGTTTTGATCTACGTCAGTGCCTTCATCATCTACAAACAAACATACACACACAGTGTGAACCAAGGCGAACTGTTACTGTACTATTACAACAATGTATTTTACGTATTTCGACCGACGCACCTGTCTCTCCTGCGTGAAAGAAGTATGGCAGTGTGACGCCCATTTGAGCTGGCAAAGAAAGAGCCTCCCTGAAGTACCAAAGGGTCCCCACACTGTTCTCCCTGCCTACCTGCAAACCAAGTTCAATGAAAACTGTCTTGATAACCAATTTAATCTTTTGGGCTCACTTTTTAAGAATAAAATGTGAATATTTTCTGTTGTCTTTAATCCTCTTTTGCAATAAGGAGAATATCTTTGGGTTGCGGACAAAACAAGACATTCGAGGACAACACTTTGGGCCAACAGTGATCAACATTTTTTTTTACCATTTTGACGTTTTACGGACCAAACAACTAATCAATTAATCAAGATAACTATTCATGGATTAATCCATAAAGAAAATACATGTAAATTGAGAACTGTTCCTGTTAAAAATACTTTTTAAATCAGTTACAAGGTCAGGAATTTCAATTCACTTCCATGGAAACATGGTTGTGGACCAAACAAGACATCTGAGGACATCACCTCGGGTTTTAATTGTTAGTTGAAGCCCTAGTTAGCTCAAGGAAAATCAAATTAAATCTCTTGTTAAAACTAACAAGAAAAAGTATTTTTACCCTACAAGAGCTTATTGTTTAAGTCATGTAGTCATAGACGGATTCTTACCATGTCAAATCCTGCAACAATATCCGGGAAGGCCTTCTGCAGCTGAATGGCTTCTTTCACTGCGGCTTTGACCGTAGATACACTCAGAGCCCTGATGAAAGCAGCAGCAAAAGAAACAAAAAAACTTACAGCCTGTACAACCTTAATTTAAAATTTACATTATGGGATGACTACCTCACAAACATTGTAAGATGTTGCTGGAAACATAAGGTGACAGAATGACAACAACAAAACAACAGTTGCACTGTAAATGACTGGCAGCCGAACAAAAACAGTAAAATTAAAGTAAATTACGGAACAGTTAGTTCCAACCAAGTAATTGGATTGGACAAGAGTCGCTCCACAACGTTACTGGGACGTCATCACATCCGCTTCACAGGTGTTCTAAATTCGTTAACGGTTCGTTATCTTAAATTGTAACGAACATCTGACTTGAACCATGAATGCTCGTGAAAAAGAGGATGAAGTGAAGGAAAGAAGCCTGGATACTTTGTAACTGTACCTCAAGGCAAACAGCACAGGCGTTGAGCTGCTTTACTTGGCTAGGTTCCAAAAATATTAACGTCAACAGTGCAAACTATTTGTTCTGGTGGAGCCAAAAAAATGATTAAATAATCAAACAAATCATAATCTGATGTCACTCATTACTGTAAACTAATAAATAATGCGTGTAGAACTGTTGTCTGAAAGCAAAAGCACATGAGAGGGTGTGGTGTTGTTTTGAATATCAGCGCTCTCATGTGATATTGCTTAAGTATCATAATTCATTATTTATTGGCATGTATGTGCCTTTACTTACTGACTGTGGCCAGACGAGTTAGTGAGAAAGTTTAAACCTTAAGAGAGTGACGCAGTTTTTATTTATTTATTTATTTATTTTAAAAGCATTATATTTGATGTCATGAAAAACCTTCATGTCAATTATTTACTTATAATAAGTTTTTTAACTGTTTTCCGTTCTGTTATTTTCCATAAATTATGCCACATGGTTTGAATGTATGGATGTATCTATATAATGTTAAGTTAAAAGTTCATTATTGTCATTTTACCTGTGAACAGAAATTATGATACGAGCCCCGAGGAAGTCCGGATGATCCGCTATAAATTTCTTTGTAACTTCTTGAAACGTTTTCAGACACCAGACTTTGTCGTGAATGGTTCCATCGAGCTCGTACGTCTGAAACACAGGGTGAGATTTTAAATTAAGACATTTAAAAATGTCAGATCTGCCACGACCTTATATCATGGCTGGAGCTGGTGACCTTGGTGTGAACAAACAAGCAAACACAAACCCTCGAGAGCCCGCTCCTCAGTTCCAGATACATGATGTTGTCAAGCTGAAGCTCCTCTAACCCTTTGTAGTAGTAGTCCCTCAGCACCGGGGCGTGGGTGATCAGCCCAGCAGCTGCAATAAAAGCTTTCTCAAACTTCTCCCACACAACATCTTGGTTTGGGTACTCACCCTCCGGATCCTCGGTGAACAGTGTGAGGTGCTGCATTAAACTGAAATACACAAAAAAAATCAGATATTCTGGGTTAAGTTCTCCCATTTACATCTTATCCCGAGCTATGTTTGGTGATATCTTACTCAACCTGTTATCAAAGCCTGCAGGATCTCCTATTTTGGCTCTCAGGGTCTCGAGCAGCTGCCAGTAGAAGCAGTCCCATCGTGGGAAGGGCTGGCGGTCGGAGAACAAGAAGCGGACCGAGTTGTCCCACGTGAAGCAGATGTAGCAGTGTGGCCTGTAGGTGACGTTTTTCACCAGCCATTCGACACTGACCAGAGAGGAGCTGTGGATGTGGAGGGCTGCACCTGTCACCAAAACAGCAGGAAAAAACCTCAGACTGATGGACTGAAGCTACACAGTGACATAAAATGAAGGTCTGGGTTACTGGTGGGCGCTGTGACGGTGGCGTCCACATCCTTTTAATCTTACATTGTTGTTTGTGTCAGTTTCTGTATATGAAATAGATTTGTAGTTTGTATTTTTTTGTAGTCTCCAAACATTTTGTGTCTTTCTAGTCATTTTATAGTTGTTTTGCAGAAGTCTGTAATCATTTTGTGTCTTTTTTAAATATAATTTTGTAACTTTTTTGCATGTTTTTTTTTGCACTCATCTTTGATTTACATCTACATTATGTTGTCTGTACTCATTTTTTGGTTATTTTTAAGAAAGGATCGGGTTTATGATTAGTTTTATCACTCTCTGTTTTATTCTAATTAAAAACACTGCCGCTCCAGTCCGCTGTGCAGCTGTAATATCAAAAGAATTGGACTTACCTTTAGGCATCTTCTGCAGCATTTTGAAAATCGAACTCTTCTGGATGAGAGGCTTCGCTTTGAAGAAATGGATGGCAGGGGGAAACTGTGCAGCAGACATCTCTCTCTCCTTTAAATGATGCAGGTAAGCGTCCAGCTTCTGCTCGACCGCCGTCAGCGCCACTTGGCCTCCCGTCTGCCTGAACGCTTCCTGGCGCATCAGCAGGTCCCTCTGAGCGGGGTCAGGCATCCCATCAGTCACTCGTACAAACCACAGAAGGGGCACATAAGTGACCACAGCCTGGCAGATTGAGATCACCATGTCCTTGTCTGCCACAGGAGGGTGCTAGAACATGATCACACACCCTCCACCAGAGCAGGATTGCTTTGTTTGCTGCTGTAAAGAAAGAAACACATCATGAAAACATGAACTAAAAGACATTAAAGTTCTCCTGCCTCGGCTGAGAAGTCGGTGTAGCTTTTTCCAGCGTAGGAAGTGAATAAATTCAACTTGTTTTAAGGTCATCAACTTGATAACATCAGCTTGCATTACGGTGCTCACAGAGTCCATTCAGTAGCCCGACATGACTGTTCTGCTTTCTGAATAAAATTAGCGGAGAGAGAAGTGGAGATAAGTGACAAACAACCCTCAGATCATTCACAGAAACTCTACACAAGTACGGGAAAAAAACTTATACTAAGCTACTTTAAAGCATAAAATACTCACAACTAAGAAAGAGCTCCTGGCGTCTTGTGTCTCAGCTCAGCCGTCTCGCAAGAGAATCAGCTTGTTTTCCCTCAAGAGCGACCGCTATCAGTCCGGACTCGAGCATGTCAGCAAAATACTCAGAGCAACTGGATAATTGAGGCATTTTTGTCTGACAAATACCATGTGATAAACTAATGAATAAAGCATGAATGGGCAGTGTTGTAAAATAAGATGTAGAAATTGTACGTCGCTCAGCAACGGGGAAGACGTTGTGTGAACCACATAGACACACATTAAAAAAATAAAAATTTAAAAAAGCAGAGAAGTGATACTAATGATTTATATTTTATTAGGTTTTACATTTCCACAATATTTTCAACATCTTCAGTTTGAGACACAATCAGAACAAAAAAAGAACAAAAAAAACAAAACAACAACCACACATACATATAATTTAATCTGGAAACCTCATATACATACAGTGCACCGTCTGGAATGATAACCCGCACTCGTTTAATGACAGAATAACACACGCTTGATGTAACATCAATAAATTAACTCTGTAAGGTCATGTAAAGTCTTCAGTTTGGTTTCTGGGATGCTATTTTTTCCCCTCTGTGATTGGTTGGAGCAGACACCCATTAGCAATACAATGCCCCGTGCAACTTATAATATGTTGTTGGGGGGTTGGAGGTTAATGAGACCGGGCAAAACCGTGACACAAATGCTGTGTTTGTCATGGAAAGTGATCCAATTAGAAAGCGACCTGATAAACATCCAACCAAATCACCCGACACAGTCGTCCGTGACAAATCATTGTAAACCGAGACCCTCGAACAGGGAAGCAGCAGAGTAAACCAGTCGTCACAGCGGTGCAGCACAGTACAGCGCACATCTGTAATGTTGAGATGCAGCGACTATCGCGTCCCTTAATGCACAGAAAAATACAGCGATACAGCACACAACAACAATGCATGTCTCTTTTGCATCGGAAATTTGTTTCACAGACAGAGGAATGACTTTTTTTTCTTTTTCATATGACAAAATAAAAAATAAAAGGAGGATTTTTTTTGTCTCTAACACGTCGGAGCTGCTCAGTCCGAAAATTTGCGGTTCGGGTTGGCACCGAAGAGAGCCACTCGGATTTCAGGCATCATCTGCAAACACAGAAACGCACGAATTATAAGATACGCTGATGATGTTTTTTTTTTAATAAATAAAGTTTGATCCAAAACAAACCATCCAACTTTCTAAAACCTGAGGTGACATGTTAAAATTGTCTACGATGAACAAACAAAACCTAAATAAAAGTTATATGTGCATGAGAATAATCTACGTACCAAACAATAAACAAACAAATACCTAAATAATAATCTGTCAGTCAAGAGTTTAAAGCTAAAGAGCTTCACTAATCTCATTTTGTCAAAGACAACAACTGCACTCCTCATTTAACAGGAGATTCAATTGTAGACCACGAATAGTTTGATAATCTAAAAGCAGATTGTGTTTTTATTTGACCTTTATTTAACCAGGAAAGCCTCACTGAGATTAGACTCTTAAACTTTCCTGGCCAAAAAACAGAAAACACAAAGTATGAAACAAGGTTCCATCCATATTCTGATACATCTCAAATATCTGTTTATTATCTCCTTTAATAACTAAGGATGTACTGCATGTATACATGTGTAACGTTTATTTACAGTCCCCTGTGTTGTACAAAGTCAGCTCCTTTGACTTTTTTATGAAAACATACAGCTATATTTGCCCCATTACGTCCTCGTTACACAGTCCTAATTTAATTTTCTGCTGTATCAAGTTGTGTAGATTATGCTGGGCACATGCTTGTTCTTATTTCCTCACTTTTCTCTTCCGGTTATGTTTATTTATTGTCACTTGTTTGGTTATGTGTAAAAGAAGACATTCAATTCAATTTAAATTAGCTCTATAAAACATTAGAATTGATAAACTATCTATTTTGGAAGCAAATATTTATCTTAAAGAGCGCTTGGCGATTGGCGTTGCAAGGATGAGTTATCATCAAACCGTGATGATAACAACGTGACCTGTTTCTGCTTCCTACCTGCTGAGCCATGAGGTCCAGTCTGCTCTCCAGGGTGTTGGACACCTTGATCTTCCCGTCACCGTTATAGATCTCAACACCTCCAGAACTGAAGAGAAAAAAAAAAATGCTCATTGCTCATGCTCAATTTGAACTCTGTGCAGTTTGATTCGTGTTACACGTGTGATGCTGCTTACATGTCCGGGGAGATGAAGTTGTCCTGGTCGATGCGGACCTCCAGGTTGCTCTTCACAGCTGCTTTATAGATGGGAATATTCCTCTGGATGGAAGCCTGAAAGAGTCACAGTATAAACTGACTGAAACTCTCACAATATATAAGAATCCTTTTCATATCCACGTGAATCTGAAACTCATTCATCTACATTGGCTGCAGATGAAGCTCATTTGTACGTCACTTTGGGTCACATTTTCACTCACCTGTACCAACTGCACGTCCTGTTTGCGGCAGCGAATAGTCACTTTGGGCTCCAGAAGCTGATAAAATCCCTGATGAGAAAGATGACGGTGAAAATGTAAACACATACATTTAGCTGCCAGTTGATCGGGTGCACCGAGCTCTAGTTAGAAGTAAAGCAGTCTTGCAATAATGTTTATTAATGTACATAAAAACACCTCTGACACACACACACACCAGATTTCCAGGCGACACCCGACACTGAAAACCAACCTGTAAAAGCAATCCGTCCATCAGAGCCGGATACCTGGCTGGGTCTTTTGCGACGTTAGCGAGCCGCTGGCGTGCCTCGTTCAGCATTTCCTGAGGCCACAAACACACACAGAGGTTTTATTATTGACAAAGAGGACAGTACACAATGTACCCAGAATAAATAAGACCAACTGATGCACGTCTCCTTACCGCAATCATGTCATCCCGGGCCTTCAGCACCTTCAGTCGAGCCTGGTTCATCAGGTTGGACATCTGACTGTTAAGTAGACAAATAGCACACACATTGTGTCTCTTTAGATTTCTAAGTGGGACTATGTTTGTCTGTGCGGAAACACCAGAGAGCGTTACAAAAACAGCTCACAGGAGAGTCATTGTAGGACGGAGGGGGACTAAATAAAATTACGGAAACTCTGCTGTGACGCGTACAGATATTTCTTTGTTCTTAAAAAGGTTAAAGAAGGGAGGTCTTGATGTGTCCTGTGATCGCTTGCCATGACTCACATTTTCTTCTGCTGCTCGATTTGCTTCTCTTTCTTCTCGTAGTACTCCATTATCTTCAGCCTCTGGGTCTGCACCAGGCGGCCCTTCTCGATGTTGAACTCTTCCTCGGCCTGCAGGAGGAGACACAGTTCACTCAGCAGCAGATCCTCCATCACGATTTAGTTTGTCTGATCGTCACTTTAAAAAGTTTCATTTGCGAGATTTAAGACGTTTATTCAAAATATTCAATTTACAATGTTATGAAACAGAGAAAAAACAGCTATTTCTCATATCTGACAAGTTAGAAAGATCAACAAGTAGATGATGATTAATTATTAGTCTGCTAATCAACTAATTATTTCTGCACCACAAAAACTATTGATTAATGTAAAGGAATCATCTTAAATCATGTTTACAGTGACAAGAATAAGAATAATCTTTATTTATAGATCGCTTTTCTACCATCAAGATGTGTCACAATATAAAAATATATAAACACACATAAAACCAAACTCTACTCGACATCTTTCCTTTGTATTCATGTACAGGTTCTTCCTGCTGCTACTGACTTTAAATATATGAAATAAACAGGCCACATAGAGCTGAAAATATGAATAACTAATAAATAAAACTGAGATGAACAGAACTGGACGCTCACTCATTTATAGACTGAGGAAAACAGTCGTATGACTGCTGTTTGCTTTTACTGCCCCTAGTGGCGAGTTTCACACATCAAAACTCTCAGATGGCGTTTTTAAATCATTAAACAGCTTAAATGTCAATTATAAAGTCATTTTTATTGTAAAATCAACGTTTATGTTATGATATTATGCATGTAAATTATCTAATGTTCAGGCCTTTACTGTACTGTTTATTATTAATTTCATATTAATGATACAAACCTGTTTATATTAAATGAATACTGACACACGCCCCACTATCTCGTCTGAGGCTAATCCAATAAAAACTACAAAGGCCATAAATTAATACAACATTAGTCTGATTTGAATTAAATCTAGGGAGAACAATCTGTTTAAAACAACACTGAAGACTGAGTCTCTGACCCTGAACTCAACGTCTCTGGTTCGAGTCCATCAGTGGACTTTTGCTGTCTTTCCCCATTTCTCTCCCCTCAACCTTCCTGTCATCTCTCAACTGATGATTCACGGATAAAAAAATCATAACATATGAGGGAAAAAAAACCAACAGTGTGATTTTACCTTTGCATCGATTTCTTCTGCCTTCTCATTGGCCTCCTGTTCGATGAAGGCCATCATGTGCTTGATCTGCAGACGGGAAAAAAAAGAATTCATTCAACAAACAAAGACGACCGGCCTTCCCCACAACATTTAAATCATGAAATATTATCTTATTAAGGGGAGACGGGGTAGGTGAATCAGGTGGAAAATGAGTACTTGAGTACATGAAGGCAGGTATGTTTCATATTACAAGTTTTATATTTAAACATGAAAATGAGGTATTATCTTATTTCCAGAGCAACCTGGGTAAAGATTCTTGTTTCATTGTGCTGATATATTAGAGTCGAAGGATTTTACTGAGGGAAGTTTTGACATTTATTTTTAATCAAGATGAATTTGGTTGACATATTAGAATTTAAAAAATTCTTCTCTCTCTCTTAATGACTCGATAATGAGATTATCTTTGCCATGTTTTAAAATGAGATCCCTCTATAAAAACCTTCAGCTAATAGATATGAAAACTCTTTTTGAGAGTAAAATATACACATTAAAACAACAGGTTTTCTGAAATTTGATGTTTAAAGATGTATGAGTCATTCCCTAACTGTATCTTTCGGTGAAATCTGCTCACACAAACAAACAAAATGAAGCAAAATTAACTTTAATGTGGATTTTTTGAGCATTTTCTTTCCAGCAGTCTAAAAGCAGACGTGTTATGGAGCCATAACGTCCCTACATTTCAAAACCGAGCAGTGCGGTGAACTTCAAATCCTCAAGTCTCTCATAATGAAACCCAGACTCGCTCCCTTCACCTTCTGCTGTGAGGTGATTATCACCACGGTGAGGAATGTTTCCGTCCATGTCGCCGGCCTCAAACTTCTAAAAAACACACGAGCAGCTGACTTCTGCGTCTTCCCTTTCGGATCAGCCCCTTTCTGGGGTTATTTCCAGTGTTTGCTAAAGATTTCCCATTCAAGTGTGCAGACAGTGGCTCACTCCCAGTTCCTCATGAGGGCCTGGCATGTGTTCATCATGTGATCATCTGGAAATATGACCCTCCACATCTCAGCCATGGCTTCCACACAGCGCTGCCTTCAAAGCGGCTGCACATTTTTTTTTGCAATAAAGCATCATTTTGTTCTCAGGCAGAGAAACTCCCGTTGAACACGAACCGTAGCTCGGGTTCGTGTTTATTTGGATGCTAACCTCCCGCAGCCCTGCTGTCAATGTCATCCCCCGACACACGCACACTTTGGGCGAAAATATCACGGCCGATTGGACATTTCTGAGAGCTTTAATGAAACGTTTGGTAACGTTAGACTAACATATGCACAGTGACTGAAGACGGCGTCGTTTCCTGAAGGTTAACACGGTTCATTACCTGCTTCTGTACGTCGGCATCGCTGAGCGCCATGGTCGCAGCTGTCAGAGGATCCGCGGGGGCCCTGCGAGGACAAAATAACACAAAAATAACTAAATTTAAATCAATGAGTGACAAAAGAAAACATCAGAAACACGATGAAGGCTGTTAGTCCTCCGGTGTGACCTTTAAATCGACCGTTATTTACCTGGAAAGCGCTGAGGAGGAGGTATGAATTAATCTGCTGCAGTCGTGACTCGTAAAGATGTCTACGGAGGATCAGCTGATCTGCGTCGTCACATGATGTTTACTTCCGGGCGAGCGGCCAATCAGATGTGAGAACATGTGACGAGATTTTAATTGATTTAATTATTTATTATTTTTATTATTTTCGCACTTATTACACGTGTAAATTATATATTAGCAATATAAAATATTTTAATAAATTCTTGCTATTGATACGTAATATATATATTATATTTTAGATAGAAACATATTTAAATTTAATTATTTTATTGATTTTTATAATCACGTTCTTATTTACATGCAGTCTTAATGTTTGCTTTTTTCAATTATTCCTGTAAATCAACTTTATTTAAAAAAAGAATTATAATTGCTTTAGCATGTTATATCTGACCTGAAAGGCGCTTGAAATAAATGGATTATTATCAAATAATTATTGGCATATATTACTTTTTATACTTGAGAATAAAATTGCCAAGTTATATTCTTACTGTGTTTTTGTTATTTATATATTGCACATTATATTTTTGTGTTGGATTTTGTTGTAATTCTATTTTTTTTTTTTACAGTTCTAATAACAAGTAAACAAACTTGGAATTTAAAATCAAGTTAAAAAAAAAGAAATTAATGACAGATCTTCGTAAATAAAAATACATAATACAGTATAGCAACATACACTACAAATCAGGAAAGCATAATGAATGGACACCAAAGCTCTCCCCACACCAAAGCCCTGGTATTATTGTTTACAGATGGATCCATTGACAGCCTACCTTTAGAACCATAGGTTATCTTGGTAATTCTCCACACTGGTCCTTTAAAACTCAAAGCAGATAATATATCACGTCAACTGAAAATGAATGGTTCGAATTCCTTCTTTCCATCAATTTCCTTGGAGTAGGTGTTAGGGAAAAAAAACTGTGACTGTAACATGTCTTGCCAGTAGAGGGAAGTAGAACTTGGAAAGTCCAGCTTTAGAAATAGCTCTTCTTCCTTATCTGACATGCTTTTTCCACTCTGTGTCACCGGCTCACAGCACACTGAGGCCTGACTGATAATCTGCTGTTTACACTCGCCCACTGACCTCCGTTAAACCAGGTTAAAGTCTGATCCAAGAATCAAGTCATTTTATTTACCTATTTATTCACATTATTTATAATGTTTCTGACTATGAACAGACAGCAAAGTCACCGCTGACGGCTCTCCGGCCAACTGTTATGTCATGGATTTGGGAAGAGGGGTGGGTGAGAAAGAGAGGGGAAAGAGAGAGAGAGAGAGAGAGAGGGAGGGAGAGAGGGAGGGAGGGAGAGACTTTGCTTGCCCATCTTGTCATTCCTGTGCCAGCTACAGCATGCATGTCTGCCTATCTGTTGTTTTGTGGCTTCGTGTCTCACCTTGATCTCCAAGCATCTGCTTCTCATCTGGCAACTCCTTCAAGGGGACGCAGGTATGCTAGGATGTTGTTTTTCTTCTTCTTCTTCTTCTTTTTCATTCACGTGGCAGAAAGTTTTTAGCAAAGCCCGAAATCTGAAGGAGAATGTAGACGTTGCCTTGGGTCGAGAATGTGAACAGATTTTTTTTTTTTTTCCAAAGGGAGGCCTTTGTGTGCCATGGTTTGTTAGAAGCGTGTCTGTAAACATGTCAGTGAATTAAGGGAGGGTCACTCTGACGCCGTGAAGGGCAAAACTCTCACCTTGCACATGACATAGAAACTCCCACGAGGAGCTGCTGCGTCTGATCAAACCAGTTCTCCCATTTTGACATTGAAATCTGACCTTTAGTAAAAAAAAAAATCTGGTGTCTGATATCACTGTCCTCATCACACACTAGCACAGTGCCCTAAATCTCCCTGATCATTTACTTCACCATGAGTCTGTTATCACGGGGACAGGATCAATGGGAATCCAATTACTCAAGTAGGCCAGTAAGTAAAGGAGTAGAAAAGGTTGATTTGTTTCCTTAGCAAGACAGAGATGAGTCTGTGTGTGTGTGTGTGTGTGGAGGCAAAATGTAATGTTTCAGAGAGGACACGCTCTGCCGTGAGACAGACAGTATGGCAGTTAGTCGGTCATTAGTGACGTCTGGGAGGCGTCTGGTTCAGGACGCTCACTCTGAAGGGGGTGGAGGGACTCAGAGTCAAGGATTTTAGTCACTGAAGCTTGAAAATAATCACAATATGCAAAAGATTCACACAGATTTAACAGACCTGAATGCCAAAACACAAACTTGCCCACTGATCATCAGGTGATTTAGCTTTTTAAAGGCTCCACTGTGGCCTGACGTGCTTTTATTATATTGATTTTGTCGAGCTGCTACACTCGAAGTCAGACGGTTTTATTGCACAAAAAGTACCAAGCTGTTGCAATAACAGGCACGATGGGATTTCACCTGTTAGGCAACACTAAAGTAACAAAATTGAAAATTGAGAACATACAATACTAATAGAACCGATTTACTTATGTTTTAGAATTACAGAAAGAAGGAAATTCAAGCTTACCATACAAGTTTCGTACATAGACCACAGACAGTATAAAGAATGGATGGTGTATCCGTGACGTCACCCACAGGTTTCTGAAGCTCAGAATCTGCGGTGCTGGCTGCCTTCACGTTGGCTGTCCTGCATCTTTCACCTCCGGGGTAATCTAAAAATCAGCAAAGCTGTTAATCATCAGCGGACCTGGTGCGGGCCAAATAACGGCTGGTTGCTCAAACAAGCCATCTGTAACAGCACCTACCTGTCCATCAAGACAGCCACGCTGTTAACTCTGCATAACTTTCAGCCTTGATATAATTTGAACGGATGAGTTCTATAGAAATTCACCCTCAGTACATTTTATTCTTCTTTCGACCCCTCAGGTTCATCCCGTGACCTCTTTGTGGGTCTCAAACCAAAGAGCTACAGTAGATGTTCCATGTTTAAATGACGGATATAAATTTAAACTTCAAATTCAGACACGATTATTTGATTTCTTGCAGATCTGCAGACATTTATCACATCAAGTCCTTTAAGATTATTTTATTGCCATTTTAGATTTGATGGAGACAGAGACAAGAAACCTGGTGAAAAAAAGAGAGAAGCGATATCTAAAAAATTTTATTTGTACAGTCCAGCATCTTGAATCTAAGCATCTAGTAAATCTCATTTACATTTCACCTCCTGCTGCAGCTCCTAATCATCACTAATTACAGTTATTTCTTTTGCTTACAGTGAGAATGTGACACCTCTTGTTTCAGAACTTAATGTAAGGTTGAGTGCAAATGTAACAGATATTCAAGCCCTGCGGAGGCTGTTAAAGGATTTGTTCCTGTTAAGCGGGGCTCTAATCTTACATTTATATTTAGGGGCACAGGAAAGCTAACTGGCACCAGCTGTCTTTTAAAAAGAGGTAATGTTAATGCATCTCTCTCATCTTATGTTCAGTCATTAAAATGAACAATAACTAAAACTCAGAAGTTCCAGTTGAAATCTGTAGATTGAGAAGGTTCATCCTCTCCTCCGCCGCCTCTCCTGGAGGGATGAACACTCGATTATGGTGGACAGTGTTGTCTGGCGTTAGGTCCAAAATCTCCTATATGTGTTCAGTTGGGTTGAAAGCTGGTGGCAAAGGCCACAGCACATTCTTCACATCATCATCAAACCATTTGTTGACCCCTCATGCCCTATCGGTGTGAAAATTATCATCCTAGGAGCACCCATCAGGATAGAAATGTTTCCTCATAAGATAAAGTTGATCACTCTTCTCCAACTTGATCTGCAGTGACTGTAAACATCTGCATTTGTGATGTTTTATCCACTCGTTAACTCAGGTTTTTCCTTCAGTTTGTCACTTGTATGTGTGTATATCATAGATATCAAAGCTCAGAGTGTGGCGGCTTGTTGCGTTTCTGTTTATTTCTGCTGTGAAGTTGGACATTTTAACATGGGGACTTATGGAGACTGACTCGTTCTGTAGCCAGCCTCAAGTGGACGTTTGAGGAACTGCAGTTTTTGGCACTTCTGCATTGACTTCACTTCACAGCCACAGGAGGTTGCTGCTTGGTATATCTGTCTAGTGGTAGCATATAGAGAGTATAAACAGTAGTGTAAGTGACAGCAAAAAACATTTTCCAACTCACTAATCTATCCACACCCAAATATTTTTTCACATTCTCATTTTCACTCATGTGCTCCACAGTGTGAGCACAGACAGGACACATATTGTGCACGCAATACAACGCTGGAAGTGTTGAGAGTATCTATTTTGGGTCTGGCGTGGGGGGGCGAAGACTTTCTGCAATCAAAGCTGAAACATGGCACAAGGGGTGAAGAGGGTCACCTTGAGACTGAAGGCGGCACTTTTATGCTGAATTTAAGCAAACATTCATGCACGCGGTGGTCGTCCTTAATCTGGAAGTGCTTTCAAGATTTGAGATTAAATTTTAGCTTCTCAGTTTTGGTGAGAATCAAAGGTGCACTCCTGGAAGTTTTCAGACATAATGAAGAATATGTCACTTCCATTTTACGTTCCCACCCTCGCGTCATGTGAAATCACTGAAATAGCTTCCACTCTTGGGTGACAGATGGAGATGTATATAGGGCCTAAACATAGTAAGATATGCAGGTCGAGGCTATAGATAGTCACAGACGCTGCAATACAGGGCGGCCAGTGAGCAGCTTTTTCCGACCACATGCCTCACCGGTGTCACCGAAAACACGCTGACAAATGTAGATAAGCATGTTGCACATTATTTATTTTAGTCGCCGAGTGAAGAATTCTTCAGGCGATTTTGTTTGCAGAAAAATGAGACGATCCTGGCGGGAACTGTTGCAGACTATGTGCTGAGTTCTCAAGTGTCCTGCTGTGCATTGCTGCCAGTGTCGTTTTTTAGATCGCCACCAGGGAGTGTTAGTCAGACATTTCCAGATACTATTACTGCTGCAACTACTACTACTGCTGCTGACGCTAGTAGTAGTACTGCTACTACTAATAATAGCAATAACACTAAAAATAAGTAAGCAAGCAAATAATTGTATTTCCTAAAATATCAAACTTTTGATTTAACATCAGTGACTTGTGGCTTTGGTCCAACTTCAGCATTTTTGCTTGATGATGATTTGATATTTTTCCCCATGCCCAAAATATTATGTTATATTTTCTTTACAGTAAATATACTTTGACTTAAATTAAATGTACTTATGTTCACTGTTACATCTGAAGTTATCTGTTTTGTCTCTGCAGCAGCCAGCCTTCATTCTGGAGGAAAAAGCCCCAGTCGAGCCCAGCAGGGGGGATGGAGCAGGTGGGGAGGCCCGGTCCCTCAGCCCAGGGCTCACTCTGCCTCTGACCCAGGCAGAGAGCCTCGGACCCTGGCAGAGCGAGAGCCTGCTGGCGGAGTCCTGGTCCACGATGGGCGACGTGGACCCCGAGGACGCCAAAAGCTTGGACAGCACTAACGGGACTGGCTCTGGCCGGAGAGGAGAACCACTCTTCCAACTCTGACATGGTCCACCTGGAGCGAGAGGAGGTCGAGATGCTCGAGGAGGCGGAGAAGGAGGAAGAGAGGGCGAGGAGAACGGAAGAAGATGAGGAAGAAGATGAGGAGTTGCAGACGAGTGTGTTGAGTGTTTTAGGTGGGGAGAGGGAGCTGGTTGAGCTTCGGGAGGAGGAGCAGGACATCCAAGCCCCAGAAACTGAGGGGCTCCTAGTGTCAGCAGAGGAGCCTGACATGGAGCGGGAGCCTGCGGAGTTCAGGCAGGTGGTTCCCCCGATGGCCTTACCTCCTCTGCCTATCGTCAGGTTCGATCCCCCCTCAACTACATCCACCCCGGTTCCTTCAACTACAACCACTGAAGCTGAGGAGCTTTATACCCTTCAGGGGCTCCACCCTCCATCTATCCTTGCACCGATGGCAGCAGAGCCTCCGATAGAGAGTCTCGAGCAACTAAAATTTACACAGATTCCCCTCTCGGACGTGGAGGAACATTCGGTTGAAGCCTCTCAAGCAGCACCAGAAAAGCCGGAGTCCACCACTCTACCAAAGACTACCAAACCTCTGAGCTCCACTGAGCTGCTGTTTGGAGGCGCCGCTTTAGTAGCTGTTGTGGGAGTAGTAGCATACGGTGCAGTGGCCTACTGTAGAAAGTAGAAAACCTCCACCTTTAACCATGAATCACCCTCACAACACAGGTCTTCTATTCCAAATGAAATATTCCGCTTCACTCTCTGAATTCTGGATTTTACTCTCCGACGAATATTAGACCACATTAATTTAATTTCTCGGATTCGTCTCGTGCTACCTCAGCTCACAGCAGAGCTCATGGCCTTTGTTTTTCTGTATGCAATAAATCTCTGAGAAAACAGTAAAAATGTAAACCTGGAATTCAAAATCATGTACGGTACAATTTTAAAGAATCCTGAAACTTGAAACGTTTGTTTGATGTTTCTTTGTGTGATCGCGTCTCTTATTACTTCACCAAAAAGGGGAAGGAATCAAACACAAGTTCCTCTTTTATCTGTCATGTTACTCTACACTGCAGCTCAGATTTTCAGCCAATAAAAAACATTTTACTGACCATACAAATGCTGGTTTGCAGATTTAAATGGTGCATTACAGCTCTGGAGGTAACAATATGAACATGAAATCATATTATCTGGCACACACTGGCACATGTATTTGTGTTAAGATATTAAAAGCCGCAGAGTAAATGATAGAGGGCTGAAAACTGCCTTTTTGGCTGCAATAACTTTTTGGCCACTCGGGGGCAGCAGGACTAAGCTGTGAACACAACAACGGCATATTATCATCATTAAAGTTGACACGGTGAACTTGTTAACAAACAGTGAGCAGTGTGAAGTCCAACATTACCGTTCTTTTAGCTGCGTTTATGCCTCTACTGACTCCTATCTAAGGAATATCTGGCGAAACAGAGTCAACCAAACCAGTGAAGTTGTGGACCTGGAAAACCAAAACATTTGGTTAAAATGCCTAAAATCTACTCGACCTGGGGGAACCTGCAGAGTTAGGACTTCTTCTTTCACATGCAACTGCTGTCGAATATTAATATAAAAGGAGTGTAGCAAACTCAGAACCTTTTGAAGGTGGCAGATGTCATTCAGATATGAGATTTGAATCAAGGAAGTATCAGGCAATTCAGCTCACAAAAACAATGTGATCTCTCCATTACCATCAAATAATCTAACAATGCTGCAACCCTTTTGTTATGATCTGCTTTATTGCAGCACCTTAAAGAGCTTTAGTATCAGAGTCATCAGAGAGAGAATCTCATTAAATATTCATAAGAGTAATAAAGAAACTGATACTGAGACTGGAAAATGTGATGTCTCTACAACCCTCACGACTGCAGCTGGACCTCCGTTCCCCAGCTACAGCTGAAAGAGATGTGTTACTGCTCCGTCCTGCCGTCTGCTGGTCAGTCAGTAACATGTCAGTCATTTTGTAAACCATTATCAACCTCATCAGCATGAAAAGGGGGGACCAGTTCACTCACTTGGCAGAGCATGTGCCACATGTACAAAGGTTTAGTCCTTACACAGTGGCCCTTTGCTGCATGTTATCCCCCCTCTCGAATAAAGGTTATAAAAAGTACAAAAAAATGATCTCAGGATCCAGGAAATACATTTAAACTAACACATAATGGATTAATCAACTTTGTTTTCATGCTGCATAAAAAAGACGCAGCAGAAACACAGCGAGGCTGGACTTTGCTCTCACTCAGGACACAAACATGATCTCATTGATAATGATTATAACTCTGCGGTCACACCAGCATTCAGTCTAATAGACTAATTATGTACGAGTGGCTTTGACACTTCTTGATTTTCATCGAGTGCCAGTAAATACAGAAGAACAATGGGGCTGACTGTGCTGCGGTCAGCCTGCCGTTCCCACATCGGTGCCAACATGAACGCAGCTATTGAATTGAGAAGGGGAAGGAAAGTGCTTCTTTGTTTGGAAAGATAAAGCTGCCGCATGCCTGCTCTGTCAGAACATATACTGTACCACCTTCATAGACAAACATTAACCTCTTTATCTCCCAAGCTCCCTTCCTTCTTAACACACACACACCTAACCACATAATAAACATGGATTCATTGACACCCTCAGCATTTTAATACAGATAATTGCAATAAAAGTGTGTCAAAGTGAAGCAAATTGTGATGTCTGATTGTGCTAAAATATGAGATTTTTTTACAAAGTACAAGCTACAAGGTGATAGATAGATGATTATATATAAAAATATAATTAAAAACAATACATTATAATATTTAATTTTTGTTCAATAAGAGAAAATGATTCTTTAGATGTGTCAAATATGCTAAAATAGGATAAATAAAGGATCATGGTTCATGTTTGGCAGCCATCTGCTGCAACCGGCTGTAGTCATAATAATAATAATGATAAGTGGGCATCAAGCAGGACCACAGTCCCCAATCAAAACCAGATCCATGGGAACCTGAGAAGAAGCTGAGTTAGTAACATGAACGTGTGATGAACGTGTGATGGAGAGGAAGAGAAAAAGAGATCAGAGATCATGTGTATGTGCACCACGGGAAATCCCTCAGCAGTCTGGGCCTAAATCATCACAACTAAGGATTTTTCAGGACTCACCTGAGTCAGCTTTACCTATACGCTCTGTCAAAAACAAAAGCAGCACTGCACAGAAATTAGTATTTTTGTGATTTAGCGCTCCCAGTTTCAGAGAGTAATCCCACTGCGGTAAATATGGACGCAAGTATTTGTTATGATTACATTACTTATGATTAAAAACTAGTAAGTTGACAACTTTGCTAACAGCCAAGGTCACTTACAAGTCCATGAGCAGCTCAGCGCAGCTCTGCGTCTGTCTTTCAGCCTTTTATTTCACCGAGCTCTGGCCAACAACTAAAAGTTGGTTCCAGATGTACTCTTGTCCGACAGCTTATTGCTTGCTCACTTTCTCTTTTCCCCTTCTTAGCTTCCTCCGTCAGCATCCTCTTCTGTCTTTTCTCCTCTGTCTTTATGTCCATAGAGGCTGCTGGAGCTCAGTCACTGGCTCTGCTCCCCTGTCAGCCACAGGCCTGAAAACGTCAAGGTATGAAATAGCTGTGGTACAAACACTAACACCCCCCCCTAGTGCTCTGAGCTCACAGCCCAGCTAACAGACCGAGCTAACAGCAGCTAACAGCAGCTACAGTTTACTTCACTGTCCACCAGAAAACTCTGTAAATCACACAGAGTTGATGTGGTGCAGCCGGACATTTTCTCCATAAAATATGATCCAGTTTCACCAACATCAGTGAAATAGTTGGCGGTTTGTGACTCAGTGCCATGAAGTATTACATACTTCCCGTGGGTGAGCGTATCTACAGCACAGAGTTACATGTGTTACGTGCGAGAACAGACGTACCAGTGACAGACACCGACACCATTCATGCATACAGACACAATACTGCTTTAAATTTACTTAGAAGTTAAAACAGGAGAAATATGATCTCTGCTCCCGGTTACTGTCGGTTACATGAGCTGTGTACATCAGCCATGAACAAACACATCCTGCATCACTCACATGCTGCAAATGAGCGCAGTAAGTTTAGACTGAACGGCACTATGAGCAAGAGACCAGCGAATATATGATTCTTAAGACCATAACACTTGAAAATGAAGTTTTTTAAGACCCCCCGAAGTGCAACCTAATGGAGCAAGAGGGAGCCGAGTCTGCATCCCACACAGTGCCAACACCAGCACACAGCTGTCAGGCCTCAGCTGCAGCCCGGCAGGTTGTGGTCTTTAATTTATGGAGCCGATCTGACAGAAGTTTCACCCTGAATGGAAAGAGTGAAAGGTGGACGAGCTTTGTGGTTCTTTGTTTTTATCAGTGCGCTGCACAGGCAGGAAGCACACACACACACACAAACACACACACGCACACATGCACTCAAATGCATATTTGCATGCTTGCACACACGGACACTCCTTCCTCCCCCGCACGAACACACACAAGAGACACACACACACACACAATATGGTAATTTACTGTGACAAGGTGTTTTTCTTAACTGATACTGACTGAAAAACAGTTTTTTAGCGAGTTATAATCAAACTGTAGAAATCAGATCTGATCAAACTGGAGTCAGCTGAGTGATCCTGTCATCTAACAATGCATGTTTGGACTTTGCTATAATCTGTGCATCTCTATTTTCTTTGTTTCCATGAGGTTTCCAGCTCAGCGTTCAGGCCTGAGTGCAATCACTCTTTCCCGGGCTGAAAGGGGAACTTCATGGGCAAGTCAGTTGATATTTAAAACTGCACGGCGGAGATAAATGAACTTCTCAAAAAGCCCATGTTTATTTGAACAGGGGGGTTGGCATTGAGGGGAAAAAAGCGGCAGGCTACATTTAACAGTGATCACCACATTATTAACCATTAACCTTTATGGTCACATTTATCTGAAGCTGTCTTAATGGCCATTATCGAGAATTTTAGATTCAAATAGTCACCACTTTTGTTCTGATTCGGCTCCGGCACAACTGGGAACTCGCACACAACTGTCGGTTTTAAGTGCCATGGAGATTTAAAGACAGAAATAATTTATTAAATGTGCAAAAAAAACTAAAGGTAACGAATGACAACAGATGCATTTGAAATTTTACTGCAACTTTTAAGTAGAGTACAATAAACGTCTCTTAAAATCCGAGCAAACAGTCGTAAAAATATGAGGTAAATGACAAAAAAAAAAAAGATGCAACAATTGCCTCTTTAATGACCATGAGTGATAAAAAAATGTCGTAATGAAATAAAAAAGCTAAAGAGGAACACAGTTTGCTGTTTGCAGGGTCAGAGAGGATTTGTTTTGCTTCACGAGGGATGCAAATGTTTTTTATTTTAACTTCTTATTTAATCTTTTACTAGTTTTATGCTGCAAAAAAACATGTAGAAGTTACATTTTCTTTTCCACGATTTCAAATTTTAAAGAACGAGATAACTTTAATAATAAATAATGGTGCTGAAAATATTAATATTAGATACTTCTGGCATTGACTTAAAGTGGAATATTTCTGTGTTTTAGGAGTGGTGAATGACTAATGTCCTTTGATTTATTTTATCTGTTGTTTGTGTTTCTTCTAAAGGCCCTACGTATGTTTGATAAGGATTTGCATGCAAATATGCATTTACTTTATTTTATTGCCAGACAACAAAGAACACACTTGTAAATTTCCTGTAGCTCAGTGTGCTCTAATCTAAATTTTCAGAAAAAGCGTATTGCTGAACAACCACTGATTATATATGTGTAATGTCAGACACATATCTCGCCCGGTATGCAAATTCTCAGGTCAGGCTGGAGTATTGGTGGTATTCCTCGGTCGAGCGTGCAATAAGAGGTTTTTGTTGTTCTCAGATTGTGATCTCCAAAAGAGAGAGAGAGAGAGATGCTCAGATGTCTATCTGATCTGTGCTGCTCCTAAAAAAGAAGAAGTGTTGCGCTGCAGTCCATGGTGACGTTAAAAACATTTAAATTGACCAGCCTTCTCTACCTGTTCATGTGGATGAACGGTGAACAGGTATTGGAGGTCTGCAACATATATATACCTGTCCAAACACTGTACACCTGCACTAGTCCAGCAGTGTTCACCTATTAGGACAGAAATGGCCTCGACTGAAGGCAACACTCAGACATACAAGATGGTGAGTTACAAGGATACTAAACTTTGAGTAAATTTTTATCACAGTTATTTGGACAAGTTAGTCTAATGTTTCTTTATTTTTATACTTTATACTTTATCTTTTCTAGACCTCCTTGGACAGCGACATCAACCAACACTTCCAGGATGCAATTGATGTGATTCAACATCATTCAAATAATTCATATTATGACTCAGGTACAGTAAAAACCTCTCAGAAAACTACTTCAAACCTCTTTAATAGTTGTTTCTTTTGCTTGAAAATCAGTATTTACTGTCTCATCTATCATGTAGAAATGCAATTTTGATTGATTGTATCACTTGTATGTATTTATTTTGTGTTTTATCTGGATATGATGTGTTCAAATTTGAATTTTTCTTTTCAGATTACACATATTATGAGACTCTGGGTAGCCAGCAGCCATCGCTTCAATGTCAGATCTCCTGCTGCCTCGTCACACACCCGTCCGATGTACCAACTCCTGTATACGACTGGAATGAAGTGGCTGTAAGTGGTGCAAATATCTGTATTTTTGTGGGAAAATATAGGAAAAATTCAGATTTTTTAAATGTTTTTTTATCGTCTTTTTCAGCAGCAATCTTGGCCTCAGGTATCCCTGATGTCTCCCTGGGTCGCTCTGGGCAAAATGAATCCCCTCGTTTCTACTCCATCGTACCACCACAGAGGAGCAGCAAAGGTAAGCAGGTTAAATATTTTACATGAGCAACTCTATGATCTTTTTTCTGTAATCACTAAAACCGACTGATCCTTCTCAGGTCGCAAGAAGCTCAGACTTTATGAATACCTCCATGAGGCGCTGAATGACCCCAACATGGGCGACTCAATCCAGTGGACAGACAGTGGCAGCGGCACCTTCCACTTCATCTCCAAGAACAAAGAGAAGCTGGCCGAGTGCTGGGGCCAACGCAAGGGCAACCGCAAGACCATGACCTATCAGAAGATGGCAAGAGCTCTGAGAAACTACAGCCGCACCGGTGAGATCATGAAAGTGAGACGCAAGCTCACCTACCAGTTCAACCCAGACATCCTGCACAGGCTCGGCTCCGCGCAGGTGCCCGTGCACCTGCCCTGCCATCCTGCACAAGAGGAGGTCCACACCCGGCAGCAGCAGCAGCAGAACTCGGCTGAACAGAGCTACTGCGGCTCCGCAGCGGCAGACTGGCACAGCTGGTACGGACACTACCAGGTGCAGGAAGACTACGACCTGGCCTCCAGCTTCACCTCACACAGCATAACCAAATTCTGAGCAGGAGGAGGGAGAAAACATCTTAAAAGTTTGAAAAGACTTAAATTTTTCTGGGTCCTTGGAGAAACAGCAGCACTGCTCAGTTTAAATATACTTAAATTTAGCAGTTTGTGTTCCATATAGATATAAATTAATTTGTAAATACTCAAAATATAAGTGAGGAAATGTGTTTCTTTTGACAAAGATTTACCTAAATAAGACATACCTATTTACAGATATTTGTCTTATAGCTAATGGCAGCATGTGTTTTAACTTTTAATGCTGACAAGTCTAATTTTTCCAGATCTCAGACTTTAGAGTCAATTAACAAAAGATTTAGGTTAAAAAACGTTTAAAACAATCATTATTCAGTATTGTTCGTGGCTCATATCAATATGAAACATGAACAAAACTCATTTACAGAGCCAAATTCAGTCAGTCAGTCTGTTTTCTATTTTCTTTCTTACCTATCTCTACCTGTATTTCCTAATTTCAGAAGGTGTATAATGAAATTACAGATGCATTAATGTAAGATTGACCCCCTAAATGTTAAAATATAGGCTGTACAAAGACTTTTAACTGAGCAAGACAGTGCGAGAGGTAATCAAGATTACTAACAGTAATAACAATTTTATATTTAAATGTTGTTTAACGCTCCTGTTGTTACAAGAAGCAACCAGTAATAAGCATTCTGTGTAATCAGGTGTAAATACTGATTTTCTTGATGGAAGTATTAAAGAAAAGGTTGTTTGTATACTTATTGTATTTATTGTGTATTAATAAATGTTTGTTAGAATTTGCAATCTTGTGAATAAAAACCAATAAAACAATCTGTGTGCTCGCACTTGTGTTTGGTTTTACTGACGTGATAAGAGCAAAACTCTCCTTTGCTGACATTATCATGCAAAAATATAAAGATTGTGCTGAAGGATTTGGCACCGTCTCCACTGTGGTGAAATATTACAACAAGCGCACTAAAAAATCTGAAATTAAGACACATCCTGTGAGGAAAAATATGGCAGCAAGTGTGTTTTTCCTGAAAAGAGAGCATTTTGTAGATGCTGCCTCCAGGCCAGGTCTTATCTGGTTCAGCGGGGAGGATGTGGTCAGTTCTGGGAGGCTTTGTTGGTGCTGGTGTTGGGGCTTTGTGGGATGGTGGTCATTGTTCCTGTGAGCCCGGGGTATAGAAAACGTCTGGTGTTATGCAGAAAGCCCGTTCCTGTGGGGGGTATAATAAGAGTCTGGGTACTTGAGCGTCTCAAAGTCAGTTTTGTGAAATTCTGCGAGGACTGTGCTGCATAAGAATCGACCTCATCGGTGATGGTAAAGAGCAGAATCGGATGATAATTTTAAAGAAATGTGCAGAATTCAAGGCTGATTTTGAATTATTTATCTTTATCAGGAGAGTCAGTCTGACTTGGAGGTGATCTTAGAGTTCCTGGAGGAGTACTACAAACAAAACGCCGGAGAAAATGGTAAGAGGAAAGCCTGGAAAAAAAATTATAAAGTAAAATACTTAAAATAATTAGATTTATTTTGCTTTTTACAGTGGACAAGGTGTATTGGACTGCAGACGGGGAACCATACGAGCAACACTGGATGTGCTACGAACCACCCGTGAGTAATGAAACGTTTCAAAATACGTGCTTTGAAGCTGTTCTCTTGACAGCCTTTTCCCCATCTTCATCACAGAATATCAAACCTGCACTTCAGCCTTTGCTCGCACATGACGCCCCACCGGCCCTCAGCCACAACACAACAGAAACATTGTGTGAACGTGGGCCACTGCCAAACTTTGTATCAACAAGACTACCAACCAAACACCCGACCACAACAGCGGGGAGTGGTGAGTTCTCCTTTTTTTGGTCACTAGATACTGTTATTGCCTCGGTTGCTAGTAGCCTGAGGGAAACAAGACCAAGAGAGCAAATAAGAGACCTTCCCTTTACTGTAAAAAAACAATGGAGCGGTGCATGGCTTAACTCAGTAGCTGTTTTTACATATCTATCAGATAACCGCAGTGTTTACAGCCTTATTCTCTCCTCTAAATGGCATCCCATCAATGAAGAGATTTTCTGGGAATTTAAGGAAATGATTAACTGTAACCAGCACTGACTGTTTTAGTGTGGCACAGCTGCAATTATATTCCCTAAATCCCCTTTTAATTGGCCCGTGTGCAGGATTTAGTGATGTAACAGTGGAGCTGATGCTCGTCACACCCCGTCCTTCCTAGCACGAAGGAGAACTGTTTGTCCTCTCTGGGAAACTGTAACAAAACATAACAATTTATGCCATATTCTGTAAACAAAGCTCCATACCTGGACCTTTAAATCCCTCTAAACGGTTTGCTCAATGTTTGCAGGTAGGAAGGTGCGACTCTTTCACTTCCTGTTCGAGATGTTGGAGGATCCAAACATGGCCCACTGTGTGTCCTGGGTGCCGGCAGACGCCGGCGTCTTCCGCTTTTCTTCCACGAACAAGGACCAGGTGGCGGCACTCTGGGGACAGAGAAAAGGCAACAAGAGACCCATGACGTATCAGAAGATGTCCCGCGCCCTCAGAAACTACTCCCGCTCAGGTGAGATCTTCAAGGTGAAGAAGAAGCTCACCTACCAGTTCAGCCGTGACACCCTGATGTCACTGCAGAAATGTCACAGAAGAAGCTCGTAACGTGGCTCCCATTATAAATCGTACTAAACTCTAAGCGGGCTCGTCTATTTTTCTTTAACCTTAAGTCTTACCTTTCAGTTACAACATTTTATTGGTGTCATAAAACAGTGTTGGTGTTTTTTTCTTAGTCAGCTTGTGGTGTAAATAATAAAAATATTTTACTCTTAGAGTGGTGTCTTCATTTTATTGTATTTTTTATTGCATTCTCACAATGCAAAGCACGTTTATTGCACCGTGTCTGTACTGTCTGATAAACAGGTTGAGGTGAATTAAAACACCGAACTTTGAAAACAGACACGATAAAACATCAATATTATAATCAGAAAAAAAAGAGACAATACTAGTTCCCAACAAGGAAGTATCAGTAATCAAAACATCATTCAATACACCTGTGATTTTCCAACCAGTAATGTGACATTAATGCGGTTCAACATATTAAATAAGTTTGTTTTGCTGTTTGTAATTATTCAAACGAATCCTTAAAATGAACGTTAAAACCTCTTTAAGTCCCATAAAATATGAATAAAAGGCTAAAAGGACTTAATTTAAAACAGTTTTTTAAGCAGAAGTGACTTATATTTAAGTATGTGGACAGATTAATCGGTTTTGTCTCTGCAGCATGCTTTAATCTGATGGAAAATGGTCAAGAATTTACTTTCATGTACAACCAAGTCTGATTTTTACTATGCAGTCAGAGACAAGGTCATTTTAATTAGATCAGGTAGTTGTGTTTGAGTTTAAAGAAAAGCCAAGTTTAAACCTAAATATTATTGAGTGATTATTTTCACTTGATATCAGTCAAAAACATCCTCAGAAGGTAGTTTAAGTACATTTCCTCAGCAGTACCGAGACATTTCTGATACAACTGCAAGAACAACATCTCTAATGTGCCTCATGACCTGTTGACAAGTGCGTATGTGCACATGTGCTCCTTTATGTAATCATTTTTTGATGGAACCAGAGGGTGTCAGTGTAGTCCACCTCAAAGCCTCTCAGCTTCTTCTTTTTCCTATTCCCCGCGGTCTGACCTCATGGCTAAATCGCCTCTGTGATGTGAACTCTTGGCCCGTCCCGGGCAACACCAAATGGTTTTGTGCTCTTTGTAGCGGACCCACATGATACTTCCCTAAGCCTAGTATTTACTGCTGGAGCCCACTCCAGGTTATAAATGGGCTAACTGAGCTATGGGTGTCTGTTACCAAGAAAGGCCACATACTATGAGCTGAATTACCAAAACAGTCGTTTAAGGAAAGAGTACGTTCTTAATTAAAAGCTTCCACTACACGTGATACGCATCGTCTTGTGGTATAGATCCTATTTTGTGACGGTGACTCATTTCAAAGATCTTTACGTATGCTGACAGACGATATAAGCTGCATTCCTGCGCTCAGACAGTATACAAGAGCCAAAAATAGAGCTGTGCCCATTGTCTTGACTGTCCTGTTGGGTTGTCTAAGGAATTAATTGTGCAGCTTTTAAGTGCTGAGCTCGTTAACGTGCTCCAGTGCCGTACACGTGAAGATGCTTCAAAAGCACCAGGCTTGTTGTTGCTCGTAAATCCAGAAGCTTTCAAGCCTTGTTGTTTAGTCTTTAGCGACCTTATCAGAGACTACACCTGATTTATCGCTCGTGTTTGACGTGCTAAAAAGATTCATTAGGACTAAAGGAGCCGCAACAGTGACATAATTCACAATGAATCCCTCTTTTCGTGTCAGATACACATGTCAAATGTCAAGGTTTATTACAGCTTTCTAAGTATAGGCCATTCAACCACCGCACAGGCATCTCCCCAGTATTTATTTGCCAGGTTGGAAAGCCGGCTGTTCTTGGACAGCATTCCTCCTGGATTAAACTGATATCTGGCATCTGGCATCAAATCGCTGCATGTCATTCCCAAACTTTTCTTTTATGATAAATAAACAGATGTCTCAGATGTGTTGTATATCATGTGGGATTGTCTCAGAGTATTACATCAGCCTAAGAGCTGTGACAATGACGACACCTCCCCCTTTTATACCCAACCTCCTGATTTCTCGGCCTCCTCCATCATCACGTACTTCTGGACACAATACTCTCCTCTGATGCTTGGCTGACATCCTTAGGCCTGATACTGAGAAGGAAATCTGGAAGCTCTACTCTACTCCGACATTTGAAAAAAATAGACTTTGTTGCTTAATTGGTGAGAGTTAGATGAGAAGATATGTTTCTACGGTTAATATGAAGCTACAGCCAGCACCTGGTTAGCTTAGCTTAAATAGCTAGCCTGAACCATAACAAAATCCACTCACCAACACCGCTAAAGCTAGATCATTTACTTGTTATATCTCATTTGTTTAGTCTGTACAAAAGCTCAAGCGTAAAAACCACACATTGGGTTTACTGACTATTTCTTGGCCGGAGGCGGTGGCCTTTATGTGGATTAAACAACATATAACAAGCTGTAGAGGTGCTGGGCTCGCCTGATTTTGTTACCTTTGGACAGGGCGAGCTAGCTTTCGCCCCCTGCTTCCAAACTTTATCTTAAGCTAAGCTAACTAGCTGACTTCTCTGTGTAACTCTCAAGCATATTTTAGCGTCAAATTATTTATTTAAGTCAAATGTCCATGTAAATGTTGATATTTTAAGGAATTTGTGCAAAATCTGGGCTCTGCTAAACTCCTAAAATTTGAGTTCCTATCAGCTGGACTTTAATCCAGTGAGCCACTACAGAAAGTCTCGTAAACTAACATCACTTATGTAAACTTCTCATTTATTGTCTTTCTTTCTTCTGCCCTAAAAACTTGGCACAGCAGCCGGTGGGTAGGGGACAGTGATGCAACAGTAGGACAGTAGGACAGAGCTGCACTGTCCACTACAGAGAGGAGGAGCATGCCACCTCTCTATATAAGGCCTTAAAGCCTGTCCTTCCTGGATCTGTCCCTGGTCCTCCTCTCCTCCCCCACTGAGATTTCCAAACTGTATCCCTGTGCCCTCCTCATCTCCCATCACTCTGGTCCAAGGGATCCCAGAGGTTTTTGATCCTCTCCTGTCTCTATCATCATCTCGCTCCCTCCTGGACGAGAGGGCCACCACGACTTACAACCCGTCCTACCTACACCTTCTACCTACCTGCACCTTTTAACTCCTTTTAACTCGCCTTTTTTCTTGGGACAAGGCTCAAGATGCCAGAGCCCACAAAGAAAGGTAGGAGTGTTGATGGAGAAGATGGGATTAACATGTTGCCTCTAGCAGTAACAGCCACTCAAAAGATCCAAATTAAGCTGCTGCACTGCATGTTTTAATTAATTAACTCAGAGGTTATGTGTTGTTTTTTTATGATTGCATTGTTCAACTCAACATTTGCATGTTTGCTGTCTTTGTATGAGAAGGGCAGAGTCAGGGAGCTCCATCACTTCTACGACTATCTGCCAGCTTGTTCATAGGAATCCTCAAAGTGACTTTGACATTGGTATTGTATTACTGATGCATGCATGTCTCGACCATTACGGGGGAAGCAGGAGACGATCTGAGGTTTATGAACACACACTATTGTTGCTGGGGGGGATTGTGTGATCTGTGTGATCCAGATGGAGAAAGACACGATGATGAAACCCGCTAGAGGAATGTTGTTGAGTGCCGTGCCAGACACAAGTAAAGACCCATGAAGGATGTTGCAATTTAGATTAAATGATAACCTGATTCAGAGCAGGAATGGCCAATATGGACCCATCAGATCTGCCCCCTGCCCCCAAACCCATCCCTCTCCATCCTTCGCACCATAATGTCACTCATCTGTACCGTCATGTCCATCAACATTCCCTCTTAATCCGCTCTTGTCTGTCATTACAATATGGAATTACCCCTCCTCTCCCCATTAGCTCGGCTCTGCCGTCGAACCCAGACGTGCCCATGTAGAGGAAATGGGACGTTTTCTTTGGATCTTTGGCGCCTTCCTAATGAGAGCCGACCCATGTTTTTAATAAACATTAACCTCCAGGGGGCCATTGGACTGTCTGTAGGTGTTACTGACACATCAGGCGAGATTTCTGTCTATTTCTTGTCCGTCTTTAAAAGTGGACTGCAAGATCCAAAATCCCATTCCTCACATTCAAATTTTAACCCCATCTCTTGTTGGGTCATGGTCAAGAAACAGCCATAGCAATCCTAGGTCAAAGCTACGTAATGCTCAGCTTGGCCTTTATGAATTTCACCACCTTTGGATTGTCGATTGTGCACAGTGCCCCCGCAGTGTTCGTCCACTGCCATATACATCCCTGATCCCCTCAGAGACAAAGCTGTGGGCAAATAGAGGCAGCAGATTCCAGTCTGCTACAAACACGCCCCATAAATAGCAGCATAGTCCAGAGCAGCAGATAAATGAGGGTAGAAAAGTATTGTTCTTTAAATGAGTCTGAACAGCTGAAGAGGAGAAGGCCAGCACTGTTGTTTTAGACACCCCACTCTCAAGCCTTTAAAAAGTCTGAACCAGAGATGACGGACTGGCTGAGTCGCCTGCAGATCTCTTGGGACTGGGATTCTTGTCCCTGGAATAGTTCAGAATGAGTGCACTCTTAATCCCCATCCCTTGTTCCCTGCCATCTCCCTCCAACACCCCCTCCTCCTCTCCTGTGCCACGCACCAAAACAGACATCTCCCTGTCACCCTCGGTTCAGCACGGATCACTCGGAGGTCAGACAGTCTTGCTATCAAAGCTCTGACCCCGTGCCCAGAGGCCTTACAATATTGTCCTCGCTGCTGCTCAGTTTGGGGTTTCAGTCATGGACAAGCCCATGTCTTCACCTCATGATATTTACTGTCACTAAGGCCCATCACTCTCCCTGGGCTCTGTCCTCTGACACTGTTGCTTTGTGTTACAGAATACCACCTCATAAATCAGACCCATGTGGTCAGTTACAGGGGGAAGGGGCTGTCAACAGCTAATTGCCACCCAAGTACCACTCTCATCTCTCACCAGATACTTAATGTCTCATAAATGTTCCTCATTAAAGTCCTCGTCTTACCATAATTGCCAAAAACAAAGAGTTAAATAAAGAAATACAACAAGGGCGTACAGTACTATTCATGTGGGCACCACTTTAATAAAGCAATAAAGGTCTATATCAGGAAAAATTAAGCTGCCAGCAGTTTGGCTCACATTGGAGCCTCAATGAGCCCTTCTGTCTGCACGCCAGCAGGGGCAACAGCTGAAAATACCTGCAACCCTGTCAGCTGCACTGGGAGTCCTCAGAGGTAAAACAAAACCTTTCTCCACTCTCATTATCTCAATGGTGATGAGACAGAGCCTTGATTCTCGGGTGCATGATGTGACCCTGCAGGATTGTGGCCCGGTGGCCAGCAACACATTGTTTCGAGGTGGGGGCGCGGCTAATTTTGACAAGGAATGTTCACTGGGAATCATTACAAATGGAGGCATATCAGGAGCCAAGAAGTGATGGGAAAAAAATGGCTGTTAAAAATGGTGCATAGTCGATGGACATACATGGAATTAAGATAGCGGTATTCATAGACTGGCTGCAAACAGCTGGCAGGAAGAAACCGAGACTGTCTATGAAGATAACAAAGGTTTCTATGAAGCCAAAGATGCTAAAGAAAGAGCTTCAAGTCTCTGAGAATTTGTTGTGTTATGTAAAAGGAGTTCAGAAAGTGGGACACGTAATGTCAAAGATACTGGGTTTGAGTATTGAGATGTCTTTTGTCTCTTTGGCTCCAGAGTATACCCCTTGTACTCAATAGAAATCATGACTTATACCTTACCTACCCATCTATATCTACGCCTTAATCCCTGTGTTAACCCCCTGTTCTTATTCTGTATCTTACGTTCTCTGCAAACATAAAATGTCATGTATCAGACATCAGAGAGGACTGAAGGGGATCAACAAAGAAACATACGACATACGTAGGCGCACAGGCATTCCTGAAGCACTCGGACTATTGTTGACGGAGTTCCTCGTAGAGTGACAGGTCCAAACACATGACAGCAACAGAGCTGTCAACTGTGGTCACTCCAAATATGTATCACTAATCCCTGTACCCACACCTTCCCATTCTCTTTCTTCTCACATATGCAAAGCTCCGCCACTGGATGACAGTCTGATTTAATACATGCAAATAGGTCCATGTATCAAGTTAGACAGATAGAGCAATGAGCTCGACTAGTTTTTCTGACAACGAGCAACTACTTTCTGGCAGTGTCGTCCACTTGATTCAACTTATAGTGGCTTGGGCCGCTCGGTTAAACCAGTATAGGTTTAGATTCATAGTAAAGCAATGGATTTTACCATGTAATCACTGTAAATGTACTTATATATTGCCTTTGTAGTCTTCTGACCACTCAAAGTGCTACTTACACTACATATTGGCATTGGCTGCCATGCAAGGCGCCGACTGCTCATCACTTTTAGGAGCAAATATTTCACACAACACTCTGCATAGTTTGAGAAGAATAATTTATTATTTCTGTAACACTGGTAGCAGATTTTAAGTACTCTTTCCACCGCTATTCACAGTTTCTGCAGTTCACTCATGGTATTTTTTGTACATTTCTGAGGAGGTGTTTAAGGTCTGAAGCTAAGAACAGGCTCCTCCAGATGTTTCATGACTAGTCTGAAGATCTCTCATGGTTCCACTAACCCACTAATAACAAAAGAGGTTACATTTGTTTAACCGTCATTGCGTGCCAATGGTTGTATGGATGCTTTAATCTTTTGAGGCCTTTGCATTGTGAGTGCTGAAACAGATTTCTGTCGCTACAACCTCACCATTAGTTTCAAAAGTCTAGACGTAGCAGAGGGCAAACAAATGGTGTGTCATGGGAGCCTTTATCATAATCAGTTAAGGCTACATGGTGTCTAAGCATGAGGAGCCAGTCATCCAATGCAAAGATAATATAGCTTAGCGGTGAATGAATCAATAAAACAGGTCATTGTGCACAGATGGAAAGTTTTTGGGTATGTTATGTGTGATAAGCGTATTAAAGACGCTCTACAAGAGATCTTGTTGTCGTGTTTGACAGTGATGTGTTTTGTTTTTCTTTCTCTAGATGAGACGCCAAATGGCCAGCCAGAAGGTGAGTGGACAGCGATAGACACTTAATCTCCTCTGTCACCTCACAGTCTAGCAGATTATAGCGGCACATTGTATGCAGAAGGACAGACATACAAACATCAATATTTTGCTTTCAAAACAAGCATAGCTGTGTAAGTGAACGTAGAATGAAGTGAGGTAACAGGAAACCAGCTCGTGCGCTGTGGGAAGTGAAGCGTACACGCCTTGTTTGCACTAAGGTGCACAGACGCAGGGCAAAACCGAGCCCGTCCACACATGTAACATGACGATCATAGCTCTGGAGTCGGCGTGAATGTGCAAACACAGGCCACATAGGAGTGTAAATGTGGAGCCAATAGTCAGCAGTATGGATGTGCTGCTGTGCTCCGGTGTGATCTGTGGCGACCAAGCTGTCAGCGCTCTCTCTCACATTCCTTTCGCCGGCCAGCTGATCCCTCTCTGTTGATTCAGCTGACTCCTCTGGCTGCCCCCATGTGAGCAAGGTGCTGGCATGCCATTGGCTTTTTGCCGGCGCTGGGGTTTGACCTTGGAGCTGCAGCATCTTGACGCTCCGACATGGCTACAGTTGGAGAGCTCAGCTTTTCAGGGTCTAACTAAAAATGTCGTGTTGAAACAATTGAAACCATTTGACGGATAAATAACTTCCTCATATCTTAGTGGTGCACTGGCTCATGATTTCAAGGGTTATAACCAGTGTTGGACAAATACCTTGAAGTCAAAGGAACACACTGCACACTTTAACACATGTAGAAACAGACAGAAATATTTACAGCAGCTGTTATCAACAGCTACAGAAGTGTATTGTGAGCCCCGTTGACGGTGATGACTCATCGTAAAGCTTCAGGGTTTACGCACTCTCCATCTCAAAGAAAATCCCAGATAAGAAGAAGCAACATGTATACAAAACATCTTTGCTGTTACATATAGGTCATTGCATTTTTGCAGAAGCTAACCACACACTGCACCTCTGTACACTGAATTCAAAGAGATCAACTTGATTTTAAGCCCTCGATCAAACTCCAAAGATGCCAACCGTTCAAAAATGTAAAAAAGGAACATTACTGGGATTATTAACTGCCCAACACTGGTGATAACGTGTAACAACACGTGGACATATTGTAAGTGTAGAGGTTATTTGTATTTCATGATCCAGTAAAGCCATTTTCGAGGTAACTCCTTACCTCAGAGGTTATAACACAATTACTTAAAGTTTAACAAAAGCCTGACAATGCACGACACTTCCTGTGAGTGTTGCGGTGGTGCTACAACAATCAACAGGTAAATCCAATGCTGCCTACCCCTATTGACATCTCCAAGGAAACCATCACAACGCCTTGGTGATCCAGCCTTTATCTTTGGTACTATTTTAACTTGGTGTGTTTATTAATGTGCATTTGAATCCTGATCCTCAATGACATTTGCGTAATCCTAATTCAGACGTATTAACAGCACATTTTGTATATTTATAGGCAGGACAATAGTCTTAGGATAGAAGTTTTTCCTGTGTGCGAATGGTCTGAATATATGATGTAAGTGTGGATGCCTTTGTGCAGGTGGGTTGGTACACGTCTGTGTGTTTTTATATCTGTTTGTAAGTGATCTTGTGCCTTTGTTTGAGTGCGTGACTGAAGCAGATGCTAAAAGCTTTGTGCTTATAAAAAGCAGCTGTTCCATCCACCACTATATTTGTCACATGCTCAGAAAGTGTTGCCCCTGAAAGTAACGGTGCCCCACCCCTACCTGAGATTTCCCTGGAGGTTTCTCCACCCCCAGGTGGGTAACCCTGACGTACCCCCTTCTCTTGCCCCAGAATGTTTCATTCTCTTGCACATCACACTCACATCACGTGTTCGTTTGGTGTGTGCCATCACAGTTTTTTCTTTTTCTACTTAATTCACCCTGAGAGGCGTGAAACTGCACTTTTTCTTGTGTAGGTATGATTGTTCGGCACATGTGTTCACACAAAGAGTTGATTCAGGTTAGCTGTAAGAGCACCACCCCATTTACTGTGCACATATCCACATGCCTGCACTTCACCACTCGCCTTTGGTGCTGTCGCTAACTCTGCTGTGGCTGTCTTTGTGTTTTGTGTAATCACACAGGAGGTGCAGAGGGATTAGGGAGGCTCAGTTTTACTGACTCTGTTGGCTCTAGTCAAAAGGTCAGCTGTATAAATGTAATGGTACAAACAATCGGATCATTTACATACTGCGGAGTCAGTAAATCAATGCCTCCTTGATCACTTTTCAGTATAGATATGCAATGACCAGATAGATGCATACATACAATGGCATAGCACATTTTTAACAAGTGGCAACCACTGACAGTATAAAGAATGGACAGCGTATCTGTGTTGTCACCAACGTGTTCCTCAAGAGCCTATTTGAAGCTCAGAGTGTGGTGGCTCTGGTCGCCTCCATGTTGGTAGCTCTGCTTGTTCTGCGGGCCGAATGACATCTGGTTACTCAAAGGAGCCACCTGTAACAGCACCTACCTGTCAATCAAAGTGGCCATGCTGTTAATTATGCATTATGCAAATGTAAGACATGTTTTTGCCCATTTTTGGATTAGATAGGAGGTTGCAGGGCCAGGACTGCCAACATGGCGGCCACCTGAGCCACCTGAATCTTCCTTTAGTGTCAGTGTCAGGTTAAAATCTTTAGTAGTTTGTTTATGATCCAACATCATTAAAATTAATGGCATTCCCAAGGAACCACTGTGTCTTAGGCCCCACAGAGTGTGGTTGTAGACTTTCCTTACTCAAATGTCACCAATTAGCATTGTGGCTATCTGGTCATTAACTATTTATACCCATGTTGTTTGAGCAAGCATTGTCTTGTAAGGCTGCCGGGGATTGTGCTCCATGCTTGCTGCTCCAGCCTAGCGCTTTGTCTGATGTACAGAGGCGGTAGCAGAGGGGAAAGAGCCAGTAGAGACTGATGGGAAGAAACCAGAGCCCACAGAGCCTGAGCCATTACAGGCTGTGGTGGGTCAGGAGCCGAGCCCCACCGAGAATGGCTCAAACCAGCCCCAGACTGGTGGGGCTGAGGTAAAAGAGCAGATAGCAGAGTCCAGTAACTCTGCTGTAATGGAAGAGGGCCCTTGCTCTCCCCCACCATCTGGTAAGTATACGTCTTAAACATGAACCAGTCCCATTTCTCTCTCAAAATGCATGTCTACCCCTCTAGCTCTTAAAACTTTAAACTTTAAAATGCTAGTGAAACAAAGTAATTTCAGTACAACTTGGCAGCATGGCCAAACTGCCCTTTTTTTTATCTTACATGATCTAAAACCTCAGCTCAAAGCTAATGGATTACCTTTACCTCCCTGCTAAGAATGCTATGGACTTCACTCTTACCAATTGGAGCCATGCATTGATTTATCATTTACTTTTTAAACAGTGCTCTAATTCCTACATGGCTTTAAATGCATGCAGATTTCACAGAAATAAAAAAAAAATACTTGTGTCCTATTTTATGGCGCAGTGGCAGTTCTTAGATGTGTTAATAAAAAGGAACTAATATAACTAATAAATACAGACTAATAGATCCTCAAATGGCAAATTGAAGTTAATGCAATTGTGTGAAAGGTGAGTCATCAAACCCTTTACTCTATTATCCAGCAACATAAATGTGTAGGCAGAACAACAAGGCAACAGGGACAAACAAACACAAGTACGATAAATATAGTGCTGACGAGGCAGCCGGCTGGTTTCCTTGTATCAGTTTTAGTATCAGTTGAGTTGGACTGAATTGATCTTCATTGTGTCATAGCCGAAAGAAGATACAGCTCAGGTTTACAGAAGTATTTTCAAGCTTTCATTTGGCTTGGTCATGTCTTTTTATGTCTTTTTATGCACGCTGCAGCGCTAGAGAGCTTGTGCTTTTGTTTCAGCAGCTTGAGAAGCTTGCAGCAATGAGCACAAAACCTCCACGATCACACACTGTTTTATATATCAGACACACAGTAGTTCTTATAGGGCACAAACCAAACCATCGGTTGAGATTTTAAATCTTCCTGTTAAAGAGCTGCATGATATCTTCCATTCAAGTCTTGTCTCGCATGTGATCGATGGCCTTGTTGGCCTGTCAGTCTTGTGTCTTGTTGGCCTGCAAGTGATGGACTTGGAGCTTTTTGATAGGTGGGTCTATTTGTCATTGACACCTTTATTACAGATGATGATGATGCTGCAGCCACTACCCCATCACCAACACCCCAACCAGGTTGGTACCCATAACAAGCCTTCCTACTTTCTTAATCCTCACCTCACCCTTTGGAGCAATGGAGCACTCATAAGTCGGGATGAAATCACCTCTGTGCTTGTATGCCAAACAATTTGGCAGGCATCCAATAAACATTAAATAAACTTCCTCCAAGAGTTTTGTTTTGTGGTATTTAATGTGCATATCAGCCTCACAGGTTCAGCGTTTTAGTCTTTACTAACAGAAAGGCATCTCGACAATTGAAACGGTATATGTATGTATAATTTCTACGGATTTTCATGTCAAACCTTAAAATATTCTGATGCATGTCTGTGCACTGACATAAATGAAGTAAAGGTGTGATTTTTACCTAAGACTACATTCACATCAACCTTTATTTACTCATCTCAAATAAAGGTATAGATGTGACAGTGATATTTCACATGTATATATTATATATAGAAAATAAATACATGGTTGCTTAATGTGTATATGCATACTGTGTAAAACCATGTCTATCTACTAAAAGGGAATTCTTTCATGCAGGTATTAATCGTTATTCTACAGCCTTTAGAATGATTAATAACATTCTCATTTAAATCTTGGTAAGACATCAAATTAATTTACCAAAATTTAAAGTTAAAAAAGTTAAAAAAGCTAAATAAAGCTGTTGTATGGTGGGGAAGTTAATGGGATATATATTTGCCAAACCAACCAGAAAGACTTTTGTCTTGTAAAACCCAAAAATTACTTTGTGTGACACTTTGTGGAATTGTACATGGGTTTAAAAGCTCCTTTTACAATTTTACAAGAGAAATTTCAAGAATGAAGGGTAGGTGATTGGTTTGGCAAATGTATATTGGGTAAACTTCCAATAAGATGGGCACACAGCTGCTTTTCAATAGAAAACAACCAGCAGGGGGTGGTACACTGAACACAATATTGACCAAACCATCAAATGGGATTGAGTTTATCCTGATTAATTTCAATGATAACTGTGCTTTTTTCACAGAGGATGCCAGTTCACCCAAGAAACTCTCAATTGATCTGCCTAGTAAGATCTCTGTTAAATCCTACCACCATTTGAGTAACTCTGACCAAGCCAGTTATAAATCCGAATGACCCACTGTCTGAATGTAGGAAACAAGTTTAGTTATATATATTTCTGTGTGTTTGGAAGGTAGCTTTTCCATACAAGAAAGAAAAGATCCTTCCTAACACATTACCAGCTATCATCATCTATTAATTACGAGTTGGGGTTTTTCTTCAAGATTACACTTTCAGGTGTTTTCTGTGCACATAAATTGCTATTTATGTGGTTACATTTGGAATTCTGATCATAACAGTAAATCAATATTCAAAATAAAGTAGATTTCTGATTCAGAATTCCTCGGGTCACTGCTTGCAAATTTGTAAATGCTTCTTGTTGTGTTGTTTTGTTTTCTATGTGTGTGTGCTTGCTTCAGTGGACTTTACAGTACTATTTCTTACAATATGCTGTAAATCTCTCTTTGTCTTTGTTTAGATGATAGCGTCCCTGTGCCAGCCATGGGGAGAAAAGACTCAGGTAATAAAGTGGTAGCCAAATAAAAAAAAAAAGACTCATGGTAAATTTGTTCATTTTCTTCCACACAGACCGGTAGGTTCGTTTGTCCCAAGGCTACGGTGTGCAACATGAGAAAGATTGTTTTCCTGATATAGTCCCAACTGCTCCCGTCCTGGTTGCATGTAGGACGTGATGGGGCTTTTGGAAAATTCAATCTTTTTCATCTGCATTGGGCTAAAAGACAAACCCACACTGCATTAGTTTCTGCAACTGGACCTGGATTACAACTATATGGTGTTTTATCCGCATTTAAAACTCCCATTGCAAGAAGACTGGATGAAGAGTTCTCATAAACCTTTATATTTAGCAGAAAATGTCCCTTAAACGTGGAAATTAGACGCTCTTTCAGTGTTTCATATTGTCTGTTTCATGCTTTCCATGTTGCAAAGAGCTTAAATTCTGCTGCTGTATGAAGTGTGATGACTGAAAGTGAGAAAATGTGTCTGTCTGTCTGTATAATTCACTGGAAAGATTCAAACTTTCAGATCAAAAATGAGAGATGGGTGTATGAATTCCTCAGCTGTACTTCTATATTCTACCAGAGAGCATTGTTATCATGCATGTGTTTCTTCTGACTGACCAGTGTGGTCTCTGGGAGACGGCCAGGCCCCAGAGGACTTGGAAAAGCCCATCGACACCCCACCGCTGTCCACCTTGCTGATAGAGAAACCTCAAAGTGCCACGATCCATGTGGGTGAGTGACAGTGCAACAAAGAGGTGCTAAAGAGGAGTTGAAGATGGTAAAACAGGAAATTCTAGATATGAATAGGATTTTATGTGGGTGGTGCATTGATTCTTCTATACCTACAAGCAGCATTACACAGATATTGGTATTTTTGCCAGTCCCAGATTTACTCCTGTCTGACGGCTGCATACTTAGTCACTCTCTCCTTTTGTCTTCTTAGTCTCCTCCATTAATGTCATCAGTCTTTTTGCCTCATAATGTCAATAGGGGCTGCAAAGCCTAGTTATATCGTAGACTTGCCCAGCTCCCGTTCTGGCACGACACTGGCTCAGGAAACCAGTAAATCACAGAGTTGAGGTGGAGCAGCCGGAGGACGTTGGAGGGAAAAACAGAAAACATTTTCTCCATAAGATATGATCCAAAGATCGTTGGTGGTGTGCTTCTCATGGGCGATCATACCTGGACTAATTCTCTGCAATTAAGTCAATAAGCAAGAAAAACCTAAATTGATATCAAAATAAAGAGGAATTCACTCATTAATTAATGATGTATTGATTAGACATTTGGTCTGCTTTGGTCTGTTGGACCCTTTCATACTGTTTCTGTGTCTAAAGGTGGAGACGTGTCCTTTGTCGCCAAGGTGGAGGCTAAAGATCTCCTTCGCAAACCCACTATCAAGTGGTTTAAAGGAAAATGGATGGATCTGGCCAGCAAGACAGGAAAGCACTTGCAGCTAAAAGAGACTTTTGACCGATTCACCAAGGTACTGTACAGCAAGGCACCCACCTACTGTACATGAGCACCACCTCATAGTACACACTAATGGAGCTGTTTATATGTCACCTCCTGGCAGGTCCACACGTTTGAAATGCACATCATCAAGGCCAAAGATAACTATGCTGGAAACTACAGGTGCGAAGTCAACTACAAGGACAAGTTTGACAGCTGTTCCTTTGACTTGGAAGTTAAAGGTTTGTTAAAGCTCCAAAGTGCATTACATTAACTCTAACATGTCCACAAAATACTGACTAGCACATGTGTTGTTACTGTCTTACAGAAGCTGAACACACAGGCTCACAGAGTATTGATATTCGATCAGCTTTCAAAAGAAGGTAATGAAAGAAGTGTGATGCAGTGTTGATATTGTGAAGGAGTCAGCAGCAACCAATATGAAATCAATATCAGTACAGTTATTTCTTTTTTTGTTTCAACTGAACAAACCAAAGGATTGATTACAGAAAATATGATATCCTCTACTAATAAATGTTCCCGAAAAGTGAAGAAAAGAAGTGCAACGTCACCATCAAGTAGTATTATTGTATGACATGTACAGTAAGTGTGACTAGATGGTTGTAATAATGTCATTAACCTTTCTCAAAGGTGATTACAAATCAACCAGCTGACTGTGTAATTAAAGGCCAACTCTTGCATTTTAAATCTCCCTCCAAACAATGAGTCTGAAAAGCAACGCAAAACATCCCAGTTCCACAATGTTGCTGCTCAGTAGACGATGTGGCAATATTGCCTGGGACCGCTCTTGAACACAAAACAACTTGTTTAAAGCTTTTATCTGGAAAAAGACAAAAAAGGGGTTTTGTGGAAACACCAATCATGTGTTAGCTTCAAGCTAATCGATTGGTATCAGAGCTTTTGCTTTGTGTTGCTCTTTTAGCATTGTTTTCTAGTGCCTGTTACTGTTTCAACTCTGATTAAATCGTTATTAATCTCTCCTTGTTAACAACAGCAGTGAAGGACAAGAAGATGCAGGGGAGCTTGACTTTAGTGGTCTCCTTAAACATAGGTGAGAATAACATCCTGACTCTGAGTGGATTTTGTCCTTGTCAGTATTTTTAAACTCTTTTTTTGGATCTTTCAAACTCTTACGTACGTTATACGTTATGCTATAGCAGGGGTTTTCAAAGTTTCAAAGACACTGTGGGCCCCCCCTTAGACACCCCCATTCTTTGTAAGATGATAAAACAAGTTAATATTCATAGATTCACAGTCTTTGTCTTACTTCAACTTATGGGATAATCACGGTTCAGGAGATGTAAACAGGTTGTATAATGTTGCAATCAAGCAGCAACCTCTGTGGCTGTGAAGTGAAGCCAATGCCGTGACGTCCTGGATATGCTCTCCATTCTTTGTACTGTCGGTGGTTGCCATGTCTAAATTGGCACCATTCAAATTATGCCAAATTAGTCGTTAGCGCTATCTGTTTGTTGATATAGAGATGACTATCACTGCGTAAACACCATGAGGCAAGTTCTAAGCTGATTTATGGGTGTTTATTCGTGAAGGACACCTAAGATAATGATGACATTTATCATATCTTTGTAGTAAGATTTGAGTCAGTTATGACTTGTTATGACTAGGGAATCAGGCTCTAACCTCATTTAGTATTGTTGCCTCTTCGCCCACCCCCTTAACGATCCCATGCCCCGCTGGGAGGCGTGCCTCACAGTTTGAAAACCTCTGTGTTATACCAAAGCTGCTGTGGTAGCTCAAAATAAACACCATGATGCATATTTCAGATGATACAGTGCAGCGTTTAAATGTGAGTACAAATAGTCCTAGGCAGTGACACTGTTCCACCAGCAAAATTACACATTTATTGTGGGCTTGTCTCTTCTTCTCCCCTACATATTCAGAAATCAAAGGTTAGTAGAGAAAAACCCATAGGTTTTAAAACGATTAGACCTTACTGCGGGTGAGTACTATAATCCTGTAGAGTCCCCAGCATGACATGTAGCTCTAGGAATTGGACGAGCAAGAGTGTTGGCCTACTGTAGTACGGTAACACTTCATTTGAAGGCAGCATTCCTAACTGCTCAGTCGGCGTCATTAATAATGGAAATGGGCTTTGCGTCATAAACACTCGTGGCGGTGGCTCTTCATCGAGGCATGAAGTCAAACGCCACTTTTATGAGGCACCATTTTGAATCATTAATGATGTGCTAACGGGCCATGGAGAAATGATGCTGTAAAATAGTGTTATCACTACATTGTCATTTTATTTCACTTTAGAAATATAAGGCAAATGCCACCATGTTTATTTCAGCTTTCTTCATAATTGCCTGAAAATAAACAGATGAGAAATAGAAACGGATAATATGGAATAATATTTTTACGCTATTCACCTCCAACCTTTCTGACATTTGGGAAAATGAATGGCTGATTGAATGGTCTTTATATAAACTAATGGATACACACTCATGTCGAGGGCGATGTGTCTATTAACTCAGATCTCACAAATCTAACATTTCCTAGAGACACTTTCATCATCTAACAGTCTCGGGAGAAACTCTGAAGTGATCACTCAAACCAACAACAGACAAAGGGATGGGCCAGTTCATGAGAGCAACATCAAATACATGAAATAAAGTTTGTTGCAGGTTTCCACTAAATTCCTGCATGCTGCATTTCAACACACAAAAACATTTAGCATCACAATATATATATAAAAACTCTCCTGTGTCTGCTTTTGTGTGCTGTTTTAATCCTACAGCTCTTATTGTTTCATCCTCCACACTTACTCTTAAGTCTTAAGTGTCAGATGCCACTTTTATGAAGCACCATTTCGAATCATTAATGATGTGCTGGCAGGCCATGAAGAAATGATGCTGTAAAATACACGCCTGGCTCTGCCACCCGTGCGCTCAGGTCAATCCGAACTTTTCTCTGTTGTTCCCCATTAGTGGAACGTCTTACCAGTTCCTACCAGATCAGGAGTGTCTCTCTCTACCTTTAAAAACCTCCTGAAGACCCAGCTCTTCAGAGAGTACCTTCTCTCCAGCACTACCAACAACTGGACATGATAAATCTATCCCCCTCTACAACTTTTTTATCCAAAAGGAACTACATGACTTTACTACTTTTCTTGTTGTTTTTGAACTCTTGAAAACTTTTGAACACTTCCAAATAAATCCTGGTGAACTGACACATGAAAAATAACGGCACAGACACGATTAACCCTCCACAACTTATGCAAATTAGAAAACACCTCTGTTTTGTGTTAACTGTGCTTCCACTCCACTACAGTTAACATTTCACTCAAGCTAAAGTCAGCCCGCACATAGACAGCTCGTAATGCCCATCCCTTTGTGTGACATGTCCTGAGGAACGCTCTGCAGGGAACCGGAATATGCAAACCAAAAACGGCAATATTAACTAATTGAAAAAGCTCCTTCTACTCTAGAGGTTAATGAGTAGTTCCTCGGGACATGTTGCTAACACAAACCTATGACTCCTACCCTCACAACGTTCCCTCGTATCGGCACCATTAGGGAGCCAAAGCAGCAGGATGATACCCCAGAGATTGATGTGTGGGAGATCCTGAAAAACGCCCGACCAGATCAGTACGAGAAGATTGCCTTTATGTACGGGATCACAGATCTGAGAGGTCTGCTGAGGAGGATGAAGAAGATACCAAAAGAGGAGAAGAAAAGCGAAGGTAAATCAGAGTCGCATAGTAGAAATACTCAACAAGAGAATCAACTGGGAATCTTGTTTGACTTTTAATGATCTCTTTTGTGACTTGTATATTTAAAGCTTTCGCAAAGAAACTGGAACCAGCATATCAGGTGGATAAAGGTGGAAAGATCCGCTTGGTGGTTGACCTGGCCGACCCTACAGTTGATCTGAAGTGGTACAAGAACGGACAGGAAATCAGACCCACTCCCAAGTATGTAACAACATGTTTTTTTCTAGTCCATCTTCTGCATCTGCTCCCCTTCAACACTGCGCAGATAAAACGCGTTTTTTAAAAATATATTTCACTGGGGTGTTTGATTAGCTCAGTTGGTAGAGCATTTGCCCCACATACGAAGGCTCAGCAGCGGCCCAGGGTTCGAGTCTGACCTACGGCCCTTGCTGAATGTCTCTCCCTACATTCCTGTAAAAAATGCGTTTCATTTGTGGTATCGGCCTTCAATACCAGTTTTCTGGTATTATGTGTTTCATTTTGTCACAACTCAAAAGCACAATGGTTCACAATTTTTACACAGATTCATCTACTTAAGTTCACAAACATATCGCACAACCTACATTTTTATAAACACGGCAATAGAAATCCATCTAAACCTAATAGTGGTTAATAAGACTAGTGTAACCTCACAGCACCTTCATTTTTACAAAGAAGCCTTCCTCATATGTAGCACACTCGACTGTGAACCATTGCCAGTGAAGAAATAACGTTTTCTCGACTCTAATGTGGCTCATTATGCATTCACAGGGCTCTTTAAAAAGCCCCAGAGCTACATTTGGGTGGTAATGCGGTGTATGATGTCAACTGTTGTCTTTAATTGCCATTAACTGTATATGTCCTCCTCTGCACAGGAAAAAGGCGGTACCTCCTTCACAGGTCTTTAACCAAGTCTGGCTTTGAAACAAATTTAACAGACGCTAAATGAGAAAGTAACTCTTCATAAAGATCATGTACCACTGTAACATTAACAACACCAATATAAGGTGTCATACTTTTGTTTTTCAAATCCACTATGGCTCAAAGGATATGAGTAATGGTTTTAGGTGGATATAATACTAGATGTTGGGAATATATTAAAATAATGTACTCTTAGCATTTAGCATCTTTAAGCCCACTGTTTTGGTGTCATGACCCACAACTTTACCAATATAGGTCAGTCTTACCACTCTCACCAGCTTAAACCGCTATGCTAGCGCCCCAGCACCAAACACCAAAAGCTGTAAACATAGGGTAACATAGCAGTTAATCTATAATAATCTTTAAGCTATAAATAAGCAGCTGTTTGCTAACAAGTTTTTGTGAATTCATTAAGCAATTCTAATTGTATCTATGCCTTAAAGTTACAAATAACAAAATGCTTATCTCATAATAGGGTAGCATATCATATTGAAGATAAGATAAACACTCTGCCTAACCATACATTAGCTCAAACTTCTGTCCAAAGCCATGCAAAGTTAAAGCCATCTGGGAGGTTATTGCTGTTTTCTGGTTTTGGTCTCCTGTGGCCTCCCTGATCTGAAGACTTCATTACAAAATACTCTTTGACTCTTTGATTGCCAACTTGATACACCCCTTCAGGCATGATGTCTCTCTGTCTCTGTGTGTCTGTCCACCTGTCTGTCATATCATGGTGTTTCCTTTCTATGTGCCATAATCACTTTCTGTACACTCCCTGTGCTCCGGCCCCATTCTGGCTCCACTGCTGACCTTAAGTCAAAGGAAGTAAGTCCATCCATCCAGTTGATTGTCCCTTCTTCTCCTCATGTCAGAGTTTTGGTGTGGCCCTTGATGCATGTTGTGTTATAATGATAGAATTCTTTATTTTGCCTACGCTGTTGCACATTTTGATTTGAAGGTTTGGTTTCTGTAATTTTGTCTTTTTTTTACTATCACTATCTTACAACTACTACATATTGACTCATACATAGTGTAGGTGAACACTGATGTGACTAACGGACTTCCTGTTTAGGTATATTTTTGAGCATAAAGGCACACAAAGGATTATGGTCATCAACAACTGCAGCGTAAATGATGATGCAGCCTATTCTGTAGCTGCAGGAGACGAAAAGTGCTCCACAGAGCTGTTTGTTAAAGGTATCTCAACATGTTCACCTTTATTTACTGTACATGATGCAAACTTTCTAGTGCCTTGCTGAGTTTCCTTGTCCTATCATGTCTTATAGAGTTGCCAATAAAGATTGTTAAAGGTATTGAGCCTGTGAAGACCACAGTGAATGAAAGGATTGAGTTGGAGTGCGAGGTGTCAGAGGAAGGAGCTCAAGTCAAATGGTAAGAAAAGCATTTAAAGATTGAATATTTTAAATAACTCCTTATTGTCACCAATGTAAGTCTCTCAGAAATGAAAGAAAAAGCCACTGGTTTGTCAGAACAAAGGAAAGTCAAATAAACAAGTTTGACCTCTTCAGTAAAGCAGAAGACAAAGCAAACTCATGTTGAAGGACAAGTAGTGCCACTTCTCTGTGACTGGGTGCTCTGAGATTGTGGGTTATGTGCTCCTAATTTAAAAAGGCAATTAGCACTAGCAATGTTCCAAATATTTTCCCAGGAAGGTTCCTGGAACGACTGGTAAAACTGGTAACTTGGATGCTAATAATAGATAGAACTGAGGCACTGTTTGATCTGTACACTTCTTGTTCCTATTATTTCCAGTTCACCGAAGCATGGAGAATCTTTTAGTCAGTGCACTGACCAATGAATAAGGAATAAAGTTTCCAATAATGAATAAAAAAAGAATCAATATTTACATGATATATTGAGGATATAACTGATAAATGTCTCAAGAATTTCAGGAAATATTAATGAAGGTTTTTCCATTCATTTGGCATCCAGAAAGCTGGTTAATCTGCAAAATAAAAAGTGTTTCTGTGATTATGCCCCCTCATGTCTATGTTTAGATACTCATTGATCTACCGCTATCTATCTCCTCCTTCAGGATGAAGAATGGTGTTGAGGTTCCCACAGGAGTTCGCTCCAGATATCGAGTTAAGAGTGAAGGAACAAAACACTACTTGGTGATTGACGATGCCTCCAAAGAGGACACTGGGACATACTCCATTATGGCTACTGGTGGCACATCTGAGGCTCGCATACAGGTTGACTGTATGTAGCATCCTGGACTTTTTCTATTTTTAAATTCCTGTTTGCTGTTTTCATGCTTTTTAAGGAGCCTTTTTAAAAAATAATTATCACCATCACTATCACCATTCTGTCTCTCATACTGTTTAATCAGTGAAACCACTGAAGGTGCACCAGGACTTGCAGGATATAACAGTGTTGCTGGGTCAACCTGTCAAGTTGCACTGCGAGATTTACCCTGGCAATGTCCCAGGTCGCTGGTACAGGAATGGACAGCTGATCCAGCCCAGTGACCGTATCACTATCATACACAGAAACAGGTATGTTGTCTCTGTTAAATTCCGTTCAATCAAAACCAATTCAGACAACTGCTAACATCATTTTGTTTTGTAGGGTCCATCGTCTTGAAACTGAAACAAGCTCCCTTCACGATGCAGGAGACTATACTTTTGTACCTGAGGGATACTCACAGAGCCTGTCTTGCAAACTTCACATCATTGGTACACAATCTATGCTTCCTTGGATTGACATCATGCTGTAAAAACACCTTAATGTAATTTTATGAATGATACTGATGACTTAATTTTCTGCAGACCCACCAAGGGTGCACTTGGACAGCTTGAACTTCCCAGACAACACAGTGACAATTGTGGCAGGAAACAAACTTCGCCTGGAGATTCCAATCAGTGGAGAACCAGCACCCAGGGTGGTGTGGATGAAGGGTGAAAGGGTGAGCTTTAAACTTTTGTTTCTGTTAACAAATCCCATGAGAAGACTAAAATCAAAGTACTTCCCAATTTGTTGACAAAAAAGAAAATATAGAATATTCCCAGGCGTATGCTTTAAATGTCATCTGTAGTCTAACCTTACCTCTAAGGCATAAATATATATTTTTTTCTGTTTTGTTTGTCTTAGGTGATTCTCGAGTCAGGCCATCGTGTCCGAGCTGAAACATATGGCGATCAAACCAGCCTGACAATTGAAGTGACAGAGCGGGAAGACAGTGGCAACTACAAGATAGTCCTGCAGAATGAGGCTGGTGAAGCTACAGCCAGCGTCAGAATCAAGGTTGTAGGTAAGTGATCGCAGAACACTTCAGTCGAAAAGATCGAGAATTGCACATTTGTTTCTTGAATCCTTAACGTGGCCTTGTGTTGTCTGCAGATATCCCGGATCCTCCAGATGCACCCTTGGTGCCAGTGGTGGGTGGTGATTGGTGCTCTATGACGTGGGAACCCCCAAAATATGATGGAGGTTCACCAATAACAGGTAAATATTGCATCTTACTTATTATACTTTACATTATATTATATTATATTTATGTATTGGGGTTAAGTGACAAGCTTTCTGACTGCTTTCCTCTCAAGGCTACTTTGTCGAGAGAAAGAAGAAACAGAGCTCTAGATGGATGAGACTGAACTTTGACCTGATCAAAGAACAATCATTCGAGCCCAAGAAGATGATTGAAGGAGTGCCATATGAAGTCCGAGTCTTTGCAGTCAATGCCATTGGTGTGTCCAAGCCAAGTGAACCATCCATAGCCTTTACTCCCCTCGGTGAGTAGCCCAAACGTCTCCATGGACATTCACTTAGCAGTCTAAACTCTGGCCCTGCTTCTGCCAGAATTCTGTCCAGGAAAGTATTACATAATGCTTTAGTTTATCTAACAACCGTTTCATAAAAACAGATGAAAGTGCAGGCCAGTGATAGTGCACATGTGATCTGCCCTTGGTACCCCGGCGACGCAGCTGTTCCTCCCGATACCCCACCATCCCAAGCATTCTGAGTGTGACCTCCACCGGAGCTTTAGAGGATATTAAATATGTCTTTATAATGGCTGCCAAATCATCTGCGGATTAGAGATTTAGGAGATCAGGTCTGTCAGAGGGTTCAATAGGAGTTATATGTGATTCACAATACAAGAATAGACAGCAAGAGCAGAGACTAATAAGATCTGTCCTGGACATTGATGGCATACCAGCCGGCAAGAGAGGCGCCTTGCTCAAGTGTTCATGACTTGCCAAAATGGATGCTTTCCGACCTCATTCATACCCAAAAACAAATGACGAATGGTGGCTATGACTCTTCTGATCTCTAAAAACTTTATCTCCACTCAGCTGTGACCAGCGAGCCCACCATGCTGGTTGTGGACGATATCACAGACACCTCAGTGACCGTGAAATGGCGTCCTCCTGAAACTATCGGAGCTGCCGGTCTGGATGGATACTTGGTGGAATACTGCATAGAAGGAAGTGAGACAACCTCTTCTACAGTTCCCTGCAGACTGTTAGACTGTGATGAAAGTTTACAAATTGAGAGAAAAATGGTGAAATCTTTGGTTTTAAATCCAAGCAATTGGCCTTTGTGAGACAATTTTGAGCTCTGGCACCTAAACATAGCCTACGTTAATTTGTGTTCAAATGTATGTTTATGACCAACCATTTCATTAGACCCATCTAGCACAGTGTGACATCCAATGGACCTGTGTAATCACTGCTATCTTGTAGCCTATATGGGATGTATGTGCATGTTTGTCATAGTCCAGAGGTAGACATGAAACAGACAAATATTCACTGACAGTTGGTAACGGACTGTTTTCCCCTCAGCTAATGATTGGATAATATCCAACACTGAAATCACAGAGAAGACCAAGTACACCATTACTGGGCTGACTCCAGAGTGTAAAATCTTAGTTCGAGTCAAAGCCATCAATGCTGCCGGAGCTAGTTCTCCACGGACCCTTCAGCACTCTATCCTGGTCAAAGAGGTTGTTGGTGAGCTTTAAAACACTTTTCTTTTAACTGCTTTTGTACACTCTACCAATAAATTTAAACATGAAGTAAGTTAATTGTTCTGAAGAAACACGGATTCAAAAGATATTTTGAATAGGACCTTAACCACATACCTTGTGGTCTATCCTCTCCTCAGAGCCACCAAAGATCCGCGTCCCCCGACACTTGAAGCAGACATACACTCGCAAAGTTGGAGAAGCAGTCAACCTTGTTGTGCCATTTCTGGTAAAGTAATCTCCCGACTGATCAATATTTGTAGCATTTCTGAGCAGAATAATAAAACCTGTGTCATGTGTCTACAGGGTAAACCTAGGCCGAAGGTCACCTGGCTGAAGGGGGGTCAGCCCATTGAGCCTTCGCACGTCAGCATCCGTAACACCGACTGCGATAGCATCATCTTCATACGTAAAGCAGAGCGTAGCCACTCTGGGAAGTATGAGATGACGGTGCAGGTTGAAAATCATGTGGACACAGCCATCATTGACATACAAATCGTAGGTAAGTGAAGCTATCCTGCTCTGACAGGGAATGTGTCAGTTTTTCTTCAGTATTACTTCTTGAAATCATAAGACCAAGCTGTCTACTCACAATCTCTCCTCTCATTGTTAGACTTGCCTGGTCCTCCTCAGTGTGTGACAATTGAAGATGTTTGGGGAGGAAATGTAGCTCTTGTCTGGACTCCACCAAGAGACAATGGCAACGCCCCAATAACAGGCTACACCATTCAAAAAGCAGACAAAAAGACAATGGTAGAAGATAACTAAATATGCACAAATGAAATTGCAAATGATACACATTTGATATTTGCATTAACACGCTTCGATCTGTTTAATAGGAGTGGTACACATGCATTGAGCACTACCATCGCACTTGCATCACCATCACAGAGCTGGTGGTGGGGAACGAGTACTTCTTCAGGATCTTTTCGGAGAACATGTGTGGCACGAGCGAAACTGCCACCCAAACTAAAAAAAGTGCCCTCATCGTGAAAGAAGGTAGCAATTTAGTATTGTCCTATTACTGAATATTTGTGTGGAAGATGTCGAGAATGTCAATAAAGCTGTCTCATTTGCTGACTATTTCTTCCACAGCTGTTATCTGAAAGGTACTGTCAGTAATGTTTTCCACCCTAAGTGAGACTGAATTTACAGCCTCACTTAAAAATCTTAACGCGGGTCGGGCTATGACTGACAGGCCTTTAAACAATGTTGTTTTAAACTCAGCCGATGATAAACAAAAAACATTGTCTTTCCCTCGTCACATAGGGAATTCCCCACATGATACCGCTCAGCACCAGTATCATGCAAAACCCCATTCCTTTACCCTTCCCCCAACAGGCTTGCAGGTGAAAATGCACGATTACTGTGACCACGACTTCAAGGAGGCACCAAAGTTCACACAGCCGCTGATCAACACTTTTGCCGTCGCCGGTTACAATGCCACCCTCAACTGTAGCGTCCGTGCCAACCCAAGGGTAGGTGGGAGAACCACAGGTAAAATAGATGTGTCTGTAGATTACACATTATATTGAGGTAAATATACAAGCTGATCATGTTTTTGTTTTTTTAATGTTTCTCATGTGCCAGTTTAAATTTCAACTTGGATTTAATTTTTGTAGTTTTGATAGTAGGAAACATTACAGAACCGAAGAAAATTAAAGTAAAACTATGACCCAAACTAGTGTAATGTTATGACAGTTGCTAAATGGCCAAAACTAGCGAAATTATGACCAGTGGTTGTATTGAAAAAGAACTACTCTTAATGTTTCTGCTGTCTGATTGCAGCCTAAAGTGATCTGGATGAAGAATAAGATAACCATCATTGATGACCCACGCTACCGCATGTTTAGCAACCAGGGAGTATGTACTCTGGAGATCAGGAAGCCCAGCCCTTATGATGGTGGCCTGTACACCTGCAAGGCCATCAACGACTTGGGAGAGGCCCAAGTGGACTGCAAGCTGGAGGTCAAAGGTTAGTGTGGACCAGGGGGCGAGCTCCACTTGCTTCCTTGGGTACCTGTCTGTATCTGAATCTGGTTTCCCAAAGCCTTTCTAGTTTTATTACTTCATTTCTTTGGCACTGATGCAAGTATCTTTGCTTCTTGATCTAAAAAATGGAGCCATTTTAATCAAAATTGTCACTCTGTAATGAGTGGAAGGAAGCAAAGATGACTTTGGGAAACCAATCTACAGGGGTGCTGTAGTGTTTTAACTGTGTTGCAGTCTACCAAAGGGCTGACCACATAGGCGGTGGACATGTAAGTATCTGGACTGGTATGCACCAGCTTTTCGTAAAATCATTATTATGGATGCGTGTTAAGTTCTTCTAGCTACTAGAGACATTAGTAATATGTAAATTGGTTGCTAGGAAACCTTCCAATTAAAAGTAATCAACTATAAAAACGGAAAGTTACTGTAGCATCATGAGCTGTATCGTGTAACATGTAGGCTAACATTATTATGAATGTGTAGGCTAATGTTGTTAGTAACATGTAGGTCAGGGATGTCAAAAGTACAGCCCATTAGTAGCATAGACTAAACATATTAGCATGACATTATGTGATTTTAATTCATTATTAGATGTGTCAGCTACTTTATCTTTTTCATCCTAGACGTGTAGCTAATATATTAGCAGGCTAACGTTAACTTTACCAGTTCAATTCCTAACTGACAGTTACAGCTAACTAATCTCCATATGAAAACTAGTTCTTGAGGTGCAACCCATTTTAATTCAGTTAAAACTTAGCTTGCTAAGTCTGGGTTTATGAACAGCTGATGCAACCAGCTCCTGAACACCATCTTCACAATACATACAAATAATGACATCATAATCTGTTTCATATCATTTGTGTGCAGTGCACATAATGTCTGACACTGTTCCATCACCACCACGTGTAGAGGTTTATCCCCCGTGTGTTTACACAACTCTATCCAAGTCCAGTCCATCCAGTCATCTCGTTCATCGTCACAACACACCACACCCCACGTTACACCTCAGTAGGCATAACATATAGAGCTGTGATGTTTTTGTGTTGTCTTAAACTCTTCTCCACAGATTCCAGTGTCTTCTTTATGCCACACGGTTTAACTCCTCATATAAAAGAGTTCAGTAATAACTCAACTGTATTCCCTGGTGCACACATATAACTCCATGTAAACATTGTGTTAACCCCTCTTCTCTTCTCTCTCCCCCAGTCCAAACTCAAGAATTGTGAATGTATGTTCTCATAAAAGGTAAGCTTTCATATGGATTTGGCATATGAAGCTTATGTCATTCATTATGCATCTTTCAGCCAGCTTGTAATCGTTGGGACTGTAGTTCTTCTTTATGAAAGCGGGACCCAGATAAAGAACACCTGAAATTAGGCGAGACAAGGTCTGCATGATGACTTTTGCCAAATTATTCCCCAGTCCTGCTTAGCTGGCTGAATTTAACTACCCTGTTTTTAATATTTTAATTGATTGCCATAGTTGTTGCTATGAAATGGTGTGAATTCAAAGACTACCTCTCATGTATTTTGTGCAACAGATAAGGTGAGTAAAAACATTTTGCAAATATGCTAACCTTTGCCAAGACATCCGGATCATCTGTGTTTTATGCTACGATGACACGAGGTCTGCGTAGCCTTTTTCTGCTGTTAAGTAAAACAATAATGCAAGATCCAAACAAAAGTACTAACACCGGGAATTTTTCCGTGTTCGTTTTGGAACTGAGTAATGAGATGTGCTTGCACAATAGGACACAGCATAGTTCCTGTTGTATCCGTTATCTTACAGTGGTGGAATGTGAGGACATTTACTGAATAACAGGAATAATAGGAATCGGCCAGCAGCGAGTTAGCTTAGCTTAGCACAAAGACTAGAAGCAGGGGGAAACAGCTAGCCTGGCTCTGTCCTGTTAAAGCATCTGAAACAATAATCCAATATTATTTATTATTATAATAATTGTAGCAACGTACATTTTACACTGCGGTACTGGTACATCTAGTTAAATAAAGGATCTGAGTGCTTCTTCCACCACTGTTATCATATCGTGGATGACTAAAGACAGTATATGCTTCATTAATTTGAAATTTTCTGGACATGTTGGACTTGCATTGTATTTCAGTGGAGTCAACAATGCTTCTAGAAGATTGAGTGTGAGTGTGGACTGCGTACACGAGCTATTCTGACTGCCTTTCCTCTCTTACTCTTTCTCCTTATATAACTGTGATCTCCTACCTTCTCTTCTTCACATTCCGCTTAACCAGGCCTCTTGCTCTTTCGCTTTTCTCCTCCTCTACTTCTGCATCTGTTTTTCACTCTCCACATCTGCCTCCATCCCTCCCAACAATATTATAAGAGAGTTTTTCCTCTTGCCCCACAGGAGGCTTCACTTTCTACGAACTGATGCAACGCGGAGTGCCCCTACACCTGATTGACAAGTACATGAACGAGTCCAAGATTGTCGAGCAAGAGAAGTAACATCGGACAGAGTGCAATGAGGCATTTTAAGCTTTGCAGACATCTGCCTGTCACTAATGATCCTCATCTCTCTGGAGGGATGATGGAGGGATGGAAAGACAGTTGGAGGAGATGTCAGAGAGGGTGTACTGGTCTGTGGTGTGGCATGTTGTGTGCAGGTTTGGAGCTAGTTACCATAGAGAGAAAAAAAAAAATCCAGTTCACGTCTTTGTCACCCACTTGTGTTTGAAAGACAGCTCAGATGCATGTCGGCAGTGTTTTGGTTCTAGCTTTGATGAAGTACATATAAAACATATACAAAGCACATATAACACAGTGATACACACTTACACACACAGTACTGATGCACACTTACAGTATTTAGATGTTGATTCTTGTTGGGAGTGCCCATTGGAGGTGATAATTTATTTCTGGGGTCTGAAAGAAGGAAAAAGGGAATGTATAAACAAAAGTTTGGTGTTTGTATGGCGTGTCAGAACTTCTATATGGCAAGAAAAATTAGAATAGAGCAGAGTAATGTTGGATAAATGATTGTGTAGACCCTTTCACGTTAATATTTGTTCATTTTACTTTTTTTCTGTGTAGTATATTTATGTGTAATAAGTGTGTATGTGTAATAAGTGAGAAAATGTAGAGGTTTACACACAGTCCTTATTCTGCATGACACATTATGCTTTTTGGATTCGTTATTGGACTTGAGGCTTGATTGATGCTCAGTCATGTGTGCATGCATTTATCTTTGTAATTATCACCCATGGATCACAATAAAAAAAAAATACATTTGAAAAACTCTGCACTTGTTTTGAGTATTCTTTTTGTTTGAGTCTCTTATAATAGTATTGATATCATAATATAAATTATTAAGTATAATTTATAAAGTATAAATTAAAGTATAATTTACGTGGAAATGCTACTTACTGTCTCTGTATCTTATACAGTATATGTATATGTTTATAATTGAATCATTTAGTTTAAACATTAAATTTACAGAAATCAGCTAACTAACTAAATAAATATTCAAATAATGTAAAAAGAAAAAATAGATAAGGGTGTTTCAGTTTAAAGAGCGACCCTGTTAACTGGCGACCGCCATCCTAGGGTATCTACCGTTGTCATAGTTACGACAGCAGAATACTTGTTTGTTTCCTGTCAAACAAGAAACAAATCAGACAAAACCGGTATTTATTTATTATTTATTTACACTGGAATGCTAATGAAAAAACAAACAAACAAACAAAGAGGCATTCACAAGGGTCTTCCTGTTTTCAACAGCTGTCGTAACCATGACAACCACAGACGCATCCGGCTGACGGCGACCAGTTAACACGGTCGCTCGTTAAAACGGAACACCGGGTGACACTCAAACATTAAAATGGGACGTTTGCACGCTTTTAACTGAGTACTTACTGTCATTTAAATGTGACGCGATTCCTCGCAGCGACGAACCATTGCTTCTTACACCGTGTTTGCTAACTCAGCATTTTATTTTACGAGCCAACTGACAAAAACTGAGTCCAAACGGTCAGATACGACCGTCCTGTCACCCCTGTACCTGGCTCCATACGTTCATAACACAGTTACGGTAGTAAATGTGATTTAAAACGACATAATTTGTGATTTAAATCCTCTTTTAAATCCTTTACGTGCATATTTTTATTTAAATTTCCCGGCACTCAGCCATATTATTCCCTATCCGAGACCCTCACTTCCTGCGGACTCGACCAGAAACGTACAGACTATCGCCGTCCTGATGGTTCCGTTGTGGAAATGGCCTCGGCTAGTCACCTAGCTATAAATGCCAAATGAGCTGCTATTTTTTGTGGAGTCGGTCGAGAGAAGATAGCCCCCGTTTGAGCCACTAGGCCACCAGGGAGTATCTGGAAGTTTGTTACGGTAATTTGAGGAGTGACTAGCCGTAAAAACAATGCCACATTTCTTGTGGCCGGAGCCGCTGTCACCCGCACAACTCAAGCGGTTGGAGGAGCATAAATACAGCGCCTCTGGTCGATCCCTGTTTGAGCCACCGTGTCAAATCTACTGGAACTGGCTCATCCAGCAAATCCCGACATGGATCGCGCCAAACACGCTGACTATAGTTGGACTGGTGGTCAACATCATCTCCACGGTGGTGCTTGTGTATTATTGTCCCACGGCAACAGAGGAGGTGAGTGTGAAAGGCGACCTTGGCCAAAGTTTCTACTCGGGGACTAGCCCCAATTACGTGCCCTTCTCTGGTATGGAAGGAACGCGAATGCTCCATTCAGAAATGGCGCAAGTTTAAGTTAGGTGCCCACTTTTGCAAACTTAAAACGCCTCATATGGGACAATTTATATATTTTCTGAAATCTACAGAGTCTGCTTGTTAATTCGGCATACATTTAAACACCACAGGTGCTCGTGTTTTATAACATTTCCACTTCTTTAACCGGGTGCTTGCTGCTTGCTAACGCCCACAGCGTTGTGTTTTGGCAGAACCACGTCGGGAAAGTTGATGATTTATTAAAATGTATCCTAATTTATGCATAGTAATATAAGCCGAATTGAAGACCGTCTCCTGGCGATTACATAAACATATTAAATTACTATAACTTAGGCTTTAATGGCCACATACAAGCGGGGACGAGTTAAATAGTCAGTTTTTTTAAGCGGGGTAAGTGTGGCAACGCTCGCCGTGTGGGAGAGCTGTTTCGCGGACAGACGTGGTGAGGTCGGCGCGTACGCTCTTGGAAACTTTACAGCATTGACGTGTTGTTGTGTGTCCAAACCCTCGTGATGTTGTTGCTGGTAAAACAGCAATTTAAAGGGCAGTGTTGCCCCCTTTTCAGCTCACCGCTGCAGAGACTTGCACTGTTTAGTTAATAGATTAGTATGTGTATTGTTATACGCAATAACAACAGGAAAATAACTGTTTAGATGAATGAGTTTATGTGACATGGCTCCATATCCACATCTAATTTAAGTCCCAGCTACACATTCCTAAGACCTGTACCTCAGATACAGTTATAGGCCTTGCACCAAGCAGTTTGACCCCTGATCCACTTAACTTCTGTCACCAGGTTCACTTTGGTGCACTGGCCTGAGCAGAAAATTCATAGGTGTGTGTGTGTGTGTGTGTGTGTGTGTAGTTATCTGATAAACACACATTTTGTTCAATGCAGCTCTGAGAACGTTGCTAAGAAGTCCACAGTCCATGCGGCACGCTGTTACTGTCAAATTCCACGAGTGCAAAGGCAATTCAGTTTCCCCTATTAATTATTTAGCATCGAGGCAAACCTTGGCTTAGGTCCAGTCCTCTTCATGAAGCTCCCATACCAGTGCAAACAAACACATATCAGAGCAGTTCAAATGGACACAGTGCAGCGCAGTGCAGACCCTGTCCCCACCAGTCCATGTGGCATTTATCACATGGACTTTGAAGAAAACAGCGGGGTCTCTGAATATTTAGGACAGCATGGGATTCTTGATCCTTCTGGAAGCACAAAACTGTCTTTGTCTGCCTCTCTCACACACTCACAGACAAACACAAATACTCTCTCTCTCACACACACACACACATTCTAGTGGTAAACACACTGTTTTGGCTTGCTCTAATGTCCAGATGGTCTGTAACCTCCAACCTAGTAAGAGGAACCGAGACGCTCCAGTCAGTCAGCTGGAAACCCTCCTTCTCTGTACTTACAGTACACATGGATACATATGGTGTGTGTGTGTGTGTGGGTGGGTGGGTGGAGAGACACTAAAATACACTTTCCCAGCTCTTAAATTAAACCTGACAACTGAGATGTGAATCAAACAGATGGATTTCTAATCACATTAACATGTTTAGATGATGATTTTTGTAATCTGCCTCGCAAGTAGGGCCTGTACTCTGTACGTCAGATCCTGTTGCATCTTGTTTCGCAATCAGTTGCTTCAATTTCTATTTATATCTACAGACCAGTGATGAAATTAATGCAAACATTTCTAACTCCCCTGAACTAGCCCAAAGTGGTAAAATACTAATAAACAAGGTAGTAAGCATAGAAATAAGAATAAATAGAAAATATGGGGGGAAAACTAATATAGTAATAACATAACACTGTACATACACTGACAGAAGGTACAGTAGGCATACATGTGGAGTGCATAGTCCATATCTGTTATCTGAGAGCATGAATACGACTCGTTTATAACTTTCCGTGTTTGACCTGAGTTAAATCCAGTCCAATGATGACAGAGTGACTGGTTTCTAAGAACAACACCACAGTTTCACCCAGTTCTGTACAGTAAAGTCTCAGCTAAAACAGTTTAAATTCATCTCATTCACCCAGGAAAACAGGACTGTTTCATGATCAAGTCGTTTTGTCGAGAGCAGCTCCATTTTTCAGTCCAATCTTTTGTAGATTTTAGTTCATAACACCCGAAATAGCCATATAAAATATAATATGGATAACTAAACTATTAACACGGTTGTAGTTTGTTAGCTGCTCCTCGCTTTAGGGCTGCAAATAACAATTATTTTCATTTCAGTCCACCGATTTCTGTCTCAGTGAATCGTTTTGTTTATAAAATATCAATCTCAGTTCAGTCAGTCTCTCAGAAGAAGCAAATATTCACTATAACTAGGAATTCACTTCAATGATTGGTCAATCAATCATCAAGAGAGCTGCCAGTTATTTTTCTTTCCATTATTAATCCACTTGTTTCAGCTCTAAGTGTGTGATTCTTCAACAAATCATAAGTCTGTGGTCCTTCTTGTGGGCAGAAGGATCCTTAATAAACTCTCTCCCGGCTCCCCAGGCTCCATCATGGGCCTTCATCATGAGTGCTCTGGGCCTGTTCATGTACCAGTCTCTGGATGCAATTGATGGGAAGCAGGCCAGGAGGACAAACAGCAGCTCACCTCTCGGGGAGCTCTTTGACCACGGCTGTGATGCTGTCTCAACAGGTGCGACACCCAAACTATTCTGTTTTTTCATCTCTATGTTTATGAAAAGTCGGCGGCAGTGCTTAACTTTTTTGTTTGTTCTGTCCTTCATCCTTCAGTCTTTGTCGCTGTGGGGACTTGCATTTCATGCGGAATAGGAAGATTCCCGAACTGGATGTTCTTCTGCGGTTTCATCGGGATGTTCATGTTCTTCTGCGCGCACTGGCAGACCTACGTGTCCGGGACTCTCCGCTTTGGCCTGTAAGATGCTGTACTGCTGATACATGACTGTCAGCGCTTCATATTGTCACTTTAACCAACGGTAATCTCACTCTGCCCTGATACAGGATTGACGTGACGGAGGTGCAGTTCGCCATCATGATCATGTACCTGATGACGGCTTTCGGAGGCGTGAGCCTTTGGCTAACCACGGTAACTGAGAATCATGCATCTGTCCACATGTTACATGTACAGATACACACACACACACTCACACACACAGGGACACTTTCATTTCACCTTGTGTTCACTAGTTTTCACACTAAATTTTAAATTATTTTACCAATTCCTAGTTTTTAGTGGTCCTTCTAGTCTTTTAAGAATTTGTGTTTTACTTTCACTCTGTGCTGCCTTTGGAGGCTTGACATGAGAGAAGTGAGAAGGTAAATATGGGTAGCTAACGCCATGGCAACAGGTCATCTATTGGACATGATCTGGCTCAAAAAGCTGATGATGTCACCCGCATTGTTTTTTTTGCTTTGCCCTCCCATCACGCTCGGCATGCCTGCAGCTATCATACAAGCATCTGTCTTCTTACTGTAAGGAGAACGCTGTGTGTTTTCGCACTAATTTGGCCCTCGCGTGTCTCCGTAGTTGCCCATAATCGGAGTGAAGATGTACGTCTTCCCCATCCTCGGCATCATCGGCGGGGCCCTCTACTCCTGCTACAACTACTTCCACGTCATTTTGAACGGAGGTGTTGGCAAAAACGGCTCCACTGTGGCTGTAAGTCTGGAGACAGACCAGCTGTCTGAACATCACATAGCCAGTAATATATATTGTTTTAAATGCTTAATAACGCTCCCTCTGTTTAGGACACCAGTGTGCTGAGTCCCGGTCTGCACATTGGACTCTGCCTCACGCTGGCCTTCATCATCTTCAAGAAGTCGTCCAGCCACTTGTTTGAGCATCACCCCTGTCTGTACCTGCTCGCCTTTGGCATGGTCATCGCCAAGATCTCCAACAAGCTGGTGGTAAGTTTGATAGCAACTTAGCAGTAAGTTAACGCGGCTCTGATACAGTTGTGATGCAGCAAACAGCAAGTCAGATAAAATCCTTGTTTCCCACATGTACTTTTCTCACGTGTACCTCTGAATCTCCGCAGATCGCACACATGACCAAGAGTGAGCTGCACCTCCCGGACACGGCCTTTATAGGTCCGGGCCTCCTCTTCCTCAACCAGTACTTTAACAGCTTCATTGATGAACACATAGTCCTCTGGATGGCCATGGTGAGTAATCAAAGTATTGATCGTAGTATTCTTTTTAATGGGGGACTGAAAGAGATCGAATGTTGCAGTGTAACATATTTTATCACTCCTCATGTACGAGCTGAGCCCGACCAATCTGAGTGACAGTTATATATTCTGAGAGATCGGCCCCTTTAAAGTGATAAAAACATATTTAATGGTGTTAAATGCGCTCTGTGGTGGCCACGCGCGCTCTTATATAAACTGCTTATGTTTGGTGGGTGCAGCTTCATTGATGTACAAACATTCGTCAGCCGTTACAGTCAAGAGTTCAACCAGAAAAACCGACCAAGCGTTTTCCTAACGAGCCGCCTTTTCTTTACACGCCTAATTCCATTAAGAGGGCCTCATTGTCATGACAGCTTAATTAAAGCAGGCGTGGAGGTGTACAGTTAAAACCTGCAGGACGAGTCCGAGTCATGACTAACAGAGTTCAGTCTGTGCACACACGAGCGCTGAGGGCTTTCAGTCTCGTCCGCGGGACTCTGAGCTCTGCTGCTTTTCTCTTTATCCATCTAATCAGGGACTTATTACAGATGCAGTTCAAGGTTCAGTTCAAAGTTCATTTTAGACTCCGATGACTCGAGTTAAGCCCTCCTTTCAGCATTTATAACACACGTTATCTTGCCTCTAACCCAAGTTCAATACAGTTTCGATATGAAGAGACGAACGCTGGATTTGCTATTAAATCTATTACAACTATATAATTGCTTTAGAGGCTTCTTATAGTGGTTTGAACCATAAAAACTCAAGCTCAAAACAGATTAATGTGTCTGCTAGTATGTTAGCTGATGTGGAGCTGCAGCAACAACATCCAGGTATTTCCTCCTGAGCAGCAGTCTGGTACGGAGGGTCATAATCCTGGTTTAGCAGGATTTCTGTGCAAAGGACAGAAAATAAATAATGATAACATTTGTAGCAGCTCTGAAACTTTCCGGACTTTCACACCCACACACGGGTGTTTGCCTGATTAGATCACTGCTCAGGTTCAAGCTGGGGATTAAGTGGGGTCACCAACCTCGGTAATTACACCCGATATTATGCATGCATTATCACTGGCTTTTATTACTGGGTTATTTAAATCAGTGTCTGGTGTCAGTGTCAAGTCTGTGCTGTCTTGTTAGTTACACCTGCGATTTTCAAAGTAAAATAAAAGGTCTGTAAGAGTGAAAAAGATGTTGGACGTTAGTCTGATCTGTCGCACAGTTCAGAGGAAATTGGGTTTAATCTACCATCTAGCCCTTTGTTTGATCCTCTCAATCTTTCCTCAGGTCATCTCTCTTGTGGATCTAACACGCTACTGTACAGGCGTGTGCCTCCAGATCGCCTCCCACCTGCGCATCCAAGTCTTCAGCATCACTCCGCCGAGCCAAGCCCACCGAGACTGACGGCTTGCCCGGCGGGAGGAGGCGGGGGGGGACGCTGACCTCTCCCCGCTCCTGAAAGCAGACGACCATGACGAGGACACGCCCTCGCACCCGAGCCACTGCAGCCTTGACAAAGTGACCACCTCTGATTAAAAACTGCCTCTCCCAGCAGATGGAAGGGAAAAAATAAACGAAAAAGAACTCGATACTTCAAACCAAAACAAAAAAAAAAAGAAAAGAAAAAAGCATGGATATATTGAATGGAAAATTACATGGAACCAGGCTGATTTAGCCAATAATTTTTAATTTAAACATCAGTGCATGTTTTACATCACTTCCTCCTTATTCAACTCAAATACCAAAATGTTCTTCAACAGGTATTTTATCGCTTGGGCAAATATCAAAGCACCTTTACCTGCTTTAAATTTACAGGTGTTTGTCCGATCCAATGTGAGATCCTCGCATGAATATACGACAGACTGCTCAACAACGTAAATCTCTTTGATGCATGCCCAAAGTAAATACCTGCCATCATTTGCTTTTATTTATTAAATGAATGTGACTCAAACTGACGTGAATCAGGGGCTAAAATTTTGTTTTTTTTAAAAATGACCTTTAAAACCTCATAATTTTCCAATGAAGTTTGCAATGTGGGCTGGTGGGTTGTCATCGCGCTACGTGGAAGGGTGACAGTCGGTGTTAATGCTGAAAACGACGACGGGTTTTCTAACGGGGCTTCTCTTACGACCGCCTTTCTCTTGATATTTTTTATTCCCTGTTACTCATCTCATCCCCCGTTCCTGGAAAATAAGAAAACACTTTACCTCCGGCCCTTTTTTAGAGTGCCGTCGACTGATGAAGCATTAACACGCGACTCGTTCTGCTTTCTCTGTTCTTCTCCCTGAAGGGCTAATAGTTAATTATTTGTGATTGTACAGAATACAACTGAAGACGCCTTAAATATTTTTGTTGTAATTACTGTTTAACTTGTGAATATTTAAAACAGCTTTGTACGTTTTTGTTTCTTTTTGGTTTTTTTCCACTGAAGTATCATACCAGATGCAACAAGAGTAACAATACAATGCTACTGGAGTTTTTTTGTTTTTTTTAACTGTTCACTCATGCAAATGTGTATTATGTAGAGGTGATTCATTCTGATCTTGAAGATTTGTTGGATTATCAGTACATTTTGTAATGATTTCATTATTACTGGATAGTTGTTCATTATTCAGGTTCATTGGGATCAAAAAAGGGATATTTCTGTAGTGCCGGTGAACAACTTAAGGGTAAAAAAAAAAGCTATTTTATTCAGTTTTTATTTAGAAAAATAAAATGATCTTCCTCTCTGATTCTGCTTCTGCAGGGTTATGGACATTTATAGAGGGGCGCGCCCTAAAAGAAAAAAAAAAAGATTGTTTTGCATAATTTAATCATGGACTTTGAAACTATGCATTAAAATGTACGACCTTTGATTTCAACACTATGTTGCACTGTTTCCGTAATACACAGTGAAACACCTTTCTACTAACAGATATGAGTGGAAAAGATTGTAATAAAGAAAATATTTTTCACGCGATTTGTTGTCGTTGTCAGTGCTGAAAGAAGTCGACAGATATATTAATATATATATATAATAGATTATAAATACTGATGCATTTTCTACTTTTGCTTCCTCCATCAACGTCACCTTCAGTCTTTTCACCTCTTGTTTTTATGTCCATAGAGGCTGCTGAGCCCGGTTACATGGCCTGCTTACCCAGCTCCGGTTCTGGCACGACACCAGCTCTCCACCCCTTCAGCATTCGCCTCTGCCCGAGGCCCTAAAGTCTCCTCTTCCTGTTGGTCTGGTTAGGGTTTGTTGATGTTAGCATGTTAACTTGAAGTATTGCTGTGCCTCCCAGAGCTGTTAGCGGGGCTGTAATGTCTTGTTTTTATGGAATAAATATTAAGGCATCAAACATAGTTCATTAGAAGCATTAAAGTCAGAAAACAAACTTCCATCAACTGACTAGTAACTGTAGTGAAGTTAAAAAAAAAAAAAATTCCCTCTGAAATGTAGAGGAAAGTGGACATGGCACAAAATAGGACTACTTAAGTAAAGTACCTGAAAATTGTACTCAAGTACAGCTATGAGTACATAATATGACAGTAACACATTATGATGGGTTATATACCAGCTTAATCCTTAAATGGGACCAGTAACATAACTACCTGGAGTGTCCCTTGGTTGGCTAGCAACTGCCCAGAGGGACAAAACAGTCTGGTCACACAATTGCACGCAACACCGGCACATAACCAAGCAGGCAATTGTTGTTTTTTCACAGGCTAGCAGTAAATACAGTTATGAGTGAATAATAAATGACAGAAACAGCAAGCTGACTGAACCAAATCACATTTTATTTCAGAGGACCAACTGAACTGATGCAATCTGAGGAAATCCCATTTCCATGTATGTTAGTCATCGTCACGCCTGCTGACACGACACATCATCTAACTTCCTCTAGTAGTCGCTTCCTTTGTTTTTTTTGTTTTTTTTTTGTCAATATAATAAAGGACTCTGTAAAACTGACATTCAGAGGAAAAAGTTGGAACAGTTTGACGAGCACTGTCAGAGTCTGAGGGTAGATTTACATTCTGCAGCATTCAGATTAGATGCATCGGTCACTGGAACTCACTGTCACGATAATACAATCAAAATAAGTTACAGAACATGCTGAGGGAAGGGGGGTCTGAATTTCAGACAGTAGCGAGCCTGTCGAGTCCCACAGGGACACACATACAGGTAGCTATGAAAGCTGTTGTATCATGTACACGTAGCTCCAACAGTCAGTTACATTTGTACCACGTTAAGGACGATAATCAGATTATTGTCCTATCTCCCATTCATTCGTTCTCGTTGTAACTCATTCGAGGAGTGTTGTTGTGTGTGGCCAACATTTATAAGACGTTATATATATATAAAAAAAAAAACAACAACAACAAAAATGTTCAAACAAGCAGGAATGAACAACGAAGGCACTTCAAGTTTCATGTTTAAAGACAACAGCCAACATTTAAATGAATGTTATGCACCTTTCCCCCACCCGCATATCTTTAAAACGAAGCCTTAACAGTAAAAGCCAAACCCAGGGCTGGAAGTACCTCTTTTTTTTGTTTTTTAAATCTTTTTAAATTAATTAATGCCAATCTTCAAACAAAACCCCAAATATATTAAACGTACAGTGACATAAAACAGAGAAAACCAGAAGTTTACTTCATTAAGAAGGTGTTTGATTATCAACCAATTAGCATAATCAGATTGTTTTTCTGTTGATTGATCTGCTAATTATCCGAGCTTTAAACACAAAAGTTTAAATGGTAAAACGTGCCGCACGCACGCACGCACGCGTACAATGAGTGCTGACCTGCTGCTATCAAATGTTTCACACTTTAACAGCACATCAATAAACGGCATGGTGAGGAGGGCGGTGCAGTGTGGAGGGAGCGTTTGTCTGTGCATGTGTGTGTTGTACAAAAGTCTCAGATGCCCCTCAGTGGAGGAGAAGAAGATTTACAGGTTTCTTCTTTCTGGCTGCCGTTCCTTTCATCGGCCAGCTCCATCCATCATCTTCTGAAAAATGTTTCATCTCCCACGAGTGTCTGACCTCTCTGTCTGCGCTGACGCAACGCAAGCTTTGAGGACTTCAGATTCCCGCGTCCACTTCCAATCCTCTTCTGTCCGTCCTCTCTACCGAGCAGGAGAGAAAGGGTGGAGGCTGGAGTGAGGGGAGACAGGAGAGAGGAGAGGGGAGTCTTCCCATGTCACACCCTCTCAGGGTTGCTGTCCCTGTTTACTCTGCGTCTGGGGAACAGCTTTCGCTTCAGCAGAATCAGCTGCAGAGAAGAAAAGGCATAATTAGGAACCGCACGAAGCCTCGAAAAAAAAAAGACAAAAAAAGCTTTGTGCTGTCTGTCAGCAGGAGGATGACTGCGGTGAAGGAGGGTGGGGATGTTTACATTTCTTAGGTTTTATTAGATTTTTGACAGAAAACAAACAGATAACAGCCCAGCATGTCTAACCTGTATTATTTCGTTGCACTCTATGGTTGTTTCAGTTTTAAAGTAACTCATCAAATATTCACATTTCTTACAACTTAGCTTCACTTTTAAATGGAAAGAGAGAAGGATGAAGCTACAGCCACGAAACATTAAAAAGAACAATTCAGTGTTTTACTATGCCGGATTAGTAACATGACTTCCTGGAGTCTCCCTTGGCTGCCTAGCAACTGCCAGGCGAGGAAATAGTCTGGTCACAGAATTTTACGTAACACCGGCACATAACCAAACAGCTAACTGACGTTTTTTGGGGTTTTTTTGTCCAAATAAAACACAATTTTGTTAGTTGGAGAGCTTTAGAAGGTGGATTTAGTTACTTTTAGGTTGAGCTAGGCTAGCAGTTTCCTCCCGTTTCCGGTGTTTTTACCAAGCTAACTATAGCTACATATCTAGCCTGTAGCTAGCTAGCTAGCCAACACCACTCATATCTGTTCGTTGACTATAGCTACATATTTAGCTAGCAAGCCAACAGGCATATATCAATGTTCTCATCTATATCAACCTCACCACACCTCACCACAAAGAAAATAAACACATTTCCCCAAATGGCAATCTTAGTTACATAATACTTTGACATCAACTGCCCTTTAGACCTTTAGTAACCTAAGAAAGCAAAGATCTTTGGACAGCAGAATAAAATCCCTTTCCTCTGAAGTAAAGATCTCTCCAATCTAAACTGGACAAAGCTGACTCAAATTTCTCCATCTTAATAACTCGGGGGCAGCAGGACAGCCAGACTCATCTGGTGCCAAAGAAACATCAAATTCGTCTGCTTATATTTGATGACACTCGAACTGGGAGCACTGGTCTCACGGGTCGCTGTGGGAGGAAATTCTCCTCAAGTCACAGCAACTGTTAACCTTTCTTTAGGTTCGCTGAGGAGAAACTGGAAACCTATGGATTAGGGAAGCGCCCCATAACAACCATGACAATGTCAAACCTGGGTGGAGTAGTATTTGTTTAACAATTTTTGGCATTTGGAAGACTTTGACAGGAAAGTTGCCCAAGAACATGATCCCAATTTAAAAATTCTTTGCTATGATGTTCGTTGGAAGTTGTTCCAGCGAGAAATCCAACTTATCTGGCAACAAAGAAGGTTAAAGTAAATATAAGCGCTGCATGATACAAGTCAACAAAGACAGACAACTCGCGTTTCACAGAGGACTGCTGGGCGTCTTTCAGCCAGTCATACAAGCGCGACACATGAGACGGATGAATCCCGGAGAGGAATTTTGGTAGTGAAGGTTTGAATCATAGCTCAAGTGTGAATCATGGAAACAGCGAGGTGTGTGAACGAATATCTTGCGTGTGTAAATAAACTGTGTGTGGTCCGAGGTGGATGCACTGACCTGTTCGGCGAAGAAGGACATAATGGTGAAGATGACGAGTGTCACCAGGACGCAGTGCGTCCAGAACTTCAGCTTGTCCCGATACACCCGCCTGAGAAAGAAACACTTCTGTCAGTTTTAAATAAAGAAAAGAAACAAATGTATGTTTCCCTGATTGGGTGACAGATGTCGGAGGTGGCACGTCTCGCTGTGGAGCGGAGGCTAGCTGTCCTCTGATGTAACAAGAAGGAAACATGCAGTATGCAGAGGGCAGCGGGGCAACAGGGTGACAAGGTGACATTAGCCCAGCGCCATCTGTCTGTTACTTTACCAAATCAGAGCTGAGAGAGGTGGAGGAGGAGGAGGAGGAGACGGGAGGCTCAGCAAGTATCTTACAGCTAGCGACTTGATCTGCAGCTTGGTCTAATTTTAAAAAGGCTGGCATTCTCCAGCTGAATACAGGAGCAAGATCCCAGACAAAAACCCTCTAAAGCCCCTCGAGGGACTCCCACGCTCCAACCTGGCAACGCTCTGTCCCATGTGGTGACAGCAACATATTCTTAACCAAGGCCGTTTGAGGGAAGAAAGAGCTCAATGGATTACCGGTTCACGTGCAACAAGCGTGCTCGCAAAGCGCTAATATGTGTGTGCAACAATTTTGATGATGACTAAGCACGAATGTGCAGATTTAAAGGATTTTATTTTGTTTTATGTTGTTGTAAACGGATTCTCTTTTAGTTGCTGAAGACGCCACCTTGGATTCTGGGAACATGTGATGCACATTTGTATGCTGTTTTACTATTAACAGCCAGCGTGTGTGTTGAAGGTAATCGCTGTCAAACAATCAGGCAATTACTTTTTATTTTGCCAATAAACCAGCTTTATCGTCGCAGACGCTCGCTCACTCATTCACTGTCTATGTCACCCGACCAATGTTTGCAGTCTCCCTCTCAAACCATCGGACACAAACCAAATTAAACCTCTTCATCTCTTGGGAATGTTATTAATTTTGTAGGACACACAAAATCACCTAAAGATGGCACTAGATTCAGTGTGTACAACACAACTTCACATCCTACCATTCCTGGAGCTCTTCCATGTGCAGGAACCTGTTGCGATACTCTCTGGGCAGCTCAAACTGGGACGGCAGCGGGAACATGGACTCATAGAAGTCTCTCAGCACGGCTTTCACTGTGGCAGCGTCCTTATGGCTGTGGTCGATGTTATCATTCAGACAGATGAATTTCCTGTCGGCGATGAGTGAAAATACAAACGTTGAAGTGCAACTGAACAACCAATATGGTTACGAGGTAAATCCAAGAAGGGGAAAGGAGTCATTCCCACCTGGGATTCTTCCTGATGTCGTCCAACTGGCCGACCACGTGGGACACATTTGTCCGCACCATCTTGAACGCTATCTCTTCTTCCCCCATGATTTCAAACCTGTCCAACAGAGGACATGTTAGCAGCAGAAACAGTAAAGACAAGCGAGAAGGGCAGCTGGATTTTAGTGCAGTGACAGACGAATGTCACTAGGACTCACTTGTACTTATTCTGGTCTTTGAAGGCTTTGTGGATACGCTCCGTGATGGGCTTGCAGTGGAGGATGAGGCCTTTTGTGACCGAAGGCTGTGCATTAAAGGAAACAGTACAGATTATCGGCCAAATAATTCAGTTCATACAACAAAGGTGAAGAAACATCTCCCATCTCTTTCCAAGACATTCAGTTAAAGTGTCTCACCATGCTGGGGTCGTAGTAGGCCTCCTGAGTTGGGTTCACCAGGTGGAGCTGGGTTAGGTTAGTCGGGAGAGTCTTTGAGCAGTTTATCAACATCTGCTCCAGGCCTGTCAAATCCTAGAACAGGCAACAAAGAAATATTACAGTAAACAGTGACAAGAACTTTTGCAAAATGTTCATCTGAGAAGTTTTATGTCAGGACGGACCTGGAGGCTGAGCGGCAGCTCGTGGATCCTTGTGGCGAGTGTTCGAATCTCCCGGTCGGACAGGACGCCTGAGTGGTCGGTGTCGATCTCGTCGAACACCTCAGACACGTTGAGCTGCTGCTGAGCACTCATCAGGAAGTAGAAGTATGAAAAGGCGAACTGCATGTCCTCTGAGTGACGGACACGATGGGCTGACGTCTTGTCAAACTCCTCTGGGAATCTGGAGGAGACATCGCAGAGCGGTTCGCGGCGTTGCCTCTTTAGGAATACTTTAAAAATGGTAGCGACGAATGTGTCACACACTCACGTGTCCTGCAGCTCCTGCATGACGAGGCGGTCGATCATGTGAGGCATGTGCGCGGGGACTTTGCGGGACGTGAATCCAAACTGGCCGTTCAGCAGCTTGTTGACGTAGCGCAGCGAGTCAGCAAAAGTGTCCTGCAGCCTTCGGGCTGCGGCGGCACCGTCGGTCTGGTACGACAGCTCTCTCTGCAGACGCTCCTCTTCCTGTAGAGTCGTTGCAAAGAAATGAATATTTAAAGAAACCAAAACTAGAAAAGTAGAAGCTGTAGAAGGTCTTACTCACCTCAAGCAGTTTCTGGAAGTATTTCCTCCTCTCCCATGGCAGGAAGCCTCTGTCTGAGGAGATGAAGTGTTGGAGTCTCCTCCCGACCGGAGCTCCTCCTGCAGCGTCGGCTGGCTCTGCCTTCTCAGCGCTCTTGGTTTTGGAAATGCTGCTCAGCAGTTTGGAAGTCAGAGGCCTATCGATCGCAGCCTTAAGGTTGTGTTTGGGTATTTCAAAGTCTTTCTCATCGTCAATATGGACTTGTATAAGAGGAGTAGGCAGGTTTTTCATCTTTCCTGGACGTTTTTTCTTTTGAGTTTTGACTTTTCTGAATGATATTTCCAGCTTTCTCTTCCACAGGCGCTTTTCCCTCCAGGTGCTCTCCCTCCAGGTCTTTGTAAGGCTTTACCTGGACCTTGGCCGCACCTTCATTAGCTGGATTTGAATTGACAACCTGCTGCTGTTGAGCCAGAGTCTTGTAAGGTTTTAAAAGCTCAGCCTTTGTGTAGTTATAACCCTTCATAGTAATGTCACCAATCAGAAGCTTCTCCTCTAGCTTTTGCAGCTCGTTGCGCACAGGAACTGGTAGAAGTGACACATTCAGCGAGGGAACCTCTATGACAGCCTGAAGTTTACCGGGCTCCCTCTTCTGGATCTTAGGACCCCGTTTGTCTTCAGGAACATCCGAGAACGGGAACGGTGGCTCCGGAGTCGGGGTCGGCTTCGGCTCTTTGGCGGCGTCTTTGCTCACCTTCTGCGACACGTTAACCTGAGGTACCTCACGGGTGTCGACAGCCACGGTGAAGCTCATTGCGAACTCAGTCTCGTCCTCCCTCTGGAAGGTGATGTTGTACTGGATCTGGGTGGCGTTGTGGCCGGGATGGAGCAGCAGGTGGATGGTCTTCCACTTGTTGGCGACGGAGGTGTGGCGAACTGCCGCGTTGTCGCTGACGTGGGCCTCGGAGACTCTGCGAGCCAGTCTGTCGAAGCTGAAATATGGCCTGACTTCACCTACTGGGAGGGTGTACAGGCTCTGATTCCTCAGCAGGGTCACATGATGCAGCTCGCCAAAGTGCTCTAAAACAGACATTAATTCATTTAGTTATTTTTGTTCTTCATCAACCAACCAGAGTTATTGTTACAAAGCAACTGTGGCCTGAAAATATAAACACAGCGTGTGTTATAATCATATTTTCACTGAGACTCACCTTGGCCACAGTCTCCCACATCAAATCCACAGGAGAGTACGTTGCAGGCTTGATCACAGAACTTGTCTGCCAGCCAGGAGTTGGCACAGCCTTGATTGCAGTAGGACGTCCCACCGAAACCTCCTAGACCACCTCCAAACTGCCACACCTGTCCTCCAGCTCCACCGGGCCCGCCACCACCGCCACCAGCTGCGAAGCGGCTGTTCCCTGCTGCGCCTGTCAGAAAGAATATAGAAAATATGAAGACATGAACAAATTAGCTGATCTATACGAGAGAGGGTGTCAGCGTCTTTACCGAGGCAGTCTCCTCCATCCCAGTCGCAGGCAGAGTTGTTGCAGGCTTTGTCACAGTACCCGTCCTTGATCCAAGATCCTGGGCAGCCCTCAGCACAGTTGGGGACGGGCCAGGTGAGATACACCTGCAGGGAAGCGATAAAAGAAAAGATTAACACGTACATCTCACACTTGTATTTGTAAAAATTAACTCCTGGTGATGTTTACACGCGGCATTCACACCTTTTGCCCTTTGGAGTGGCTGTAGAAGTCGTCTGGCCAGACGTCTTTGCCAAACATCACGTCATCATTGAGGTAAATGAACTTCTGGGAGAGCCCTGGGATGCGGTGGATGTGAGTCTCTATGGCAGGAGAGCTGAAAGTGGGAAGGTGGCTGTGGTTCTGGAAGATATCCTGGAAGTCAAAGAAAAACAAATGAATACGATCAAAACTTGTTCAGATTTAGCATAACTGTTGAGCAGGGTTGTTCTTCAGGTCAGGTAAGGTCTTTGGTGTCTGTAAAAATAGGCTGTCCAGCCAGATTGTGCAGTGTGTGAGAGGTCAGGGCTTAAAATTTACCTGATGTGTGACAACTGTAACTCTGGGGTTATCCAGGTTGAGCCACGAGGGAATCTGCCCGTTAGTGACGATGAAGATGTGTCGCACCCAGGGGGCGTGTCTCTCCACGGAGCGCAGCGAATAGCGGAGCTCCTCGTTGTCCTCGAATCGGCTGGCTGACACGTCTTCATCCTGTTTGGACTGGAGAGAGGAGTGAAAAATAAACACCGACATCCTCAGATGTGTTTCAGCAGATAGATAGGGAGGACGGAGAAGTCGTACCTGTGAGATGGCGGTGAGGTCCCAGAACAAGTAGCCAGGGGTGATGGTCAGCTCTTTTCCATCCAGGGTCAGGTTCTTCTTAGCCTGCTGGGTCAGATCGGTGAAATCCTGCGGGGTTTTCAGGTGGAGGAGGGCGATGCTGGCCTCAGAGTACAACTCAAACTGAGGAGGAAACAAACAAACAGGAAGGTGTTAATTACTTGAAGTAATACTCGAGTAATACTACTTTTTCAGGATATCTTGACTGTTAGTCCCTAGTATGGGTCACGTCCCAAACACGTTTTATCCTACACTTCCCATAATGCAACTCAATACCATCTTTTGTTGGCAATTCTCATATGTGAGCAGCGTGGCCACGTCTTGACTACTACATGGTGCACACTAAAATGTCTGATGTTATTCTGTATAAAATGTCTTTATACAGAATAAAGTAGTATTTAATAAACACTTCATCCACTGTGTGGACATCGGTCTCATGTTCAGCCACAGTGCCCGTCTTGTGATCGAGGTCTTCAGTGCATCACTGTGACAGGAACGTCTCTGAACGAAAATCTGGGCATGAAAATGAGAAGACGCAGGGTGACCTCCGACCCTGCAGCTGTAGAGGTCAAACCAAAGCGGCTATGATGCTCGTGTGGAGGCATCCGCTGGCTGCTGCAGCCTCGAGTCGGTGTGTGTAAAAAGAGGCTCGGAAAATTCTGTGATGTTATTTCTTCTGCACTGGGGGGGAGGTCACATGGAGGTGGCTCTCTGTCCGATCTCAAGAGAGCTATGTGAGGCATCGAGGCACTGTACGACTGTGTGTGTGTGTGTGTCGGATGCATGTGAGGGAGATTCCCCCAGCTTTAGCCCATTTCAAACCATCTGTCCTGCCCCCCGGTTCGCTCCCTCGCCCTCATCTCGCTCCATCATCCAACGCTGAAGCCAAACATCTCACTTGACCTCGCGTTGTGCCTCGACTTGTTCTTTTTCCCCCCCCTCTGCTCCTGTTTTTAGGTGAGGCGGATTAGCTGTGTCTTACAAACTCAGCGGGGAGCTGCCAGGAGACAGCGAAAGCCCCGGATCACGTTGCCATCTTTATTACAGCTCTCTTTATAGTCCCGATAATGCTCCAACACACGCGCACAAAGCGGAGGTGTGCGGTGGCCTCACATAGGCACATTCCTGCCTGCAAAGCAAATGTAGACAATTCTGCACACCGCACCGATTATTTACAAGGTTACGCTGAAAATCAAAGCTGAAATCATAATACTTGTCCTGAAAGAGTTACTGTGTAGAGCCAATTAAATCTTACATGGACCTTTAAAGGAAATTGTGGAATAACCGCTCTCAAAGTAAGTGTCTGTAAAATAAGTCTGTCTCAAAGTAACACAGTTTGTCTCATTAAGATCTTCAATTTTAGCAAAATACTGAGTGAAGGTGAGGTTAGGTGACACAAAAGAAGTCGACAGCTTATTTCAGACTCTTCTTAAACTGCGCACCAACACTCCAAAACATGTATTCTCCTCAGGCCCACACTGCCGGAAAAGTTGAGACCTGAGCCTCTTTCTAAGCACGGCACACGCCGTCATTGTCATGTCGTCACATTCACGACGTTTGGTACAATTATAAAAAGAACTGGACAGGTTTCATCTGGTTCCTCTGCAGGTCACCTGCCAGTTTCTGATCGTCAAACTGATCCAGCCGACTCGACAGGTGATGCGGGATGACGAGGCTTCAGCTCATTTATAGCCGCCGCGCGCTGCAACATCCGAACCCATCTGCGCGAAGCGATCACTCAGCACAGGGTTAATTGGTTTTTCCCCAGAGTGTCAAACTCAATTGTTTCTAGGCTAATTACGCATGACACACATGAGATATGTTAACACTGTAGTGATGAATAACTTTAGCTGCCGCCTGGTGAACATGACCGTTAGCTGTCGAACTCTTTGTGTTTACTTTTCCAAACCACAGTGTACACACAGTGTGCAACAACCGTCTCCCTCACTGTCTACAAAGAGGGACTACAAACATGTAGAGAGACTACAAACATGGCAGCAGCCACGGATACGGCGTTTTTCTATTTTTTGTCTTATATGTTGAGTCTCTTTAGACCATACAAAATACTAATTTAGAGACATCAACTTGTGTCACTTCGTGTCAGTTAAAGGTTCAGTGTGTGGGATTTAGTGCCACCTAGTGGTGAAGTTGCAAATTGCGACCAAATGAATACTCTCCCACGCCTCACCATCTCGTTCCAAGCATGTAACACAAACTCCGGCTGCCAAATTTACATGCTACGTCTCAGTCGGGGTTTGGTTTGTCTGTTCTGGGCTACTGTAGAAAAAATGGCAGACTCTGTGGATTCAATTGCTACCAATAAACACCTTACACACTGGACCTTTAACCAACCCTGCATATTTGCATATTTACACTCAAGCGTGACACATTTTTACTACTTACGCTCATGTTTTTCTAAGCTTTGCACGCCAGCCTTTTTTGTGGCCCTGCTCTTGTTTCACGGTGGAGACGAGACACCGCGTGGACAACCGCACGCTCCTCGAAAACACATAAAAATACACGCTAATACAAACACATCAGCAGGCTTGTACACAAACGGGACACGACGGCGGGCAGCAGCACGGGCAGATGATCGGGGGGTTGTGGGGGCAGCTTTCATCACCATAGCGCTCGGTCTAACACCAGCTATAAATACCGGCCAACTCTCACCGCTGAAGCTTTCCCTCCACACTATGCACATCATCCCTCTTTCACAGAATCGGCCCAGCGACACCAGGAAACACCTTGAAATCCAAACTGTGTATTGTGTGTGGTGGGCTGTGTACCGAAAATTCCTCCAGCCTTAAAAAGCCAAACACACACACACACTTTCCATCCTCTTTCCTGGACTCTACGTGATACCCTTTCCAGGTTGTTCCACTTATAAAAGATAAAAACTGGACTGCAAACAGGTAAAGCCAGGAATAAACAAACGCGTATGAGATGACAGGGTGTGTCCAAGAGGGCAGAGAAGGTCAGTACAATCCTTGTGACCTTTTCGGTGTGTCGGCTGGCGCCGCGCCACTCCAAACAGTTGTTGTACTGTTAACCCCCACACCGCCAGCTAAGGTTACAGTCCAAATGCCGCCGGTTATTATCACATGACCCGTCAGCCCACACCGCGGCAAACCTGTAGAACAATGCAGGGAATGACGGGACAACTGGGTTTGATGATGATGATATGTAGGTTAAACTGTGTTAACCTATATATCATCACATACAAAGTTACAGTGATTCACAGTCCCCCCGTGGTTCAACTGTTGGTGCGTATGTTATGGTAATAATCAGTTTGATATTCTGCATTTCACTTTTTTAATGCTATCTGGAATTAAGATGAAGACCCCAATTTTAAAATGAATTCACCAAGTCATTTTTGGAAAAACAAACTGATTTTAAAAAAGACTGTAAATTTTAGTTTTCTTCATGCCAAACATTGCAACAAACTGACGTGTTCCGGGAACTCTTGGAAAACTTGTTTCTGTGGATAAACTTAACTGCATTTATAATCAAAGGAAACCCCCCAAATTTGCGGACCATTCATTCATAAACTATAAGAAGGATTCCCAGACCCAAAAGTCTGTTTTAAAATCCAAAGAACTTAAGATGTAAGATGTGAATAACTGCGCACACTTAAAAAAGCTTGAACATGTTGATGTGACACAGTGCATACTGCATATCTTTTATAATATTTTAATGCTGTAGGGCTGCAACAAACATTTTAATTACCGATTATTACTCTGATCATTTTCCAAATTTAAAAGTTGGTCTGTAAAATGGAATATTAAATGAGCTGTTTGGTCCGACCATCAGATCTTCACTTAATCTCTTAGAAAACCAACAATTATTCACATAAATTTAAGGAATTATACTTTTATACTTCTACATTTTGGGAATTATGCTTAAGAAATGACTTAATTTTCTTTCTTAACTTAATTCTATTATACTATACGGTTCATTGACTGATTATTTAGCTCATAAATTAGAGTAATGGGATGTTTTTTTCCAGTCTGCCGACACGGTGAAGCTGATGTTTAACGCCTCTGGTTTGCTTTGAGTACAAAAGACGTTATTTAATCTGTCATCTGTCAATTCTAATCATGTGAGTTTATTATCAGAAGACGGGACAAACAGTGACTCAGGCCCGTGACGGGGTTAGGTTTTGTTTTCTTTGATTATTTCAGAGTAATCCAGACTTGTTAGTGGCATTCCTCTCTCTCAGAATATAAAGCAGAGTTCTGATTAGAGAAAATTATTAGATACCCAAGCCGCCGAGGCTAAACAGAGGCTCTTTATCCACATCACAACATAACTGTTTAAAATAGAAAAAGGCCGTACTTAGCGTGGGCCTCCTCTCCAAGGAGGATTTGACATTTGTGATTAGTCCTTTCTTAAATTACGCTGCTCTGATGTATAAAAAGATCGCAATTCTGGCATACACAAATATACAGTATATGTCTGTTGTGATAGTGATGTAACGGCATGCTTCAGCGCCGTGACAGGACGCGACGAGAGTGACATCTGGTGGGAAAGTCGGTGATAATAAAGTTGGCTCTTTCCTCGTCACTTCAGAAAATACGAGTCTCTACGGTACATTTATCAAGCGTGCAACTCTGCCACCTGCTGTTTAGAAACTTTAAGATCCTGGATTCACGTTTCCCAGGTTTCATTTGGGGGAAAAACATCACAGCATCCCACTTTTATGTCTTATTGATAACTTCAAGCACCATCAGGAGCTACAAGATTTGAGTAATGTTGCTGACAAACGATTATAATTAAGGATTCCTGAGGATCTGTACCGGGGTCAGTCGGGATTATTTTAATGGATCGGTACAGGCTAAAATAAAGCTCATCAGATCCTTTCTCAACTGCATTATATGTGTGTGTTTCTAGATCTTAGGTCTTCTCTAGCTTCTCTATCAGCTTCTCTAGCTTTTATTCCTCTACCAATAATTTTTCAGTCAACTTAATAGTTTCCAGTACATCCAGTATTTGGATCATTTGATCAAATGTATAAGGCTACAACTGCTATTTAAGTCTTTGAGATACATTTTTAACTACCACTGAGGTAAATGTAGCTATCAGACTGGACTCAGATACTATAGTATTCAAAAGGACTTGATCTGGAACGTACCTGTTTGATCTTACTGGTTATGACAGACGGCAGTTTGACTCTCAGCTGCTCCGTTTCCTTAAAAGACTGCCGGGAAGCCGCTAAGATAAGCCAGAGACTGCATGCGGATCAGTCCGGGAGCCTCTTTATCCGTCGTCTGTGAAAGAGGTTCGTGTTTATGTCCCATGAAAATGTCGTGGTTACATCGTGCAGATTTTCACACGGAGGCAACGTGCGTAAACTCACCAGGTAACATCTGGACACAGAGAATTTATGGTCCTCCCTAGACACATCTGTATAGGCTTTATCAGCTGTGAAAAGATGATGGATGAAATATGAGCAACAGAAAAGACTCCTTAATGTGTTTGAAACCTTACTGAAGTGATGCAAACCAACACCCGAGGAACACCAGGTGGCGCACGGTTCCTAACAATATTCAAACAAGTCAATAACGAGTTGGTCTTTACGATGAGGCACAGAGGTCGACCTGTTAGCCACCCTGCTGTCTAAAAAAAACTGTTATATGTCATCGGCTTACAAGGTCTTTAAACTGAACATGAGGCAACGTGACACATTTAGAAAAACACACTGTTGCACTGCAGGTGAAGTGTGAAATTCTGCAGAAGTTGAGCCTGTACAGCGTCCTGTGTGTCATGCCTGTGGGTTAGATGCTGCTGAAGCGGTTAAGCAAAGACGCATTGTTGGTTGACCGGCAGGTTAGGCTAGTTTTTAAATCAGCAAGGTCACATGTTGCATTGAATCTTCTGTTTTCTTGTGTGTTATTTGGATGTTATGATGACGAAACTGTATCAGACTGTAATGTAATAGCGTCTCACCACTGCAGAGCACTCTGTGTATGCATGTTCTTGTTACTCATTAATCAGACTTCCAATAACGTCGTCTGCACGGTAAATAACAGTTCCTCTGTCACTGATAATGTGCCTGCTGCGTGCAGTTATCATGTCGCTCTGCAGTTTTTTATTGCTCTCCCTGGAGAATCTCTCCCATGCTGCTTGGAATCGTTTAGGAAGCTTCGTTTCCTGCCAGATTTTAACCTTGTTTGTTTCAGTAAAGTGTGTGTGTTTGTGTGCTTGTTTACCGTCAGCCTGCGAATGGAAGACGACCACAGAGGCGGCGGTGGACGGGTGGAAGGGTTTGTTCATCTGCAGCAGCTCTTTTGCAGCAGAGAAGGAGGAAGAGAGTGTTGGCAGTTCTTTGAGTGTAATGTTGGCTGGCAGAGCCGGGTCCAGGGCCAGCATAGGCGCTATGATGCAGTGGGACAGCAGGCATTCTGGCTTTACACTAAAAGAAAAATCATAATACTTCATTTATCTTTCATCACTTCCCCGATTGCTGCTTCTTCTGGTTTTGCACTTTTTGAGAAGTCGAGTTCATACAGCTTCCTTTGTGGGAATCAGTTTCTCTTTGTCTGCGGTTAAAGCTCACAGTTGGGTTTTTAATCTTGACGGGGCGGTGAGGGAGACAATGAGACAAAAATTTTGGTGGTGAACACAGGAAGTACCTGCCCTGAAGATGCCTTGTGGTTTAACATGCTGGGCGTTCACATCGCCATCAAGGTTGATCAATTTGATAAGTGACTTCTTCACCACTTGGCACACTTTAGATTTCACTATTTTTTTATTTCCTGGCAGCATTTGCACATTAAAAAAAAAGAAGCTATAAAACAATCAGCTATGGACAACGCCATCGCTCTTTAGATTAGACTTGAATTATATCTCTTTACTCTTAATCATACTCTTTGTGGCATAACCCACTTCAGCTTCCTGTTTCCAAATCAAATTCAGAGTTCTCACCATGTTACTTCACACAACAGTCATGTGCAGTATTTTGAAATTTAAGAATTACTTCTGAAAACCTACTGAAGGCCTACGATAAGCTATGAGAGAACAGGACTGTATTAGGTCTGTAATTTGCAGTCCAGTTCGACACCATCACTAAGTACGCCCTCAATAATTACCATAAAGTTGAGGTTTTAAGCTTCCTAAAGGTAGAACGTGTGGTTTTAATGTGTCCACAATAAGGAGTGTCTCTTCAGACTCACCTGTCTTTTGGCACTTCAGTCGGCTCTGTTGCATTTCTCCCCAGGCGTTCCCTGTGTGCGACCAAACAGCGGAGTCATATGAATGCCATCTGATACTCGCTAAACTAACAACACTGCTGTTTACAGAAGTCACTGGAAGACAAACTGATTAGCTGTGCCTCTTTTTTTATAATGCCAACAGCTGCAAACACAAAGAAGAAGAAAAGTTCAGAAGCAAGAGTTATTTTAACCTTTCGCACTTCCCCTGAATAAGCCAATCAGAGTGAAAATGATAATGCTACAGCTTCAGCTTGTGTGCCAATTCTGACTGTGGTCAGGTGAGAAACTGAAGACAGCTGAGCGTGTCTGCACTCCACGACGACGCAGAGAAAAAGCATTACATTTAGCCGCAGTCATGGGTCACGCGCATCACCAAACCACCACACTCGCAGAAAGACAGACAGCAGAGCCGCATCCACCTCAAGAGTCTTTGTTCCTCCTCCAGTTGCTCTTTGACCGTCTTCAGCTCCTTCAGCAGGGCGACGTCCGTGCCGTTCACCCATGTGTACACCACATCAATAGGCATGGGCAGACAGAGCCTGCAGAAAAAGATATGAGACACTCATATCAGCGAAGACAGACCTAAAGCTGCAAGGCCATGTGATCGGCACCTTTTTAAAATCAAGCTTGGCGTGGCGTGAGTGAAGAAAACCGATATGCATGAACAAAGTTGTTCTTCTTGCAGATTTCTCACCTGCTTTGGAACGATTTCCCACCCACGTTGTCTCTGTAGGAGTCAAACAGCACATGATACTGGTCCCGGCTCCACTCCACCACCACCTGTATGGGGGGGAAAAGAGAGGGGCACGCTTTAGATAACACAGCTCTCCAGGACAGATAGGCGGATGCATGTGTTGCTACCACCAAAAATTCACACACAGAGCCATGTCAGGCAAAAACAGGCTCATGCATCTGCAAAGATTGGGAGTGAATTCTTACAGAAATTTGTCATTTTCCTTTAAATACTTATAATTATGTGGTCTATTTTTAAGCCGAATTAGCATGAGCATCGTAAGGATTCATAAAATGTCTACATTAAAGGTGTAAATGTGTGAATGCTCGCAAACAAAGCTGGATATCTTTAAATAGCCGAACACTTGAACGGAGTCTGGTGGGACTGACTCAACACAACAGAGCCCAGACAAAGCTAACCAACGTGAGCTAATTCAACTAAATTACGAACCAGTAAGTGTCTGGGGTTAATCAAAAAAGACGAGACTCACCTCCCCGAACTGAAAGGCGGAAACTATCATGAGGACGAGCCCCCCGAAGCAGAGGTAGAGCCCGTATCGGTGGGACAGACAGGTGTACGTCTGCCTTTGTAACAGCTTGAGCACCGAGTTGACGACTACCATGGTTCTCCTCGGCGAAGCATAGCGCTGCATTCATCAAACACGGGGGGGAAAAAGAAACAAAAAAACGCCGGTTAACGGGCTGAAGAAAAGAAAGTAAACATCACAAACGGATCAGGGTCTGTCAGCTGACCAACAGCCAGACTGGATGACACATGACAACCATACATTTCACGCTTCCTTGGCGGCGGTGACGCTGCTGCCGCCACGCCGTTTTCCCCGCTTCGAACCCGGCGTCGCCCTCTGGCGGCACGGAGGAGTCCGGCGGGGGGGACGGGGACGGTGCCTTGGCTCAAGATTTAAGAGTATCCATTAGCAGGAATACTCATTAGTGTGTTTTATTCTTAGCTTCCTTCAGTCTTCTGTCATTATGTCCATAGAGCCCTGCTGAGCCTCTTTACATCGTCTGCTTGCCCAGCTCCTGTTCTAGCACGACACTGGCTCTGCTCCCTGTACACCAGGGATGTCCAAAATACAGCCGGGGTCAGATTTATTTTTCTAATATATTATCAGTAATGGTACACAGTGAAAACATGTAAAACATGTTCAGCCTGGACATGACACACTAGTCCACACAGGGGCCTGAGTGTTTGCAGCCCTCTGTGGCAGCTCAAAGGTCATGGCTCAGTTCCAGGAGTTGACCCCGTGTTGCTGTGAGGACTATACATGAGCTCGCTGTGTCGGCCTGGGTTTACTCCCACTGTGTTGGTTTTCTCCTCTCAGGTCTGAAACTACAGAAAATAGACCAGCAGGTGTCGCACTGTGTCAGACAGAGAAATGTGGATCTGTTGGCAGCTCCACAACAAAGAGACAAACAGATCAGATAATTTACGTCATTTTAACTGCATCATTATAATAATGCTCTGATTCAGCGTTCTGTGTTCTGTGTGTTAATAAACTTTAGAAGCTAGAAACTCTGTGAGAGGAGCGTTTGATTTGCAGTGTTATGTCATAATTTGCAGCGGTGTCATGCCATCAGTTCACATATTAACGATACTTATAACCTCCTCGTCCTGATGGTTGAAAACATTGTTGGAACAATCATTAACACTCCCCCGGTGCTCTGAGCTCACAGTTCGGGCAGCCTGGCTAACAAACTGAGCTAACGTTAACTAACAGTAGCTAAAGTTTGCATCAGAAAACATTTTCCTCATAAAATATTATCTAGTTCCACCAAAATCAGTGAAATAGTTGGTGATGTGTGACCCGTGCTGTAAAGAATTCTTCATGGGAAAAAAAGACCAAAAGTAGCCTACAACATAAACATTAATTTTGATGTTGTAAAAAGAAAAGAAGCAGAATCACGGCTACTTGTGAATTAACAAACATGGTAAAAAAAAAAAAAGGGGAACTTGCTTCTGGTGTCATCACATGACTCAAGTGTTCACATGATGACAGGTGGTTACGTTCGAGGGTGAGGGAAGGTTAAAACCACTGACTCTGGTTAAGAAAAAAAAATGGCGTCAGATGGGGATGACTTCCTTCATTTCTTCTCTGGCTGTCTACTGATTCCAAACTCAAGTACTCACAGTAGTGCACGAACAATACATACAATACATACAACAATACATACACCACTGAACAATGCAAAAATGCAAGCGCACAAGTGACTCCAGCAGAAAAAGACCTTTTACCTCTATCCCTTTTTGTGAACTCTGAGGTCCACGGATAAGCCACGAACAGCTAGACTAACATATGTTTCTATTGCCTCATTTTCTATTAATGGTGCATGACTCAACTCATCTTAGCTTCACTTAACAGGAATTGTTCTTTTATGGTTTTAATAGGAAATGTTGTGGATGGTGTCTGGCAACCTCAAGCGCTCTGATATAGGATCTCAAGGGACCTTTTCCCCACTCTATATAAACACATAGTTCATTTCCAGGTTTTGGTACTTATCCATGGGAAACCATTTGCCTGTTGCTGTGGCTTCCTGTTGATGCTTTGCATTTAAATTTGGCAAAGTCAGCGCACAAATAAGTACATACTTTACGTAGAGGTGGTCTTTGATTTGTCTTTGCATTCACACCTGTACTTTGAGCTGTCCTCTTGTACCTTGAACTGTGCACCTGTAGTTTGGACTGTCCACTTGCATCTACCCAAGATGCATGTTAATGCCAGGTGTAAACACGCTGTGATGATCAGCCAAGCATCCTCCCTACTTTGAGGTGGCACTATCTGCAGTGGTAAACAAACCTGAGAAAAGCACCTGGTACCAAAAGTGAGCCGAGCCGAGCCCTACCATGCAGCGGAAAGGCTTTTGTTTCCTCTTTGAAGATCAAGCAGCCTGTAATGTTTCTGGTCTGCCTGGAGTCTTCTTCCCTGCTGAGTCAGGAGTACCCTGGGATAACCAAGCCCGATAAAAGGCCCTTTCAAGCAACAATTTCTTAAGATTGCTGCCAAGCCAGTCATTGGCAAGCTTCAATAGTCGCGTCGACAACCGAGGCTCTGAACTGGTCCCAACTGGACTCTGTGTCCCTACATCTTACTTCAGACGTAAGAAAAGCTTTACAGAGGTGCGAGCTGAAAGACTTCTGGACATGAGCCTCCACTGGCATACCTCTGGCTCTGTCCCATTGTTTATCCAGCAATCTAAGCTCCAGTACCTTAAAAGCTTCACCCCATCTATCAGGCACAGATTCCTCTAGATTGAGACTGAGATTTTACAAAAACAGCATCTGATTTTCTGTATAATGCAAACTAAAGTAGTTAAAAACAGCAAACGTGTCGTTTTAATGGACAGTGTAAAGACACAGTAGGCTGCAGTTTGAGTCACATTCAACAGTTCAAAGCTGAAATAATTATCATATTAGTCAACAGATGAATATTCAGCAGCCAACTACAATTTAATTTCTTAGCACAGGTTTAGTTTAATGTATATTTACTGTGTTATAGGTCAACACAGAGGTGAGTTCACTGTTCAGTTTATTGTGATTTGTAATATTTCCGCAATTATTGCTCCACCCTATATGCTTTCTACAGAAGCTGGGTGTTCATAGTGAAAGAAAAGAAGATAAACTGAGGGAGGAAGCACCGGATGATCATAACGGGTGTTTTTTTCTTGCGTAGGCCGGCCCACCCAGCGTCGTTTCTGGGTAGGCACTTACTGTATATTCTGTATCTGCTTATTGGGAAAGATTTAGTTCACAGCACCATGTGACTGTCGGTAACAGACTCGGCCCTGTTCCTGACCCAGCATTTAAAAACGTGGATGTTATGTTGTGTTGCACTGTTTGGGGAGCGTTTCTCTGGAGGTTCCGCGTAAAATCCGTCCAAGATGTTCTGGTTCAGGCAAGGGCTCTGCGCCCTGCCAGCGTTTTTGGTCGTCTGGTCCTCCTGCACTTTCATTATTTCCTACCTTATTGCGCTCTACAGGCGCGATGTCGATATAATCTTTCCATACATAAGGTAAGTTTTGCTCATGCTTATGCGTTTTAGACAAGAGCAGAAAAGTTTCGTATCAGATCGGGCGCACAAAAAATGCACGCAGATGGCAAGTTTATCTGTGATTTGTACAACATTTCCACACGATTTGACATGATCAACTTTAGTTTCGTTTTCCTCCGCTGTTACTTGGCTGGTACCCAAAGTGCAGCTGCACGTAGGTGTCATTTAAGACCTCTAAATTTCACTTCTCCATTTTCTTATTTTAAGATTAAGCGACTAAAGTTTAAATTTGAACAAAATTCAAACTTACAAAAAGAGCCCCAAATAAAAGGAAGTTATGTTTTAGGTTACTATCAACACGTTTCTTTTGTTGTTGTTTGTTGCAGTGATACAGGTGCAAACCCTCCAGAGAGCTGCATATTTGGCCTGATGACATTCATTTCTGCGTGCGCAGGTATGTTTTCATCTCTTGCAGTGTCACATCTGTAAACTGGCTCTTTTCATTAGGCAACGTTGGGCTTTCCCAGGGGAGGAACCAAGCTTTCCAAACATGTTAGTCACATTTCCCTTTTCAAGAAAATGAAAGCAGAATGTATTTGTTGGGATGCAAAAGGACTACATACTGTATATACGTTACAGTTAATGCACAATTTGATCTCGTCACATGCAGGAACAGCCACCATATATGCCAGGTACAAGTTTGTGGAGAAGCTGTGTGAGGAAACGCGACTGGTGAGCCCATGTCTCAACAAAGCTGCTCTCGTGTTGGGGATGATCTCCTGTTTGGGCATGTGCATTGTTGCTACCTTCCAGGTAAGCCGTCACTTTTTAATCAGATGAAAATAATTGAATTTAATGTCTAATGCCGTGTTTTCCTGCTTGTTCACTGAAGGAAACAACAGTGTGGCAGGCACACGACGCAGGAGCTCTGCTGTTCTTTGTCTCTGGCGTCCTCTACACAATCCTCCAGTCGCGCATATCATTTCTGGCCTATCCGTTTGGGTCCTCCATGACTTGGTGTCGAGCTCGTGCTTTCATCGCCACCATTGCCACTTTGGCGTTTTTCCCCAGTATCCTTTCACAGAAGTCGATTCTGTCAAGATACCAAACAAAGTTTAGACCCGTGCATGACATGACATGACTTGCATTTAACCAACCTTCACGATTGCAACATTGTCCTCTTGCTGACATTACCGTGATCGTGTCATTACCAGTAAACACATGTGATGCTATAGTTCTCGCACATCTTCTCATAAACGTGATCCTTAATGGATATTTCAGCTGTCATCTGTGCGTTCTTTGTGACGCAAACCACGCTGCACAGGCACAAAGAAGACACGGTAGGTTGTCGTTTGACTTGCATCAGTTCAAATATTAACAGCAATATTTTTCTTGTTCCAGCCTCTCAGTTGTGAGAAACACACTGGGGATGTTTTGTAAGACTGTGAGGGAGTAGCACAACCAATCAAAGCCACATATCCATCAAAACATCCAAACAGAAGTACAGTATTGCAGCAATATTAGCAACACGACAAACAGTAAGATAACAGCAACTATAGTGCTGACTGTACAGCGCAAACTTCCCACCGTCCCGAGTCTGTCCTAAGACTCGAAGTCGTGTTTCGCAATAGTTGGTTTAACGTAAATGACATATGGTTCAAATAGAGAGACAAAAATAATGGATGGAAATTATACAATCATACAAGATTATAAAAAATTAAAGAACAACCTGCGGCCTCGTGCCTACAGCCGAATCACTCCATCATCAACTCCACCCTGGACAATTGTCCAAAACTATTAATTGATTAATCTAGGAAATAATTGCCAGATTAATTGTCTGACTGCAGCATGCGTCTCTCTTTCAGGACTACCCCTTCCACTTGGCCAGCGCCATATGCGAGTGGATTGTTGCCTTCAGCTTCATCTGCTTCTTCCTCACGTACATCGATGATTTCAAAGTGAGTATCCCGCCATCAAACACGCCATCAAAGTTTGTTACAGTAAGTTTGTGTTTATTTATCTGCATTCTTACTCCCTACAGCTCTTTACCTTGCGAGTGCGCACAGAGTACCAGGAGTAGAGCTGATCGATCTCCAACCGGAAAACAGTATTTTCAAGAAAATGTTGTACATTTATATTTGTACATTTTTACACTTGAATGCTTTTTCGAGTTTTTGTGTTTTATAACACCTGAATGAATTTGTAGGTACGTTTTTTTTTTTACATTGTTATTTATAACACCTGGTTTGTCAGGTGGGACATGACAGGAGACAAAAGCTGACCTGCAGCCTGTATTTTTCTACTGTTGATACAAATTGTTTTATACGCGTAATTAATGCTGGTGTTCAGTCAAACTTCACTTTTGCACTTTGCCCTTGACTGTTGCCACACCAGTGTGACACGCCGTGTCAGATATGTGACGAGGAATAAGAGAAGTTGATCACACAGTGAACACATGATCGCTGCATGTGGTTTAATGAAAATACCACTAATAACAAGACGATTTGTGTGAAATTGTTGAGTTATCTGTCACTGATACTGTATGTAGGTGCTCATTTTATGCAGAAAAAAATGACTTTAAATGGAATTATGATTGAGATGCTGCCACTTCTTTAACTGAAGTTTGTATATTTTTACGTTAAGACGGTTGTGACGACCAAATTTGGTAGAAGAAACTCTTCTCCATATACGCTCCATACAGAGTTTTACCGCTTATGTGCTAAACGGTTTCAGCTGATGCGTCTGTGTGGCTCTCCAGTGCAGCTATAGATGTAGACAGTTCATGCAATGGGAATTAGGCTACTTAGTTAATTAGTTTCCCCAGTCATAAACAGGAAATGAGGCTGATGAGCATTAAAGGCACAGATAAATAGAGGCTCGTGACCCCCTCAGAGGAAAATAAACACGTCCATGCAACCCCCTCGTCGCAGGCTAGTTTAAACAGTCGACATTTCATTGTCAAACTGTTAAATTTGAAGGATTTTTAAGACTCTGAAGAGGCAAATGTTTCATAATCTTACACATGACATGTAATATTCTGAGAAATCTGATTTATTTTGTGTAGCAGCATTTTTACTTTTATATATTATATATACAGTTTTTTTTAGTTTTGTGAGGTCTAGATAGAAACAATAAAAATGTTAAACGTCTAGTTATTGTTATAACAATCCCAATTTTCACAGATTTTATCCTCCTTCTCCTTTTTTGTGAGCTTGGTCTGCCAAGCAACAGTGGAGACCGTCTAAATTTGTATATTGGATTGTTGGATTTAAAGAAAGGTCAGATTTTGCAGCGGAAGTCTCTCCAAAACACAAAGTTAGTTCGTTTTCCGACCATGTAGCCATGTTTCCTCTGAGATTTCCACATTAGCTCTCTTTTTTACCAGCGTTGCTTGTGTAATTATCGCATTTTTATTCACTGAGGTGAAGCCATTTACCAAAGCGCCTTGACCACTTATGTCCATGAATGTAACTCAGTCCTCTTGTGGAAAACCACTGCAGTCTCGAAGAGAGATGAAGGAGGATTTATTTAGAAGATAACAAGAGGATCAGAGGATCTTATTTCATTTTTTAAAAAGCAGTGGATACGTATGTGCAAGACGCAGCTTGGGAACCACTGCTGATACTGTAGCTGTTATTTTACGATAAGTAACATCACTGGAGATAGACTAGGAAGCATAAGGGAAGAGGCCGTGCTGTTGTCGTACGGTCAGGCTGCTGAAGATGTCTACCAACATGATCTCCTCACATGCCGACAGAGAAGACGTGTGACATGCCGAGGAAAGTGATCAAACTTTTGTGTCATCGTGTCGCCCGTATTAAAGATCACATTTGAGTATTAGCTGTTATCTTTCACTGACCAGCACTGTTAGGGATGGATCCATAATCCTGCGCTGTAATGTGTACACAGATTATTACCTGTTCACTACAGATACTGTATCTTTAAAGGGAAGTATCTTTATTATTCTCTGACTTTGTATTGGTACTGTTTTGCATATGACATCATGTACTGTACAGACTGTTGTTAAATAAAGATTCAAACTTTTTTTTAAGCAAACTGTTTATTTCATCTTTTGTAAAAGTGCTTTCCAGACGTCTCCACACTAAAACATTCACAGTTATTAAAGAGTAATATCTATTCATAGAAATCTCATGAATACAACATGAAGCGTTCTTGACACCTGTGACAACTTTGTTGTCTAGTCAGATGGGCTGTACGGCAGATAAAGCAGAGGCAGGTGATACACATCTGTCGTCTGTGACACACACTGCTATATTCGGCTTTAAGATGAATTTTCAGAGCGCGCCGTAACTTTTACAGGTGAACTTAATTTGACCTTCTCTAAACTGGAATGCACGCGTCCAGCTGTTCCATGTTTCAGTACTCGTTGCACAACACGCTATTCTCTAACAAAGTGGTTAACCAGCGAAAATCACAGCAAGTATCTGATCCATGGATCGACGGCTAAATGTGTTCTGGTTGGATTCAGTTTGTATTTGAACAGTCCTCTTCGTCGAGCTGTTCACATTTTGACATCATGACACCAAGACGACACGAGTGTAGTGTAATTTGACTTGCGAACAGCGCAAGACGTCTTGTTGAGTCGAGGATACGACACATTAATGCTTCTACTTAAATGCCCTACTTACATGATCTAATATCTTTTTCCACCCGAAAGTCAAATATGCCTAACCTTTAGTGAGTAGTGTATAACAGAGTTTTTTCTGTATTATAAATCAAGACACGTGCAGCAGCTCTGGAAGGTAATTCAGATTTAATTCATTAAATAAAGTGTTGACGTTATTATTATGCGTGAATTTATGGCCAAAAACATGAAATGTAATCGATTGATCGTGTGCAAAAAGCAGAGTGTTGTGAATACTTTCTGAATGTACTGGGACAACACAACATGACAGATGACTCACACCGGTGTGTACTGCAGGTTTTGTTCCTCCAGCACTGGTGAAGAGAAAACATCCAGTCTCTTTGCAGTGATGAACAAGTGAAACTATGAAAGTATTCACAACAGTCTGCGAGAAGACATCAAATGACAGCTTCTGCTTTGATATTAAACATCACATGTCGACTTGATGATTCAAAACGAAGAAGAAACAGGCAGCAACTAAACATGATGTGAAAGGCCAACACGTCAGAACGTTACCACACCAGAAGGACAGCTGGTTTTTCAGAAGTAAAGTCACAAGCTGAGAGACGTGTGACTTTTCTTCCCACCTAACGAAGATTACTGTGATCGTCTTCTCCCTCGTCTCAACACACAGACGTACCATGTGTGTTTTAAACATACACACGTATCTAACATATGTTTGCATTTCATCTAGACTCTGAAACAAAGAGGCAAGACTTTAAACTGATGAACTCTCTTAAAGGAGACTTTGATAGTAGTGTGACAACAAAAGACCATTAAGTTGTACAATATTACTTTTCTGTACAAAATGTACTTGCTACTGTCATGTTCTGAGGACTACTGCTAACAGAACCATCATGGGAAATCTACATTTTCATTTACATTAGTCAAAAAATGCTAAATGTATCAAAATCGAGGTCACAGCCCGACCACAGGCAAAACTATTCCAGCTCCTTCACACTGAAATTACAATCACTCCGGTTGCATTCTCAAGTTTTCAGGCACTTACATTTGCACCTTCTCACTGCAAACTACTCGCAGTCTGCTTCTCTTTGTGAGTAAAGGCCGACAGGAGCTCAAGAGCAGCGACTGAGGCCTTCACAGGAAGTTTCGCATAGACGGGGACAAAGCAGCCGTCAGTCGCTGAAAGACGATTCGCTGTCGGAGCTGGTGGCGGCGACGTCTTGATCCTCGGTGCTCCCCGCTCCTCCGTCAGGCACGGGGGCGTCCGGCGTGCTGTCGTGAAGAGCGGAGGAGATGTTATCGGTTGGTTTCTTTAAAAAAAAACGAATCAACGCGAACACAGAGAGAGAAATCGGGAAAACACTCACTCGAGCAAGTTCGGATCCAAACCCTCCAAGACCATTTTGTTCCTGATAGCCATAACTGGAACTCCCTGTGACACAGAACAGGTTTCAACTTGTGGGAGAAGACACAGACTGAGCTGCTGCAAGAAGGACTTGGCCTTTCATACATGGGGAGCTCACTCTAGCAGCCCTTATTTATGCATTTTTCTCACCCAGTGAGTCCATCTGATGCTGTTAGCGACGACTTACCACTTGAACCATTTTCAGGTATCGGGCGTAACGTGGGTCTTTGGCCACGGTCATGGCGTTCTCTGCGGCTGCTTCTGCTTTTTGTGTCGCCGCAGCCTCTGGCGCAGCCTGAGCGGGCTGCAACGTGGAAAGAAACGCGTCAAAAGCAGCAAGTAGTTAAGACAGCAGCAGATATCAAACGTGGTGGCAGTAGATCTAATTTGCTTCTCATTTGTATCTGTGCACAAACAGAAGTGTGAGGTTGTGGTTTCACGGGGAGTTGACAACTTCCTTGACACGTGACATTAGTGTGAGGCAGGCATTTATTAAAAGAAACAGATGTAACATTTTAATTTGTGAGCTTTAGCTGCATGTTGTCACCTAGGGACAGAGCTAGGCTAACCATTTCAACTGGCTGATGTATGTCAGTTTATGTACCTCTGCGGGAGGCAGTGGCTCTGCTGGTGGACCTTCTTGGCTCTGATTGGTGACGGTGGGTCCGTTTGCCTGAGCAGGTTTCTGCTGACCGAGTCCATCTATTGTGACGTCCTCCAGCCCGGGAATGGAGGACAGCTGCTCGGAGCATTGCAATGTTTAAAATATGATCAGTGTGAGACACAGAGCATCACGAACTGCACGCGGACAGGCGGCGCGGGAACTCACCTTGGCTTCCAGGATGCACAGGGTTGTTTCAATCTGCTGTATGCGGAGAGATATGTTTGCAAGTTTCTGTGGGGAAGAAGTTTATTAGGTCAGGATCTGATCTGCTTGAAGTTGAGAGCTAAAAGTATAAAGAAGGCGTACAAACCTCTTCACAAACTGTGGAGAAACGGTTCAGGAACCGGACTGTGTGCACGACAAACTGATTGAGATAGGCAACGACTCTTCTCTGCTGAATGGCGGGAACCTGAAGGAGACACAGGCAGAGATATTTTTGTTTTAGTTCACACTTTCACAGAAAAGGAACTGTTGTAGTTCGATGTTTGTTACAGGTGGTGTGTGTGTGTGGTAAGTCGGGTGAATGTTGCTGTTGCTATGTCACCTGCCCGCCTGACCACATAGGAAGTCACATATAGCCGACATGGGAACACTCGCAAGGAATCAGGAACTGGGGAAGCCACGCAGTTTCCCAACCGTATATATTTATGTGCTGGTGCAGTTCTCAGCACTGTCGCCTCACAGCAAGAAGGTTCCTGGTTCAAACCTCAGCTGGAATTTACATGTTCTCCCCATGTCTGCACGGGTTCTCTGGCTTCCAAAGACATGCATACGTTTCCCGTGAGTGTGAATGGTTGTTTGTCTCTATGTGCCCTGTGATGAAGTGGCGACTTGTCCAGGATGTACCCCGCCTCTCGCCCTAAGTAAGATGGGATGGGCTGCAGCAGCAGCAGCACCGTGACCCTGATGGAGATTATCGATTATATAAAATGGGAATATGGTGGATGGTTTGGTTGAGAGAGAGAGAGAGAGAGAGAGAGAGAGAGAGAGAGAGAGAGAGAGGGAGGCAAAACCCAGATCTTTATTTTATTCTGTATTTTTACTTTACATTAACTGTATTTTTTTTCTAAATAGCACATTTATCCACACATGCAGACCCGGTGACAACAGAATAAAAGTGTATTTACTAGTTTCTATTTACATACTGCATGACAACAAGGTTCTGCTGTCAAAGCTACCAAATTTGTGTCACAATTTTAAGTTAAAGGCTCTAAAACGTGACCAAACTAATGCTAATGCTGTAGCCGCTGCACCTCTGACCAGGTCACAGGATCTGACAGGTCACGGAACTGAGCGTAACACCTCAGCGGGACGTTTGTGCAGTAAACTACACAACAAATGCTAAACACTAAATATTAAACTAACGTCACCGCAACTATCCGACCTGTTGAACGCAATGACAGCCGTGTTTCAGCGCTGTTTCTCCTCGTTTCCTCAAAGCTAGTAGCTTCGCGGTCGGTTAGCTCACTGCCCGTTAACGTTAAGACACAAACCTTGGTGAGATCGACACCGGAGCCAACAATCGGCAGCCCGTCCTCGTCCATGTTCGGGTGTTTGAACCTCCTTCAGGTTAAAGAGCAGTCTGACCTTTAATATTAAGTATTTTTACTGCAAAAAGGCAGAAAGAGCTGCAGAAATATTTGCTGTGAAACGATTCATGTGACTCCGGACTGTGGCGTCACAAGACTTCCGGTCCAATCAGCCAATGGGAGTTGTGATTGGAGCTTTTATTTTGAAACAACCTCCTTAATCTGTGGAAAACAACAACATCCGGTTCGGTCTTGTGACTAGACCTTTCCTAGAAGCGGATTATTACATTATTTAGTTATTTTATTAGTTTTCACCAATTATCAATGACTTCATATTTGAGATACCACTCAGTATAACAATTTCCCGTTTACTAGCATCAGCAACTACAGCCTCGAACATAAATCTAACATTAAATCAACATTTCTAATACAGTTTCTACAAAAAATGACCATCATGAAAGTAGTTTTAGATAGATTATAAGAAAGACCCAATTAGCTGGCAAATAAGTGTATATGGTATTCAATACGGCACTTTATAAGTCATAACTTTACACAGTGACACACCATCTTTGTAAATTATCATTACAAATTGTTTGATATGTTTATTTCAAATGCAAAATGTAATGACCCTGTGTGAATAATATCAAGAGAGCTGTTACAAGTGGAAAATGTTCACTAGTACAGACAGATAGCATAGCCAAGAGCTGATATAAACATTTAGAAGACTTAGAATGGGATTGTTTTGTCTATAAATGGTGTGTAAGTACAAGAAATGAAACTAGATCGACTGTATATGTGTAAAACCAAATCAACCAGAAACACATACTTAAATTTCACGTGTTAAATATAAACTTTAAAAGAGATAAAATTGCATTATTGAGCTGAGTTGTGATGCTTTTATTTTGAAAAGAGGAAACGCAGGAGACGAGTTGAGGAAGCGGGTGTTTGCGTGCTAACAGCGCATGCTAGCCCCCAAAAAACTAACAACGCGATTTTAAATTTATTTCTCAGTTTTACAGGAGACTGGCACTGATGGAGGTCGCTGGTTTAACGGAGAAAATAAACGGTATGTACGTCAACAGTCTAACTCCGGTGTCATTTAAAGCAGGCCATGTTTATGTTAGCCGGACAGCTAGCGGGACCCGTCTATTTACCGGAGCCATGAGCAGTCTGAGGCTCACAGCCTGCGGCTGCTGCATTAAGAATTGTTGTTAAATTCAAGTTTTAATTAATAACATGAAGTTATACAGTTGAATTGTTACGAAATTTAAGCAGGCCCCAGTTTAAAGCTCGATTTAAATAGATTCATCCAGCAATTATACTAGCTCAGGCTTGTGGCAGGTTGTTTTGGGGAAGTTTACACGCTGGAAGTTAAATATAAATTGTCCAAAAACTATGCTATTAATGAGATTTAGCCAATTATTGCCACATTGTCTTAATATTGCAACATTTCCTCTGTGAAAATGTCTAATTTTAAAGTTGAATTAGTATTGCCTCTCCAGTTAAAAGCTCATTGATGCCCTCAGCAGACCACCTCTCACATTACACCTGTGTGTTTCAGACCCAAGCCTTCCTCTGTCATGCCTTCGCCTCCTGGTGCCCCCACTGCAGCTCCTGTCTGCTGCCATGTGGCAGCTGGCGAAGCAGAAAGATGTGCTGAACTATGAGAAGCTGCAGGAGTTTGTGCTCACGGTGACCGAGGCCATCCCCGGACTGATTAACCACAGACAGAGAGCCCAGCTTGTTCTGGGTTTAAGAGCGAGGGTGAGAGATCAAGTTGTGTGGATTGTGTTATATTATCATAAATGCTAGCTTTGTTAACTTTCCAGTAACGTTATTGTTGTTTCAGTTGATTTTGGAGCTTTGCAAAGGCTCAGCTCGAGGTTCGGTTGATTCACAAGTGATCCAGAGCTACTTGGATAGACTCCCGATAACGTCTGCAAACACAGATGTAAGTACAGTGAGGTGACGCCTATGTGAAGACAAATAAAAACTCATTAAGTGACATGAATCCTCTCTGTGGCAGTACAGGGATGCAGAGGTGAAAACCACAGAGTCCACTTTCATTGCGCTTGTTCAGAGTCTGCTGAAAGATCCAGTCGAGAGAGCATATTTCTTCCAGGTCTGACAGATTTTAATCATTCCTCAGCTTGAGCTCTTAAAAAGTCTTACAGTGAAATAAAAGTTTAATGATTTCCTACAGGAAGTGTTTCCAGTGGAATACGGGACGCAATATGACGCTGCTCTGCATGTGTTATTATGGGAGCTGCTCTCAAAACTGGAAAAGCTGCTTTCAGTACCAGACTTAAAGCAGGTATTCAGTCAGAACATCCAGATGTCTAACGTCAGGAAAAACATGCACCATTTACCGCAAACTTAATAATAACTGCACTGTGATTACAGACTGCAGCCTGGCTCGGCTCGGCTCCTCCTGTGTTGGAGGAATGTGCTCAGTTGTTACCCGAAGAGCTGAGTTTAATCTTCGAGCACTACAAAAGTTCAGGACTACTGAAAATGCCATGTGAGTAGAGCTGAATCACTTCACTTGCTTATTACTGCCCATCAAAAGTTATAAATGTAGTCTGAGTACGCAAGTTCTATAAATTAAATTCTATAAACTGGGATTTAAAAAAAAGTTTTAATCAGTTCTGAATATCTGCACCAATATCCATCCTTATTTATTCCTCTAAGTTAAATTCAGTACTTATGAACTTTGGCCTTTTTTTACAGATGGACCTTCGTCAACCATTGGTAGCTGCATCATGTCTGCGTTATCCATTCCTCCCTCACAAAAGACAAACATCTCTGTCGGACTCGAATCGATCCACAACTATGCTAACGTCCTAAACCCGGTCACATTTATTGGAACCGACCAGTACAGCGTTGTGGCCGTCTACACCGAAATGGAAGTGGAAGCGTCCGAAGTGGAAATGATCGAGTCGGCTGAAGTGCAAGTTCAGACAGATTTCTACGAAGAAGAGATCGTGGCCGTTAGTGTCGATAACGCCGGCGTCGAGGAGGCTACCAGCACGAGGCCGGAGGAAACAAGTGAAGCTGCGGACGTTGCCAAAGCTCTGGAGACTCTGACGAAAACCTTTGCACTAAGGAAGGAGAGCCTCAGTCAAGATGTACAGACAGGAAAGAGCAATGATTCATCCCTTAATGATGAGCTCGGGTCAGGAGATGCACCAGATGAAGGACACAAAACAAGCGACCAAACTGATGAAAAAACAGAAAACTCTGTTGAAGAGATGACGGAGGATTTGAACTCTTGCACAGACTTGAACGATAACCACGGAGAAACGACCGATATCACCGGTGAAGATCCGGTCTGTGAAGAAGCACGGCAGTCTCCTGGGTCAGCTAACGTGCGCCGATCCTCTCGTCTCCAAATGAAGCCGTCACCGAGCTGGCACGAGACGTGTAAAGTCAAGCGGTCGTCCAGGGAAATCAGCGAAGAACCAAAAATGTACAGAAACATTTAATCTGTAAACCTGTAATGTTACTTTTTCTAGTTTTGTATTAAATATTTGCTTTCTTGCTTCTTTGCCATACGCTAAATATTAACACAAAGACTGGAAAGAAACAGGCGTCTCCTGGTCAGGAGGGATTCTGGCACATAACCTCCGTAAAAGTTTTGTTTTTGTACAGACTTCCCAATGAACCAACATGCAGCCGCAGCAGCACACTGACTCTGCTTGACCTGAATGCAACCTTAATTAGTGTCATTGGTGACACCTGTGTTTACCCTACTATTTCATGTCAAAATGGCTGCTATGGAAAAGGTGTTTTTATCTTAGCTCAGTGCCAATCTGGCCATTTCTAGTCTAAGTCTACATTTACTGCAAAGATATGAGAATGGCGTCAATCTTTACGTCTAAGGATAGTTCTCAAAATGTTAAATTATTTGTTTCATACTTGTTTTACTGTCCATGAATAGTATTTTTACATCTTATTTCAGGACCAGTGCTGATGTGTCAGTTGCCCCGTCTGTTATAGCCGTTAAAGGAATCGACAAAGGTAGTATTCTGACATGAACAAGAGAAAGATCTTGAGCCTTTTTAAAAAATAACCCAATTCACATATTTTTCTCTTTGCAGGTGATTCGGACGAGATGACGTCGATCATCTTCACCTGCTCACAGTGTCCTTTCCACATTTCCGACCACAACAGTCCTCCTCACTTCCACATGCAGAGCGTTCGCACTGAGGTGTACAGGACTCTCTCGGGGACCAAGTTTACACCGTCTCCTTCCAGCACAGATGAAATTTTTACCTCTATAAAACTTTTCCCCAAAGGGAACACGGAGCAGAGCAAAGCGGAACAGCCTGACAATCAGAGCAAAGTGTTACAAAGCAGACAGAAGTCCCTCACGTGTGAGACATGCGGTAAGACGTTCACCCGGACGTCGGACGTCAGGAGACACCAGCTCACGCACACCGGAGAGAGACCGTTTCACTGCTCGCAGTGCGACCGAACCTTCCAGCACTCGTGGGATCTGGCCAAACACGAGAGGTAAACATCACGCCATTTCCTTCTCCTGCCAGGTGTGCCGAAGCTCCTTCGCTAACCTGCGCGCACTCACCGTCCACCACAAGAAGTCTCACTCGCAGGAGAGCCAGCTTCCTCAGATCTGCTCCATCTGCAGCCAGAGCTTCCCAACTTCCTCTGACCTGCTCGAGCACAGGAAGTCTCACGTCACCAGTAAGCGCTACATCTGCCACCAGTGCGGTGAAGGCTTCGACTCCTTGCTCGCACGCTCCCAGCACCGGCAGGTTCATCTAGTGAAGCGCCAATTTAAGTGTCCGCACTGTGAGAAGACGTACACTCGGAGATCTGACGTGAAGAGGCATCTGTCTACCCACACTGGGGAGAGGCCTTACCAGTGTAACCAGTGCAGCAAACGCTTCTCACTCCGCTTCATGCTTGTTAAACACCTCCGTGTTCACACAGGCGAGCGGCCTTTCCAATGCTCCCACTGCCCCAAGAGGTTCACGCCTGGTGTCTGTGCTAGCCAGACACGAGAGGATGCACACCGGGGAGAAACCTTTCCTCTGCTCTCAGTGCGGGAAGGGATTTTTGTCGCAGGGAGAGCTTTCAAAACATCACAGGTCGCACGTGGACGACAGGCCGTACTCCTGCCCTCAGTGTGACAAACGATTCAAGAGCAAGAAAACCCAGCAGGAGCACATCATCTCCCACGCCGGCGCCCGCCCATACCCCTGCACCTACTGCGGGAAGGGCTTCACCAAACCGTACGCGCTGACCAGACACAACCTCATTCACACAGGAGAGAGGCCGTTCCCCTGCGGACACTGCGAGAAGTCATTCCTCACCCTCAGCGAAGCTCAGCTGCACCAGCGCATTCACACGGGCGAGAGGCCGTATCCATGCAACATCTGCGAGCTCAAGTTCAAGAGCTCGTCGGAGCTGGCGCGACACAAGCACAGCCATTCGGGGCTGAAGCCGCAGAAACCGCACTGCGAGCGCTGCGCCAAGACGTTCACGTCCAAGGCCAAGCTGAAGAAACACATGGAGACACATGGGGAAGAAGGAGAAGCAGCACAGTCGATACAATCAAATAATTAATCACGCAGACAATGTCAGCAGATGTTTGAGTTCAGATTTGTAGCTTTATCAAATTGAACATGTTCTGATCATGAGACGTGTCCACTCGTGGTCCTGTTACATCCTTCAACCATTGACAGAAAACTCTTTAAACACAAGTCATTCAGACGTATCATTGTTTTATATGTGCAGTTTTATTCCCTCAGCTCAGCAGTAAAAACAATAAAATTACAATTATGTCACCAAGTGAGTAAAATTGTTTATTAAATACATTTTTTTCACTCTGTATACTGTCTACGTTGTTTCTTTGTGTACTATAATACTCTATCTGCGGGTGGGTTGTCACGCCTGGCTCGTTGAAGAGAATAAAGAAAGAGGGAACCTAAACCAAACCAGGATGGATCAAGAAAGAGTCATCTTAATATCACCTAGTTTATAAAGGGTGCAAGCAGGTGACATCAATCAACCAATGAGATGCAAGAAGAGGGCCAACACCTGATTAATTTTATAGCAAATGATATACTGTGACATTTAGCTTATGACTCCTAAAATCCTCAAGATTCCTGATTAAATGGCGACATATGATACAACATCTGATACTGTTACTGCACCTGGTGGTAAGCTCATAAAAGTGATGCCATGCAATAAATGCTACCTTTATGAAGTTTTTTGCTTTGGTGGCGAAGCACTGCACTTAAGGTCACACAACACTACAGTGATCACAAGTTAAAGTCACGAGGGGTCGATGGATGATTAACCGGGATAGAAAATCAGAAAAACATACTTATATTGCACAAAATGAGATCTTTTTGATCAGCCTCAGCTGTACTTTGGTGCTAATTAGCGAGCCAAACAACGATGTTGCACGTGGTAAGCATTATACTTGCTTGACATTAGCAAATTAGCATGCAAGCAGGCATTTGGTTTCACAGAGTTTAAAACAATACGACAGACTCTTCGTCTTGTTTTATCATTTCAGGTCCAAGATAACAAGAAGGGCACGCAGCGCAAAAGTGTAGCAAGGTGTTGTTGTATGTACACATGGCTTTGTTTTAAAGCTTACAAGTCAGAAAGGTTGGGGAACACTGCTTTAAGGTGTTCCCTGGATTGTCTGCCACAAAAACGTGAGTGGTTTCCCCACACCTCCTGTCCTGAGCTGTCACTGGAGGTGCCTTTGAAATCTCATCCTGCATGTGTCAGGTGATGTATTTCCTTCAGTGGTGCATAAAACTAGGACGAGCTGATGGTTATAGAGCGGAGATTAATTACAAACATCATAAACAGAACCTCATTTCCTCAACAGACCTCCAGCTGTCTGCTGTAAAAATCACCCTGCTCGTCTCCGTCATATACCCGGACCACAAGATGCTGCAGTAAGTCTAACTTAGCAAAGACTCAAACAGTGCTGCTGTATCATGCCACATTGTAGTTCTGCATACTTCCCCAGTCAATCAATCTGGATATTCCCCTCTCTGTCATCATACACCCATCCTTATAAAAATAGCCATTCCAATGTGTTTAATTAAGTGAGAAGCTTTAATTAGCTCTGACTGGGCGGAGGGTTGATGGGAGGGAAGCAGATGCCGAGCAGGAATCACCGGGATAAAATTGGCTGCATCATTTAACAGGGGACCAACAAAGTGTCGTTACAGTGCCGTGTAATGGGAGGGTTTTCATTGTTTTGAAATTGGGTATCTATTTTTAGCTTTGGATGTGTTTCCAAATGTATTTTAAATCATCAGTGGGGAAAAAGGACAGTGTGGGTTGGCATGAAGTCAGTTTCTTGGTTCATGATTCTATTTTACATTTTATTTTGTAATATAGCGATAAAATATTTTTGAAGGGAGATTTGACAAAAAAAATGCCACATAGAAAGTAAATATACCAACATAATGGCTTTATTATTTATACTAAATTGGAAATGTTGACTATTTTGTAGTATTTGGGTTTAGAATAAAGTTTGGGAATTTCTCAATTTCCAGCAAGCCTATTAGAGCTTATGTCTTAATAATTAATAATCCGTCCAAAAACAAAACAGTTAACAGGTTTATTCTTATTCAGAAGGTTATTTATTGTTGAATCCGAACAGACAAATGTTACTATTCTCACAAATGCATTTCTGTAGTGAGCATAAAGTGTGCAGTCAAGTCTTTAGAAGAGCTGACGAAGTGATTGTGTATGTACCTACGTTCTGTTTTATATGTCTTTAATTAGTATTGCGTCCATAATTTCAATATATGTTTTAATTTAAATGACTTTTAAAGAGACAGCATACATAAAATCAATTTTCAGTCCTTAGCTGTCACTGTTCCACAAAAAAATATGCGAGGTATGAGCTTCTTTTTTTATTTGTCACAACAAAAGTTAAACATGAGGAGAGTTTTTACATTAATATAAACACATCATATACTCTACATCAACAATAGAAGAGTTTTTCCTAGTTCTTTTATTCCACAGATGGATTATAGTAAAACCCAAAGGGATGCCTCCTCCACACCGAGAGAGGGTGTGCATGGGTGGATTTCAGGTCCTTTCCTCTGCAAACACCTCTCTTCTTGACCAGAGCTAGGGGCAGCAGCGAGCGAGCAAGGGAGCAGATGTCGGGATGTTACCATCAGTGGAGGAATTTCAAGAGCTGGTGACCACGCAGGTGGAAATAACGTCCGAAATGAACAAATAAATAGGGTGGAAACAAGGGGGGGCTGTGGATGCAGATAACGGCAAGACGCGGCGGCCATCAGTGTGATTTACAGTCCAGTCGGCGTTGGTGGTGTTGGTGGCGGATTAATAACCAGTCATAAAGAAGTGGGGGATTGTGTGTTGCAGGAGAGTAAAGGCGCTGATAGAGGAAGGAGGAGAGAGGAGGAGTGTGTAAAAGAGAGAGAGAGGGGTAGATAAAGCCAGAGCCGGGATCATGAGCATTGCATTGCCTTACGGCTCGCTGTCCGCTCGGCCGAGTCCCAGCAGACGTGTTTTGGACTGGGAACACGAGCAGCTGGCTGTGCGGCGACTGTCTTCTCCGCGGGGTCTCGACCTGCTTACTCCACCTCCTCTTCCACGTAGACCCTCCGCGATCCCTGGCTACCTGTTGTCACCCTACCAAGAGCAGGAGCAGCTCCACGAGCAGCAGCAGCGACTGTCCTTGTCCATGTGCTCAGAGGCCTCCCTGGCGCCCCCTGCACCTCCACCTGTGGGCGCTGCCCCACCTTGCTGCCGCCCAGTGGGAGTCATGCACCTCCTGCGCCTGGGTCTCCTGGCTTTCAGTTGCCTCTTCTGGGCAGCTGGCTTAGCCATCTTCACCCTGGGTGTATGGGCACAGATTTCACTGGCAGACTACATGCTGCTGTCGGTGAACCGCTACCCCAACGCCCCGCTCATCCTTCTGTCCACAGGTGCTGCTGTCACCGCCTGGGGCTTCCTTGGTTGTCTGGGGGTGGCTGCAAACCTGCCCTGCGTGCTTCGGGCTTACGGGTTCTTTCAACTTGCTGCACTTGTCGCCGGTTTGGCAGCTGGACTCTCAGGTCTCTTCTATCGTGAAGACATTGCCGGAGGATTTCGCAGCGGCTTACAGCGAGCGGTGGCCGGCTACACAGAGGATGAAGGCCGTGCCGATGCATTAGACAGCCTGCAGAGGGCCCTGGAGTGTTGCGGAGCCGAGGGTTGGCGTGACTGGCTCACTTCGGACTGGGCTATCCAGCATATGACCTTCCTACCCAACGAGAATGGCACCTCTGTGTCCCTGCCAGGACAGCTGCTGCGTGAGGCGCAAGGGCTGCAAGAATCGACCTCTTCTGTCGGATGATAGCGAAGGAGTAGTGGCTGCAGGAATCCATCCACACGGCTGCTTCCGCAAAGTCTTCAGTTTGGTCAACGACAACGTCTTCCACATTGCCGCCACTGTGTTAGGATTGGCCTTCACCCAGATTGGAGGCATTGCCTTGGCTTGTCTGCTGGCCAACAAACTAGCACCAAGACAACATCGACGTGTGGTGGCACATTGATGGTTAATTTTTAAAATTAGGAAACCTACACCATGGATTGACCAATTTGTAGATAATTAGGAGTGGGAATGAACTATGCCCTTAAAGTTTATTAGAGTTGCAACTTGGGATGTGATTTTAGGTGGTGTCCAAGTCCTGTTTATTTTCTGCACAGACAGGCATTTGGAGGCCTTCCCAGGCTTTGATGGACACAAAAACACCAGATTAAAGTTCAGCAGAATGTTTTATGAGATATCACATCCAAAACAAACTCCTGTTGAGCAATTTGGTAAGAAATTTAGATTCTAAAGCTATGAGACCTAAATAGATCTACATGAGAAAATGTAGATAATTCAGGGGTTGAAGTAAGGCAAATTACTTTAAATTTCTTGCTGAATTTGGATGAATTGGGCAATAATGGAGTTTTGTTCCCAAAACCCAATGACAAAGTGTTCTGAATTTGTTCCTCTGATTGCCTTCTCTACGCATTTAGAGCCATTGACCCCATCAAACCAATGAAATTCAGAAATGAAGCTTGAATAATTAAACTGATGGTCATAACATGAACCTGTAGTATTGTTACAGTATCCAAAAGACACCTTTGATTCTACATTGAGGGACATTAAGGATATCGTGAAAAGAAGGTGGGAATTTAGTGGTAAAAAAATACTTAACGAACCCACTTTGCAACTCTCTTACACAGGCACATCTCTATCACGTCACGCACTCTTTTGGTCCATACCAGTTTGGTTCAAACCCCACCACATGACTTCAGACCCTACCAAGCAACTTTAAACCCCACCAGAAGTTGGCCTTTATAGGCAAATTCCACAGGACATGGATGCATGCATGCACTCTGTGTGCCACTGGAGCTAATTGCAACCATTCTAGTCAATGTTTCTGGTGAGGTTTGAGGTCGTGTGGACCAAAACACGTGACTGAGGTGTGCTTGGTGGAGTTTCCACTTTACAGTTACTGTTTGCCTGACTGCACAATTTTAAAAAATGCTTCTTTGATTCAGTATGGGTGGGGTGAGAGATATATCCTTACACTAATGTTCTGTCAATCTGAAACCTGCAAAGAGGAAGTCTGGCATCACAAATTTGAGTTGGGACCAGATTGGGCAAACGGTAGCTAGATTGTATTGTATTACAAAAGACTTTGCACTAAGATTGTGCAATATGATTTTGTTTCATAAATATCAGCATGGATTCATCATATAGAATATATACAATTATCACATTATTAAAAAAACAATTATTTAGCGTTAGACTCTCATTTTGGTTACCTCCTTTAGTACATCTGAATGCACAGGAATGTTCACCAGCAGTTTTTCTACTTCAGATTATTTAGTCTGGCTGTGTTCAACAGATGTTCATATCCACATCATTGAGTTTTCCCATCACAAAGACTACACTGTGCTAGAATGGTGCTTTTGAAAAAGAGCTTAAAAATCTGTTGCTGTCTGTGGTGTTTTGTGTTCTTTATACAGCTGTAGTAATTTAACTGCGTTGAAGTGCTTTCGGTTCTTCCATGTGTTTCGGTGTTGTTAGAGTTTGTATATCCTGAAGCACAAAATGATTTTAAATCACTGAATATTGTAAATAACATTTGCTCGCGTACATTGCCATGATGTTGTACAAACCACTGCTAGCATGATACAAGAGTAAAAGTCTGATTTGAATTTCTCTTCCACATTAAAGTCAAATTGACTTAAATGTAAAGTTAAATATCTTCATTTGCTTTCTTGATGAGAGTGACACAAGTTCACGGAAACCTCTCTCATATCTGGAATAGTTGGTTAGCTTCGCCTAGCACTGAGGCTAAGAGCAGAGGCAAACAGCTAACCGGCTAATGCGACTTACAACTAGTCAGGCTAAATGATAAGTAAAAGAGGTATAACATTTAGCTTTAGAGGTGTTGCATTTCATCCCCATTAAATAGCCTGACTAGATGTTTCCTCCCTATTTAACTTATAGGCTTTTTGCTACGCTAAGCTAACGGTATCCTAGTTGTAGTTTCATACAGCATGTAGCCAGTGTTGCTAACCAGCAATTTGGAAACACACACTTTAAGGAACATTATTCTGCTGGTCAAGTTTATTATTTAACTATTCTTTTGATAAATGTGAAAGTGTGTTGTTGTTTTTTTTTCATGATTTACGATGTCTGATACAAATCCATTTGCCCTCATTCAGGATTTCTCTTGTAATTATAATGTGTTATATGATATATATGTACCCACATTCATTAATGTATAATGTATTATAACAATCACCAACAGTGCAAACAAGCATGACTGGAACTGTAAACTATTATCAACATTAAACACAAAAATCTTTGCCTCATTATAGGATATGATATCGATTAGACGCTGGGAATTGGAACGTCAAGGTCTGCTGTCCTTGAATACATGAACGGTTATTGCATTCTTGTAATGTAATGTTGATGTAGTCTGGTATCTAAACAACTTACAGCACATCTGTAATGTCTAATAAACATTCACTGGAATCTTAAAGAGCGTTCTTGTCTTCTCTTTAGAAGTGAAGCATCCATCCCTCATCCAGACAGGTGACATGTTTGAACCTCCTGTCTGCATTTTAAACCCCAGAAACAGCTCCGAGTCTTTACTTTATGAGAAAGGTCTTACTGGAAGTGCGCCAGAGTGTTAAATCCTCAGTGGTCGATCCTCACTAGCCAAGCAATTCTGAATTATGGCGAACTGAACGACATCTCATTTCCACCACCTGAGACGAGTGTGATTATATCTGACCTTGAAGGGGGAGACAGCAGATACGGACACGCTGCTGAGTGTGATTAAACACAACAGCCTGACCCAGCATTGATTATTTCATGTAGCAGAAAATCAGTGAATTACGTCCTCCTGCTTAAATTAGGTCATGTGAAGTAGATTTTCATAATTTAACTCAAAGTTTAAAACCTACATGTATCAACGTTTAGACACAGAGGCTTTAGGCGGTGGCCTCTAAACAATGACTACCATTTTCATGACCTAATTATGGTATTGATTAACCTACATTATGCTCCAATAAGGCTTGCGGATGCTTTCTGTCTAATTACACTGTCCTTGTTTAAACTATTTTGCCTGAGGTTGCTACATCCTCACCAGCAGATTCATCACACAAATGATGAGCAACACCTTAAGTTAGGGGAAATTACCAGGGACATTTTACTTATGATACCTTTGAAAACTATTTTAGCTGCTTTAATGTGCACTACAAATACGGCCCCCAAACATCCCTTAAAGATGAGGAGATAACTTAATTTGGGATATTAAGCATCACAACAGTTGTAATTAAGGTTTTTACATCTATATTAACCGTACATTACTCTATAACATGCTTGATTTATGACGATAACTCTCATTTGAAGTCCTTCCGGTAGTCTTTTTTGTCAATTACTATATAGGAAATCAATGTACTTTTCCCCCCAATTTATTTATTGTCATTTTCTTAAAACATCAGATCAGGAAAACTTAAAGTAAAAATACAGTTTGAGACCACAAATATGTTAAATACATCACACAGACACACAACCACTTAACTTGCACCAATAGAAGGTAGAATTATTATTTATTATATTAATTATTATTAGATTATTTACAATATCCTTTCAGGTAAAGCCTGCATTTCCATCTTTAATGATATGTATGTTTGTTCCCCCCCCAAAAAATATCTTTATGCTTGCCATTAGCAATATAAGTTAGACTTTTCATACCAAAACAATCAGAAAGCTCTCAATGATGATGCATCCATACTCTTCTAACATAGTGCAGAAGCCCTCCTGGCTTGTGGGAGTCAAAATTCCAGAAGTTTAGTGTGTTTTAAATGTCTGTTTAAAGAACTTTGAACATATTCCAAGCACACAGAGTTTGGCATTTAAGGGAACTTTGGTATTAAACATATCTAACAAACATGTTATGAAATCCTCCCAGCAGTTTGGGACATTTTAGACATTCCCAAAGTAAAACAGAGCACCAGTCTTTAAATATATAATAAATCCTTTTATGTAAATTAAAATATAACTTCTTAGAGTTTGTATTTTTCATAAAGTCTACATCAGTGTACATCCAGTGATGTTCAAGCAGTGTATTTTAATTTTTCAAGCGGCTAAAATTAATATAGCTTCAGGCTTCTTTTAGACAAATGGGTGTGTCTAATACGTCCTGCCTCCTGAATCTGATAACACACATTAATAGAGATCCTATTATTTATTTTTTGGCTGGCAGCACTTGAGGAATTCCTAAATCCACCCTGTGCCGTGTACTGTCTGGATAAAAGGCTTAGACACTGGGAATGTAGCTTGGACATGTCTAATTTTGCCATGTAAGTTCAACCGTTTCATGTTGTTTGGAGAGGATGGCGAGAAAATTATCCAAATGATGTTGTGAAAAATGTAAAGCAGCCTCCAGAAATGTATTTTGGAGCTACTGTAGACCTTTATCTCTACTCTCCGCCTCTTTAAGTCTGCCCTACATCTGACTCCTTTTGATCCTTTGCAGTTTGCACAGCGGTCTGTACTCTGCCCCGCAGTTTCTCTGGCGATTCTCACCACCACTGCTCACAAGTCGCTGCGTAAAAGTCGCCGCACTGCGCATGGAAATGTAGTTCGTTTGCGCACAAAGAAAACATTAAAATGGACTTAAAAGCCGAACTCCTCAAGTCCATCTGGTACGCTTTCACGTCGCTGGACGTCGAGAAGTGTGGGAAAGTGTCCAAATCGCAGTTAAAGGTAAGCAGGGAGAGTATGTAGTCATTTTTAAGATCAGGAAACTGAGACCGAGGGGCGTCCACAGGACAGAAGACCTTAACAGCGTTGCCCTTTCCTTTAATTTATGGTTGTATGGCTGAAATCAAACCAAAACGCGCAGGTCTCTATACTTGTCTTTATGTGTTATGAAATATTAAGCTGTGAAATGTTAGTCAGTGTTGTAATCTGAGGAGTAGTTGGCACATAAACGCCCAAAGCTCACACACAAGTCCAAATATTTGAAGAAGCTTAAAGACAGAGACATGTAACCTGCTTAGATTGGAGGTAAGGGAGTGAGTGTGAGCCCAGTTTCAACTTCAGTGTACAACCTTCTGCTGTGGCCCAGTGTCGTGATTAGTGACATAATACAGGGTTCAAAACACAAAAAGACAAACAAAGAAAGTTAGCAGAGATCACATTTTGCAATCTTTCCCCTCGGTGAGTGAATTCTGTGCAATGTCGGTCCGGTTCCTACATGTCTGACTGAGGAGAGAAGTATCCAGGGAAATAGCAGAAAGCTGTCCTGACATGCTCAGTGACTGTCTGTGCATGTGTGTGTGTGTTTATGGATGTGTGAAGAAATAGTGCTCTGAAGAAACACTAAAACAGTGTGGTGACCTTTTTACATTTAAAGTGACACGATAGCTTTGTGTTACCTCTTCAGGTGCTTTCCCACAACCTTTACACAGTGCTGAATATCCCACACGACCCCGTGGCTCTGGAAGAGCACTTCCAGGATGATGATGACGGACCCGTGTCTAATCATGGCTACATGCCCTACCTCAACAAATATATACTGGATAAGGTAATGCTGAAATTATGTTATACATCAACTTTTTCTTCTTCTGTTTATCTATTTCAGAGCTTATTTTATGATATTGATGTACAAATATTCAGTATTTCCAGAAAATAGTTTAATAATAATCAGCTTTTAGTGTTTGATTTTTATATCCTGGAGTATGTTGAAAGTATATCGTGCTTTAGTTTTTTGTCTTAAGCATCTTGGGGTTCATAAATAAATAAAAAAATCTTTATATTATGGGTTTAACATGCATGAGCAGCAGACAAACTTTTAATAAGTTCACCCTTAGCTTTCCAAAGAACCTCTTCTGCCTACTAATCTAAATATCGGCATAGCAACCTGTCAATCAAAGCGGCCACGCTGCTAATTCTGCATAACTTTAAGCCTGACTATAATGTGAACAGGTGAGTTGTATATAAATTCACCCTCAGTACAGTTGTCATGAACGGGGAAATTAGCTATAGAGACCAAAACTGTTTTTTGTACCAGGCTGTAAACATGTTTATTTCTGCTGTCTAACATGGGGACTTATGGAGACTGACTCACTTCTGGAGCCAGCCTCAAGTGGACGTTTGAGGAACTGCAGTTTTTGGCTTCACTTCACAGCCACAGAGGTTGCCACTTGGTTTAGGTTTTGGTTTTCTGCCTTTTCAGGTCAAAGAGGGGATGTTTGACAAAGAGAAGTTTGACGACCTGTGCTGGATGATGACGAGGAAGAAGAACTTCAAGGGGGTACCACAAGAGTCGCTGCTATCTGAAAGAGACTGTTTCAAGCTCTTCTGTTTATTCAACCTCCTGTCTGAGGACCGCTACCCGCTGGTGATGATACCAGAGGAGGTAAAAGATGTTGAAGAAGGACGAGATTGAATTTTGTTTGATTATATTTTTTACATATCCGGCCTTAAAATGCAAATATTTTTACAGCAAGAGAAAAGTCGTATTTTGCTAAAAAACAATATGTGATACGTGCAAATATTCCTAGATAAATAGAGTAACAAATCACACAGGGACTCAGACAGTTTAGATGATTCACCGCCTAATTGTTAGAAAGAAATATGCTCCACATAAACGCAGCATGTGTCCCAAGTCAAACTGTTTAACGTTTTTTCAAAGCAGAAAAAAAAGCAAGTGCAAGTAAAGTAAGTTAATGAGTTTCTTCCTTCCTGCGCTTCCTCCATAATGCTTTTGGTTTCCTGTAGACAGAGACCAGAATAAACTGCTTTTGTGCTATCAGCACAGCGGCTTTCCTCTCTAACGGTATATGTTGCAGAACTACACGGATACATTACGTCAAAAGTCATTATCAGCAGCCATGATCAAGCTCTGCGGTTATCATCTATATCTGTCTTTGTGGTCTTTCTAATATGTATTTTAGGTCGAGTACCTCCTCAAGAAAATCTCCACAGCGATGAGCCAGGAGTGGGATGGGAAGCCCTTGGAGGACTTAATATCCCAGGATGCCACAGGGCGGGAAGAGAACATGTCCGTATGGAGCTTCCTGGAGCACATGGCTTCAGGCCGGCTGCTGAGGGTCACCAGCGCCGAGGCTTTCAGCCTGGCTTTGGATGAGGTCTTTTTGGAGATGTATCACAACGTCCTGAAGAGGGTGAGTTCCTGTTTTGTTTGTCGTCTCCTCCCTCGTCATTCCTGTCTTTCTCTTTTCTCAATTTCTGCCTGTTTTTTTCAGGGTTACATGTGGAAAAAGGGGCACGTACGTAGGAACTGGACCGAGCGCTGGTTTGTCCTGAAGCCCTCCTTCATAGTTTACTACATCAGCGAGGACTTAAAAGACAAGAGAGGGGAGATCCAGCTGGATAAGAGCTGTGTCATAGAGGTGGGTGAGGAAATGTATTGTAAACACGGCAGGTTCAATTATATTGTTTACAGGAAAATGCCTAACTGTCTGAAATGTGTTATATTCTCTGCTTCAGCCGATTCCGGACAGGGAGGGGAAGCGCTGCTTGTTCTGTGTAAAAACCCACAATAAAACCTACGAGATGAGCGCATCAGACCAGAGACAGAAGGTGGAGTGGACTCAAGGTGTGTTGGTGTGTAGAAGTATTGTTGTGCGGAGTCAGAAACTATATTTTTGACAGCAGTGACTCATGTTCATGGCTTCCAACAGCTCGCTGCCAGTTAGCTTAGGTTGCTGCGAGGTTGCTAAGCAACCAGCAGAGTCTCCAGGAAGTTACTGTAGACAGTACTTCCTGTAAAACTTCTTTGTTTGTACAGGTCAAACAAACATTATATTAATTGTTGATTAGTGAAATGTAGACATGCTGGTAGGATGATTTTGTTACCGTTGGACAGAGCTGGGCTAGCTGCCTTCTTTCGTTTGCAGTTTTTATGCTAAGCTAACCAGCTGATCTGTATGCAACTTCCTTATGGACCTTTCTTTATCTGTGACATAGCAGTTTTACCAGTCTGTGGTCACCAAGCAAATTCACACCATTCTGTTTGTTTGTTGACTGATTTTTTTCTTGAACGATGGTTGTTGGTGGATGCCAATCGTGGCATGTTTTGCTGAGTTGTGAATTGAATACGTTTCCAACGATGTTCAAACCAAGCGGCAACTTCTGCAGTGAAGCCACTGTGGAAGTGGCAAAAACTGCAGTTCCTCAAATGTCCACTTGAGGCTGGCTACAGAGGTGACTCAGTATCCAGGGAGGAAGGAAGTCAGCGTGACTAAACGTAATGTGGGAGAGTTTTAGACACAACATCATCTGTGGACAATATCAGCCTGACTCATCAGGTAGACTTTGGTCGGCGGTTGGTGAACAATGAGCCCATGATCTCATGCTACTTCATGGTGTCATCAAACTACATTTGTTTCATATTGTTTCAATGTGAGAGACCCATTTAGTGGTAGAACTGACATACTGTTAACACGGTTAATAAATGACATAAATGGTTAATGAAACATCAAAATTATGTCATTGATTTATTATTTTAGAGCACTTCACACCTGGAACAGTCACAGGAAAAACTTATCTTATCATCTGTAATCTGTCTTTGTTACCTCTCAAGCTATTCAAACAGCCCTCCGCCTCCAGAGTGAGGGCAAGTCCTCCCTTCACCAAGAACTCAAACTGAAGAGACGTTTCCAGCGCGAGCACAGCCACCGCGAGCGCAACCGGAGCACCCACAGCAGCTGCGGCAGCAGCCAATCAGACGACTCCAGTCTCCAAGAGACGGAGAGGTCGGAGAAGGAGAAAGACAGACAGGATCTAGAGATAGAAAGCATCATACAGGTAAGAGCAGGGAGGAATCGGGTGAGACAGTTAATGGTGATGGAAAGTCAGTGTTAAACTTCATCTGTGTCTTGCAGCATGCGCGTGAATTAGAAACCAAGCGAAGAGAGGCGGAGGAAAGGGAGAGGAGGAAACAGAGGGAGGTGCAGATGGAGCTGGAGAGACAGCTGAAAGAGGCCGAGACGGTAAGAGAAAGTTTTCCCGATGACATCCTTTATTTACAGTTCGCTGAAATGGGATTTAGAGTCCATCCCATTGACTTTGATCTCTGAAAACAGCACGAGAAAATTGGCATTATAAAATTCAGACTTTAACCTTTAGAGGTGGAGAAGTCGTAACGACATTCCTGGAAAAGGTGATTCAGGAATAGGTCAGTTCTTTCCTCACAAATGATGGGTGTGTGTGTGTGTTTGTGTGTGTTCTCCCAGCTGAGAGATAGCATGAAGGCACAGATGCAGGAGAAGGCGAGGGAGGCTGAGCAACAGAAGAAGAGGATCCAGGAGTTGGAGCTGACACAGCACAAACTAGAGGCTGCTCTAAACATGGAGATCCAGGCTCGGCAGGAGGAGGAGAGGGCCAGACTGGAGCTGGAGAGGTAACAAACATACTCCTCCATACTCCATACTTCCTATTATTTCCTTTGACCTCGTGCAGTATCTTTGCCTCACATCTCTCCTTCTAAAAACTCTAAAAGCAAATCATGCAGACAGCCTTCTCTTATCTTCTCCTCTCCAGGGCACTGCAGGACGAAGAAGAGAAGAAGAAGCAGTTCCAGCTGCTCCAGGAGCAGCAGAACCTCAGCTGTACACCGGAGGCCTCAGATGGCAGTCCAGACGTTGACGCCCCTTCAGCTCTTCACTCGGCCTCTCGGGAGCTCCAGGATCTGCGGGCGTCTCGCCAGAGGAGCCACCAGCGCCTGGAGGTAAGAAAAAGACGTTTGTGTTTGGATTGCCTCAGTGTGCAACATGTTTAATACTATAAAAATCTATTTGTTTGATTTTCTAGGAGGTACAAGAGAAGCTGAGGAATGCCAGTCAACACGTACGGCACTGGAACGTCCAGCTGAACCGCCTGATGACACCCGTAACTCCTGGAGGTGAAGTATACTCGTCATCTGCAGTATACTCGTCTAAAAGATGCAAATGTCAAATATATCAGTGTATTGTCAATGTTTCTTTTGCAGAACGTTTGGAGTATCGTCTATCATCAAAACAGCTCTGTCCCAAGAAGGAAGGAGCGCTGGCCAGTAACGAGTTCATCTCCAAATTCAAGATAAGAGCCAATCAGATACAAGAGGAAGAGAAGGGACTGGAGGAGCAGATGGAGGCCACCAACCTGTCGGACGGGGCGAATGAATCACAGGGAAACCCCAATGGACAAATGTGACGCTGATGGTTCGGGAGTCAAGTTTTCAAAACTACAAGTTGACAAAATATTGTATTTGTTCAAGACCGAGAGGAAGGTGGAAGAAGAAAAGTAATTTACAAGAGAAAAAGTGCTGTATTATATTTATATGTTGGAATGAGATGGAGAGCGAGGACGACGAGCACATTGTGATGCAGAAATGAAAACACGTTTGACCAAGATCAACAGAGATTTACAGTTTTGTACAATAAAGTTTATTGGTGAATAATTAACGTCATGCATACACTGTCTATTTTGTGTAAGTAAGTAAGTAATAACTTAAATTTATTACAAATAACTGTGATGTTTGCAGTATCGGTTGGTCAAAACAAGCAGTATTATTCATTATTTTTTCATATAAACCAACCAATTACTTGATTAATCAAGAAAATAATAGTCTTATTAATCCTTAATGGAAATAGTCATGAGTTAGTCAAACTATTGTGACCTGAGGGTGGCGCTGCAGAGGTGTTGTGCCGTATTAAGCGCCCCTGTCGTGAAATGCCCTCGCGGGAGCGCGCACCAGCAGTAGTTTAAAGTAGAAGGGTTTAAAGACCGGAAGTGACCAATGTTCTTCTCTTCTGTCTCCTTCATAAATAATTAAAATCGTAAAATAGTGTTTTCCCCTGCGTTTGTTTGCGATCCCATGTGCGCGCTCCCGCGAGGGGGCTGCGTTTCACGTCAGGGGCGCGTAACACGGCACAACACCGGAACAAAAACAAAGTCAACCCCGGTGATTTGAACCAAAATGGCGGCTCTCTGGTGCGTGTCATGCGGACTGTTGCGGGCTGACCGTTAGACACAAAGTTGAGCTTCTCGTCAAATACTTACACTTCAGTTTGGACTTTAATCACGGACCATGGGTCTGTCTTAACCCGCGAAGACACGGTTAGCTGAGAAGTCCGCCATGTTGGCGTCAGCCTCCAGAGGTCAGGTCAGGTCTCTGCTCTCTCTAAGCCGGAGACTGTCCACCAACCAGCCCGGCTCCCCCGATGGAACCCGCCACCCTTCGCCCGAAACCTGGGCTCCTCCCCCGGACAGCGAGCCGCCCGCGGTGCGGCGGAGGAGACCCAGGAAAGACCCCGCCGACTGCTCCATCCTCCTCTTCCCCGGCCAGGGCAGCCAGTTTGTGGGGATGGGTAGAGGACTTTTGAAGTACCCCAACGTTAAAGAAATGTTTACGGTCGCGCACAAGATCCTCGGGTACGACCTGCTGTCTCTGTGCCTGGAGGGACCCGAGAAGGAGCTGATGAAGACCGTTCACTGTCAGCCGGCGGTGTTTGTCACCTCACTGGCTGCGATGGAGAGGCTGAACCAAGAAAACCCCAAGGTGAGGTGTCAGGTTAATAATGTGGGACATCAGTGGTTGTTCCTCATTCACCGTCCAGGCTCAAACTAGCACTGCCTTACCAGAACAAGTGTGTGTGCTCATGTTTTTACACTTCTGCCTGCAGGCCATTGAGACGTGTGTTGCTGCTGCAGGTTTCAGCGTTGGAGAGTTTGCTGCCCTGGTTTTTTCTGGTGCCATGAGCTACGCAGAAGGTAAACATGACTGCACACGACCGAGGTATTACTCACTTAAAGCACGCTTTTGTCATTATTTCGTGTTTGTCTTTGTCTTCTAGCTCTGTATGCGGTGAAGGTACGAGCGGAGGCCATGCAGAAAGCATCAGAGCTGGTTCCTAGTGGGATGCTGTCAGTCGTCGGTAGACCACAGGCCCAGTATAAATATGCGTGTCTGCAGGCTAAAGAGTACTGCAAGAGCCAGGGGATCGAGGAGCCGGTCTGCTCTGTGGCCAACTATCTGTTCCCTGACGGCAGGGTCATCGCAGGGCACCAGAAGGTATGAAGTGTGAGCAGCCTTGTCATTTTACAGTACAGTGATGTAAGTCTGCAAGCTGCTCTGGACTCCTCTTGTTATTTCTGTGTTGTCCTCCCAGGCTCTGGATTTCCTCCAGGAGAACTCGAGACATCTCCATTTCGTTAGGGCCACACCTCTCCCGGTCAGCGGCGCTTTCCACACTGAGCTGATGGAGTCGGCTACTGAGCCCCTGAGAGAGGTGCTCAGACAGGTGGAGGTCAGTCCTAACCATCCAGTAAATGCATATTTAATAGTTTTTAATATGTAAATATGTTAGTATGAAAAAAATCTAACATCTATGGACTTTTGGGCATAAATAAAAAATCTTGTCACCTTCTCTTTTCTCTCCCGTTCAGGTCCGTCGTCCTGAGATCAACGTTTACTCCAACGTGGACGGCAAGCGCTACATGAACGAGAGCCACGTGCGCAGGCAGCTGGTGAAGCAGCTGGTGTCGCCCGTGAAGTGGGAGCAAACTCTGCACGAGATCTACGAGAGGACGCAGGGCGAGAATTTCCCTCACACCTACGAGATCGGGCCCGGGAAGCAGCTCGGAGCCATGCTTCAAAGGTGTAACAGGAAGGCCTTCACAAAGTACGCTCACGTGGAAGTCACCGTTTATGAAGACTGACGACGTGGACATGACCAGCGAGACCTGTTAAACCTGCAAGCTCCTGCGGCTGCTACTTATGGTCTTGTTTGTGTATTATTATGTAATTAAATTAATGTTTTTCTTTTAATTAATGAGACTACAACATGTCGGAATTTCAAAGTTTATTTGCATCACATGAAAAAGCACTTTCGAATCTGAAACAGAAAGTCCAGCTCCCTTCATTTTATATTAAGCCAGGCTACATATCATTTGTAAAAATTTTGGCCTCTTAAACCAGCAAGAAAGTAATCTGGATACAAAAGACTGCAGGCCAGCAACAGTCCAGTCACGGGAAACTTTTTTTTTTAACATTAATACAACTGTGAACCAACGTGTCACTGCTACAAAATGTTGGCCAACACTGTAAAACCCATTTAAACAACAATTTCCACGATCCCTGACAAATTTTAGTGAATGTTTTTTTTTTTTTTTTTTTTACTCCTGTCTTCCCATCACATCACGTTCAATACCGCTCATGAAAAAAAAGTATAAAAAGAGAAGTTCAAAGTAAACAGCAGAAACAAATCAGTTAGAAATAATCGTCATTCGTTTGCAAACGTTTGTTTTAAAATATATGGCTGACCAGAAAGACCTGCTCATGGAACTCTTATTAGGCTTTCCATTCCATCCACAGTGCACCGAAAATGCTCACTGCAGCCACCAGTGCGATAGTCAGCAGTGCTCCTCTGGTCCAGCCAGCGCGGGTTACTGGTTTAAAAGTGGACACCTGTGAAACGAAAGAAATCAGGTCGGACTGTAAGTTTGACAGTTTTGTTGCAACAATGTTCAAAAACGGAAGATACCGATTTATATTTGCGTCTCAACTTGACATTTTGAGCGAACGCGTGGGACTAATTACTGCGTTGATGATGATGATGATGATGATGATAACATATGCAGACACTGCGGCTCCGATAGGCCTTTTAACTGACTGAACAGCTGGTGTTCTTAGCAGATACGCACATGCGGTTCTTATAAGGACAATCAATAATTTGTACCTTGAGAATTCCAAAAGTAAAAATATAATTAAAGAGACTGGATTAAACCTATTTATATAATAAAAAACATCATTTGAGACTGTGAGAAGGTAAAATTAAAGTTAAACATAAATAATATAAGTTCTATTATAAATCTATGGTTGAGACACAGATATAATACCACAAGTTAGAACAAGTGTTACCCAGGCGGCCCAGGCGTCTGCTCTCAGGATCCCCTGCCCAGGCCCATTGCTCGCTATCCAGGCCTTCATTGCTGCAGACAGGCCCTGGAAGCCCCATAACTGATTGTGGATATCCCTGGAAGAGAACAACGCCGGGTTACAGCAGAAAGTCACATAAAAGCTGCAGAGATAGATGTTTTTTTTGTTCTGATTTTATACCGATAGATGGTCCTGGTCAGTGCCTGAGCGGGTCTCAGCATGTGGAGAGGAGTTGGTAACCAGTTCGGCCGCCTGCTGCCCCATTCGTGGTCCAGCTGGTCTCCAATTACAGCCAACTGGCGCCCAATGGCCCTTGCAGCCCTGTCCGTGACTCTGTAGGAGTAACAGACGGAGTGTTTTTTATATTCATCACGTGTGAAAACAGAAATAAAACAACAGAAACATAATCCTATAACACCTTAATGATTCCTCAAACAAAAGCTTTTTTATATACTGTTTGTTTTTGGTACAACCGCTCCCACATGTTGTGCCGCCTGAGGCGCAGTCTGTCTGTCTGAGCTGTACTGTTGTTATTGTGATTGGCCTACCTGAAGTTCACATCGAACAGGGCGCCAGTGTCCACCTCACCAGGTCCAGCCTGGAGGGCCACCGCACGGCTCGGCTGTCTTGTTTGTTCCACCATGTTGTCGTCTGCAAAGAGAGATTATGCAAATTATTCATATTAGTCCACGTGGGACGACCTATTAGCCATTCAGGGACAGATAATGGCTCCATGGTTGGAGGGTGTTTGTGTGCTTCACTCCTAACGTCCATACACGGGCTGTGTAAACACCGGGTCATGTGACCAGGATAGGTGGTGGCTGCGTTACCAGGTTGATAAAACAGGCTCTCCTAGGTTTAAAGAGGTGACATCACCTGTTGGATCAAGTCCAACGGTTGTAGCACGGTTTCTATTGCATGCTGCATCAAAAGCCCGATAAGTCCCTCCACCCACTCACCCACCTACTCATCCCGCGGACCTGCCTGTGTTTACAACGGGCTTATGCAAGAAACTGTACATCTAATTTACTTTTATGACTGAGTTTCTGTTGTGCCCAAACAAACAGGTTTGTTCCCTCCTACGTGCACCTGTCCTCAGACCAGTTCCTGTTGTACCTGCACTCATGTGCCTCAATGCAAATGCTCCATTTCCATAACTCAAATCAACCAACTGCCTTTAAAGTCTTCACCACACCACGGCCCCCAAAGAATATGCTTTAAAAGGTCGTAAACATCATAAATACAGTCTTTAAATGTGTTTGTTTACAAATGATGAGTTAATCTACTATAACGTGTAAAGATGTGGGTAATTGTAGTTATTTATATTTGCATTTTTACATTGTTTTTGCTAATTTACCAACAAAATATACCCTCACGGTGGGAACTTTGTCGAAATAATCATAGCCTACGCTCCAAAATAATACAGAGGACGTTTTTTGAGTATTAATCATGGAATAGTCGGTAGTCCTATGCCATATTGTCATAACAAAGAGATGAAGTCATCCTTCTCACCCAAAGCAAACAAAGGTCGTTGTGAAGATCACACACATTAGATTACTCATAAAGCCTGCAGACATTAATTCACTTCATTATATTATCGGATGAACTGTTAAATTGTGCCATGTTGGAAGAATATCATGTTAAATATTAATCCAGTATAAAAGCTCATCCTCCTCAGACAGTCAAACAGGTGCATGCAACAATAAAAAAATCAATACGTACCTTTTATTTAGATTAAAGTAGACGCCGCCCTGTAATAAACATAAAGACATTATAGTTTCAGTGTTTTGGAAATGATAAAATGAAGAAATATTCGTAAGGTGTTTTCCTCTACTTACAGCAGCGTCCTTTAATCTTGTTGCTCTCAGGTAACTGCCACAAATGTGATTGGCCACGCCTTTTTACCTGCTGCTGCCGAGGCTGACCATCAGGTGGCGACAGGCTCCTCGGATACGTTTGGAAAAACACAACAGAAGAAGCAAACCATGGTTTTATTTTTATTTGCTCACTCTAAAAACAGCTGATGACTTTATAAAACATTTGTCTGCACGGGAAATGTAATATTTCTAAACAAAATATGAAAAGTTTGTTTCAGTCTAAACAATAATATTATATTTTGTTATATTGTATCTGCCATAGGTTTGTTGTACAGTTGCTGCTCTGTACTTGGATATGCATATTTTTGTCTGATATTAAATTTATTTTATTTTATTTTATATATCCCCAATAATTTCTCTATATATACACATACATTTTAATCGGCTGCATTATTTCTTATTATTATTTGTCTAATTATACTTTTTATTATGTTTTTGAATATTTTTTGCCTATCAATATATTTTAATGTTTTTTACTTTTATTCTATTCTATCTATCTGTTTTTTTTACATTTTAATGTGCTTTATTTTAATTTATTAACGGGGAGAGACTTGATTCATTGAAATTATATATATATAAACAGAGGACACAGAATGACAACAATATTGTTGTTATTTAACAGAATCACAGCATTTTTACATTGTTAATCCAATAACAAATTACACAACAAGTCTGTCTTGTTGTATTGAGCAAAATGTTTAAAATTTACTTTGCAGTATATTTTTAAATATAAAATGTGTGTCTTATTTTGTAGTTCGTCCACACACACACACACGTACACACAGTCCAACACTGACCCCTGCTGGTGCGCCGTGGTAATGACATCCTGCAATGACGTCACTGCGTCCTCCGTTGCTAGGTTATTCTCCGGAAGGACCAAGCCCTTAACGACGACGACGACGTTTAATGTTCTTGGGATATTTTATTTAAAAATGTCACCTTAAATTGTCATCAAGACTCATATTTAGACTATTACACGTATGTGTTATAACGTTTAAAAAAAACTAAGACTTTTATTGTGAAGAGTAGTTTGTCCGCGGCGGGGTGTTTCGTCACTGTCTCCAGCTTCACGACGCCTGGATCAATACATTTAGCCTCGTTAGCACCAAAAATCAGCGAACATGGCAGCGGTGTTTTAAGTCGTCGGCTGGAGTTAGCAGCTATGCTAATAAACAAAGCGCCTCCCTGCTATGAGTTTAAAATAACCACAGTCTGGTGAGATTGCATCACTGCCTCGGTGATGTCCGCCCAGCCTCTGCAGCAGTCCAGGGAGGATTCAGCAGCAGCCTGCTAACTGAGCCTGCCCGGCTAGCTGATGCTGATGACTGGCTGTTTCCTGACATTGATTTGCAGGTAAGGGGGGGGACTAGCTTTTGGTGCATGGTAGCTGCATGCATGCATTCTTTTTTTAAATCATTGCATCCTTTTTAATATGCTTACCTGTTGTTTTGTGCTCCACCCTAGTGGGAGGCACCATGGCCGGTAAGGTGAAGTGGGTGACAGATATTGAGAAATCAGTGCTCATCAACAACTTTGAGAAGAGGGAATGGATCCCAGTGTCAGAGAACGAGGACTGGAATTTCTACTGGTAGGTTTTCCATCAATACTACACTGCCCTGTGCAAGCACCATGCTGTGTATAGGCAGTAATGGAAGGAGTATTCATATACCACAGTGTAATAATACTCCATACAGATCCTGCTTCAGCCCCGGTGCTGCTCGGTCTGAGGGTTGGGTCCCCTCCAGGCTGGCTCCAGATACATCTGTTGTATCCTCTGCTACACAGATGCCTGTTAATTTTTTGTTTCATGCTCAACAATACAATGAAATGTGTTGGACAAGAGGAAGCGGTCAGCTCAGCATTAAGAGTATTAAACAGTGTAACAGCACCGCACGTAAAGGTTGGAAAAAAGTTAAATATAACAGTATCAAATTTTAGGTAAAAATATTAGGTAATAATACAAACTAAAATAGAAGATGAAAAATAAGATTGCTTGATGAACCACTTCCTCTGTGGAGTCTAGGGGGCAGTCCAGGACAGAGCTGGCCCTCTTTGGCCCACACGGCAAAAATGTCATACATGTTTACGTCTGTCATACAGACGTAGAGGAGTAAAAACTATAATATATGCCTCTGAAATTTAGAAGTATAAAATAGGAGCATAAAATGGAGTGCTTGTACGAACCTACTTTTCACACAGTAACTGTCAGCCACTGCAAATACAGTCCCCGTTGAACCTACTTGTGTCAATTAGTGAGTAATAATCATATCGGGAAGTTTATTTCTAGACACCAGCCTCCTTAATGCAGGTTTCATTTGTGCCCACGTGCAGGATGAGCATCCAGACCATCAGGAATGTGTTCAGCGTGGACACCGGCTACCGCCTGTCAGATGACCAGATGGTTAACCACTTCCCCAACCACTACGAGCTGACCAGGAAGGACCTGATGATCAAGAACATCAAACGCTACCGCAAGGAGCTGGAGAAGGAAGGCAATCCACTGGCAGAGAAGGACGAGAACGGGAAATACATTTATTTAGGTGCCTATAAGAGTGTAGAACATGGAGAGGCCGCTGCTCTGAATATATGTTACTAATTACTCTATGCTTTGTGCAGATTTTGTCCCTGTGACGTTCATGCTCCCCGCCGACTATAATCTCTTTGTGGAGGAGTATCGCAAGAACCCGTCCAGCACTTGGATTATGAAGCCCTGCGGGAAGGCTCAGGGCAAAGGCATCTTCCTCATCAACAAACTGTCCCAGATCAAGAAGTGGTCCAGAGACAGCCGCACCTCCACGTGAGTTAACAAAGAATAAGACAGTAGGCGAGTCACGATTCCTCAAATCCACAAATTGAGGTCATGATTAGATTCGATTTGAAGATCTCTTCCCAGCACTGTCCTTGTTAGACTATCAAGTCTTAATTTAGAGGGCCATACGTTCAAAATTATGTGAATAACTCTAACACGAAAACAAAAAGAAGAGTCACCAGTTGGCAGATAGATACCTTACAACAGCAGCTCACCAGGTAAACGTCCAAAGCCATTAATGAATTGTTGGTTTGGTCAGAGGTTTGTGGTTTTTCTGACGTTTGGCTCCTTCTTTTTAACCCTCCAGGTTTGTAGCAGCATCTAGTGGCAAAGAGGCCTACGTCATCTCCCTGTACATCGACAACCCTCTGCTGATCGGAGGGAAGAAGTTTGACCTGCGTCTCTACGTTCTCGTCACCACATATCGCCCTCTGAAATGCTACATGTAAGCCCTGAATGTACATCCTAATGTTTCATAGCGGACACCTAGAAACTAGCGGCGTAACTTGACCGAGCTCTGTCTGCGGTTTGGTCCTCAGGTACAAGCTCGGCTTCTGCAGGTTCTGCACGGTCAAATACACACCCAGCACCAGTGAGCTGGACAACATGTTTGTCCACCTCACTAATGTGGCCATCCAGAAACATGGGGTAAGTCTGTATCTCGTCTAGTATGGCTAGCACAGATTGTTATTAGAACGTAGTGTTTCAAATCAGCTGTTAGTCTCAGTATGTGAATTATATGTTAATTATTATGTGTTTATTATAAGTTATATTGGATATTAAAGGGGTATTCCACCATAAAAAAATCTGGTGGGGTGCCTCTTTAAATCAAGGTCCTCACATTACTCTATAAGCTGATCTGTACATCAAACCAAGAATTTCAGTATCTAGTTAGACTGTGTACCTTTAATGCAGGATGACTACAACCACGTCCATGGAGGCAAGTGGACGGTCAGTAACCTCCGTTTGTACCTAGAGAGCACCAGAGGGAAGGAGGTGACCAGCCGACTGTTTGACCAGATCCACTGGATCGTGGTGCAGTCGCTGAAGGCTGTGGCTGTAAGTGGACATCTTCGAAATCTTTTTATGTTAGTCCCACAGGTTCAAAACTGTGACGCTTTTAGGATGTTTTGACCCAATTATGGCGCTCATAAATAAGCTCTCGTGTTACTCACTCAAGCTGTGATCGATTTTCAAGCCCCCTACCAGCCCTTCGATAGCTCAGTTGGTAGAGCGGAGGACTGTAGTGAAAATGTCAGGCATCCTTAGGTCGCTGGTTCAAATCCGGCTCGAAGGAGCAACTTTTATGAGTGAAACATGTTGTCCACTAGCACCTGTAACTAGTTAAGTTGGGATACTGCGTCTCTCCAACCTGAAGAACTTTGAGATTATCATGTTAGTCTTTTCGTACACCGGGCCGTCATTCCCATACATAAAGTATTTCTTCATGTGTTTGCTCATGTGGCTCCCTTCGATAGCTCAGTTGGTAGAGCGGAGGACTGTAGTGGTTGTAACAGGCATCCTTAGGTCGCTGGTTCAAATCCGGCTCGAAGGAGGAGTGACTTTTAACCTGTCAAACAAACGGCACAAGAGCGGGTGAATACCTAGAAAATGTTACAGTACATACTGTACTACATACACACAACATGAAGCAGTCAAGATCCTTCAGTGCACTTACTGAAATATGCTGTAACTAATTAACCAGGTAGGACGAACATGCTGTATGTTGGTCGTTGACTTGACAACATTTCTCTTTCACTTGTTGGTGTGTGAGCGTGCTTTACTTTGTTCCTGCTGGGATGTTTTTGGTGCCAGGCCTTCGTTGATTTCAGCAGACTTTCACTTATAAACTCACAGCTGTTGAACAATCTCAATGTTGTGATCTCTTTTTGTTACACCCAGCTCAACGCACGCTTCCCTTTTCTACTAAGTGATTTGACTCACTTCCCCTCTCGCTCCTTCGACACACAGGTCGCTCTGTGTGCCGATACTTATGTCCACTTGTATATTTGTGCCCCGATAAGTTCCCTGCTGAATCATTCTCGGCTGCATTAAAGAGTTCCCGGCGCATCACAGTCAGGCACAATGTGGGTCAGTTCCTCTTCCTAATTCAGTTCTGTCTTCTCTCTCTCTCTCTCTCTCTCCAAGCCTGTGATGAACAACGACAAGCACTGTTTCGAATGTTATGGGTATGACATCATTATCGATGACAAGCTCAAGCCGTGGCTTATTGAGGTGAGTGAAAAAAACCACAGAGTTTAACCGGAGCGGACACTCCTACAGACTCACAGGAAAACGTGGTTGAAGTCATCTCTGCTGTGTGAAAATCAACATGTTTTTCTTCGCCTCGTTCCTGTAGACGCACAAGCCCAGAGATACTTAGCATGCTTACACGGTGACTCCACTTGACTCTCTTGAGCGTTAAGCAACTTTAAATGCCCCGAAGGTTGAACTTTGCGTGTGTGTTTGGATGTGTGCCTCTTTGTATTCAAGGTGTGCTGAAGGTGTGTCTTTGACCTATTCAGTGTTTTATTCCAGCTGTAAAAAAAACTGAATTGTGTACTTTGTAATACAAGTTGTCAGCCGGCTAATATTAAAACTTCAAATCGGATTCCTCTGTCATCATCGTAGCATGTGTTTTCGATCCCTAAATATTGTACTTGTTGTGTGGCTGTCACATTTTGCTGGACTCGTTTTGACAGCCGTAAAATGAGTAGCTGGGTTTCCAGGCTAAGTCTGAACTATTTCTGTTAACAGACACCGATCTGATCTATTCCGGGCGACTTAAAGTTGGTTGTAGGGCATAAACGGTCCTCAGTGAGGGAGTGAAGAAACATGTGCCACAAACCTAGTCAGGAACTCTTTCCTTTGTTCATTCTTCCTGCACGTAGCCAGCGTTAACAGGTAAACAGGGCATAAGCTAAAGTAAAGTAAAGCGCGTGAGTGTTCTCTCCGGATGCTTGTATACGTTCTTCAGTGTATGTTTATGAGCACACTTAGCAGCAGAATTTCCTGTCAGATAAGAGCTTCTATACGTGGATAGAAGGAAATTAAACTATGTGCTAACGCCTGTGAGTTATTAAGCTCTTCCTGTCTCCGTGTGTTTTCTCCTCAAACGCTAATGTCGCTTTCTTGGTCCGTGTCATGCTCAGGTCAACGCCTCTCCCTCGCTGACCTCCAGCACAGCCAACGACCGCATCCTGAAGTACAACCTCATCAACGACACCCTCAACATCGTCACGCCCAACGGGGACATCCCAGACTGCCGCTGGAACCGCAGCCCGCCCCGAGAGGCCCTGGGCAACTATCAAGTTCTGTGAGTGACTTAAGAAAAATCTACCAGTCAGACAAACTCAGCAACCTCTCAGAGGCTAAAAATATCAGTCAAAAGTGAAAGTTCCTCATGTAACTGACCTTGACCTGTTATTATTGCACGCTTGCCTTCAGCCCTTCGATAGCTCAGTTGGTAGAGCGGAGGACTGTAGTGGTTGCACCAGGCATCCTTAGGTCGCTGGTTCAAATCCGGCTCGAAGGAGTCACTTTTAGGAGTGACTAGCACGCAGTTTAACATTCATTAGATGAAAACCAGAAAGTCTGCAGGTGAAATCTCCTCTACACACTGTTCAGTCTGTTCAAGTAGATTAATCAGTACAAACTAAAAAGGGCTCTAACTGATTAACAAGGACTAGTTAACTTGTCTAGATTCTATATGTGGGCCAGTAATCACATTTTGAGGTGAGTTTTTTTCAAGTACACATGGTCCTGCTGGTTAAAAGTCAGCCGTCGTCTCCCTTCGATAGCTCAGTTGGTAGAGCGGAGGACTGTAGCGGTTACAACAGGCATCCTTAGGTCGCTGGTTCAAATCCGGCTCGAAGGAGGAGTCACTTTTAGGTGAGGGACGGGAACTAAAGCTGCGCATGGTTCTGAAAACAGAACAGGGCTGTTGGTACTGTACACTTCTATAATATGCTGTTACTAATCAACTAGCGCTCTTGTCAGCATACTCTGTGTCTGTAACAGGCCGGTTACCCGTGGGTCATACTGACACAATACACCCAGAGCTCGTCTGACAATAGGTGCCCCATTCTGAACACATCAGTGAGGGCAGCGCGGGCTTTAGCACCTTGTTTACACAGTAAGTCCATGTAAAAGCTATCAGAGAGACGAGAAGAGGAAATGACTGCGTTATTCCTCTCTCCATCTTATCTTGCCTCAGTAAGCGTTGCCTTCATTATTTCTTCCTTGCTGAAAGTAAACAACCGTCACCCTGTCTTCCTTCGATAGCTCAGTTGGTAGAGCGGAGGACTGTAGAGGCGGTACCAGACAGAGCGGTGGTCACAGTAATCCTTAGGTCGCTGGTTCAAATCCGGCTCGAAGGAGAAGCTTTTAATCACTTGGCGATGCTGTGCTGGTAAACGTCCTCTTTCAGATATGATAAGATCGTGGCGCTTTTGATGTCTTTCCCCTTGGCTCATATACCTGTAATGTAATGCAATAAATGAGATAAGCTCTTATCAGAGTTTATGTCACTTGGCAAACAGTTGTTACTTTAATGGATGGTTAATAGCTAATAGTAGCTTTTCCTCAGACCTAAATGAGTTTGTTGGTCCAACATCAGTAAACTCTGATCTCATTCTCTTTGGTCTCGTGAATTGGCGCTGGTCTATCCTACGTCTTCAGAGGAAGGAGCCTCTAATTAAGGTCAATTTAGATACAGGGTCGTACACATGTTGTAGGTGTTTAGGTTAATAGGATTGTACTGCAGTTTTATGAGTGGACAATCATGCCGTGCTGCTCGCACTGTGAGGCTGCACGTTAGTGTCAAAGTCATTTCGGACTCTATTTGACGACCTCTTCTATACGCTGTGACTGTTTACCAAAGTCGGATCCAAAAACTAGATGTTTTTACAGTGTATCCTGTGAGGTCCTTAAATATCTGTTGGCATGCCTAACACGATATTTAAAAGTGACTCCTTCGAGCCGGATTTGAACCAGCGACCTAAGGATTCCTGGCTTTTCCACTACAGTCCTCCGCTCTACCAACTGAGCTATCGAAGGGGTGTTGCAATACAGCTCAGCAGCCAGCTGCCTCATTCCAGAGTGTTTAAACACAAAAGCGAGGGTGAAGTGGGTTTAGTGGTGTGTGTGTGTGGGGGGTGTGTGTGTTGTTTGAGCAAAGCACCTTGTTTACATACTCCATAGTCCATTTAAAGGCAAAGAGCGGGGGCAGCAAGAATCCCCCTCACATGCGTTTCTTCACTGCGTGATGCGAGTCGGTGTTTCGCCCTGCGTGTCACCAGGTACGACGAGGAGCAGGCGCAGAGCGAGAACGCCGAGCGTGACCTGCGGAGCCGCTCCGGGCAGTCCCTGGGGTCAAAGGGCACAAAGGGAAGTGCAGGCGTTCGCCCCGCCGCTGCCACCTGGAAGTGAGGTGATATGTGCTGACTCGTAATGACTTCCTGTACATTACTACAGGGTGCAACAGAGGAGGCACGTGGGATTAAAAAAAAGAACCACCCAGACCTTTTTTTATTTTAGCCCAACTTTTCAATGGAGGACTGCTCCCTGTCTCCACTGTAAGCACAGGGGCCCGACGACTCTACTGCTGGAGGGCAGGAAAATCAATGATGTGGACATGTTTGAAGAGTTTAAAGGCTGGAAGTTTGTGGCTGTTTGTATGAATGAGTAACTTTAAAAAAATGTAGAAATTATGTTGGTGTGGCTGAAGGTCAATCTCACATATCTCAACAACAGCAGCAACTCAGCCCAGACTCCCAAAGAAGAGAAGAAAAAAACGAAGATCCAACCTCTGTGGGTTGAAAAACAGCAACTACACGTGAAAACAAAGAAAAAAACCCAACACGAACAAGGAGGACTACCTGAACTATGCATGATTACTGCGTCCCCACACTTAACATAAGTTGACCCACCACACAGGTGCTAAAAAGAATGAGCTCTGTGAGATGAGAGAGAGAGAGTGAGAGAGACTAGAGATATTAACTAAAGCAAAGTATAATTCCTGATAGGCAGAATTCAAAGTACTAAATGTGTATAAACCCCCAAAATAGAGTTTAATAATGTTTTTATAAGTGCATTATCAGTATGTATATGCAGGGGGGTTTCATTAAGATTGTATTCAGTGCTGAGACTTATTGCACTTTATTACTTTATATTGCATTTTAAGTTGGACCACCGGCATCATATCTGCTGCACATATTATATCATACGTACTAAGGTGGTGGGAATACAAGTAGGGCTGAGCAGTATTGGGGGAAACTGGGGGGAGGGTGTGCAGTATATGTTGTGATATTTTATATTTTATCTCACCTGATACTTTAAGCTTTGGCGTTTGGAGCTATTTGGAAAGAAGTGATGATGAGGGTGATGCTAAAGCAAGGTCGAGTTCATATCGTTTCCCTGCTCTTGATCAGGACTGTCAGAATAATCTCGTTATTCACGCCACAAACGAGGCCTCTTTTTGTCAGCGGATGAAAGAAAGGTGAGATCAGCCGAAGCCGTTCGGCCGTGCTCTGATAAAGAAACCGTTTAGTGCTTTGTGAAACTGAACTGTCGGTTCAAAAAGAAGGACGACTCTCTGCTGGTTATGTAACAGGCCTCTTAATTTGCTTCCATTACTTCAGCTCAATTCAAACTAACCTATTTAAATAATGTAATGCTCTGTTTCTCGTCACTTTGCTGTGGCGAGAGGCCTGAAAAAGCCTTTGAAGAATCTAATCTGTCTGATTAATCAGAGGTCAATCCTTCAAAAGCCAAATGACCTTTATGTTCTTTATGTAAAGTCTCCGCACGGCACCGTTCCTTGACCTTGAAGGTTTGACACTCCTCCACCAACACCACCTTGTTGTTTCCTCCTGGCCCTGGAGCTGGTTACTACACGCCGAACAGCAGCTCGTCGAGGTGTGTAAAGCCTCAGACACGTCGGCCTGTAATCGAATTCCCCTGACAACGTGAGACGTGTAAGGCCATACACATCCTCCTGTGCCGGAGACCAAATTTACTCATTCAACTCTGAGGTGTGTCTGGCAGTCAAACGAGGAACTGGGTCGACGTGAGGCTGGTTTCTGGTTTTGTCCGGCTGCTTGTGGTTCAAAACTGTGCAGCCATGTCATGTCGTGTACATGACACATAGCTTTTGTGTTTTTTAGCTTCGCGGTACTGAAATCCCTCTGTATGAGAAATGCATTGTTTCCTTTTAGTTTCTGTCTTCCTTTCAATAAAGTATCCATATTGGTGCTGCCTTGACGATAAACGATGTTCATTTTAAAGCAAAAATAAAAGGGGAATGTGTTGTTGTGAGTCAGGTGAGCTGGCGCTTTAATGTTTTACAGAAGTGTTCATTTTTCTATTTAGGTAAAGAGTTTTTCTAGTTTGTGAACGGTTCTCACATCCTCTCAAACAGGCATGTGACGGAGCAAAAATAACAATACGATGTACATCTGAAAGTGAGAATCACACCACTGAATTAAATATATCTCTGTGTGTTCAAATGGTTCAGATTACAGAATTAGTTCATGGTTTCTGCATGAGTAAAGAAAGACTCAAAGCTTAATTACGAGAAACATGAGATGTTTTAACTTATTTTTTTTAAAAGGTCACCGTAGACTTTTAATATTTCAGTCTTTAAGACACTGAATTGAACTGTTTACATTTTTTCAAGGGGGAAACACTCTCTTACACAGCTAAACATGTGCCTCTGTTACTATATTGTTTAATTTCTATATGACTTGGGACATAAATAACCTCTGAATTTATGAACTAGAGGTCCTGCAGAGTGTCTGTTAGTTTGTACTCATTTTTACTGACGACCCCCAGAAGCCTCTCCGGGGTCCCCTGCAGGGTCGCAGACCTCAGGGGTGCCTCAGGATCACTCAGGATAAAGTAACCAGAAAAAAGTTTTTTCAACGGAGGTGACGTCAGACAGCCGCGCCTCTCCACAATTTGCATGAAGCTAGTCAGTTTAAATATGGCGCAGCCGGAAGTTACTGGATTTCAAAATAAAGTTTGTTTGCTGACAATTGCTAGACAACCTTTGATGTTTGAAATAAGTTACATTATTAGTTAAACTTATATTTTTATCAAAGCATAGTCTATATTATCAAATTATCAATCTATATTTCAAAGATTTACCTTAATGTTGCTCTAAAACTCTGTAGAAATAAAACAAGTAAATTGATAGATAGGGATAGATAAAACATGTAAATGTACAAAACACGAATCAGAAACAGGTTTATCGCCAAAAGTTTTCACACATATGCCTTGGTGTTTTGGTGCATAAGATGAAATTTAAAAAAATTATATATAAGGAAGATGAAGAAGATATAAATATATATCCAATATGTTTTTAAAATGAAAAGAGCTGTACAGTACAGTGCAGAAATGTACAAAGTATTCGCAGTATTCACAGTATGCAGAATATTTAAAAGTGCAAGATATTTATCAAGTAATCCAAAAGATTTTAAATAAAAGGTGTGTGTAGAATGGTGTTATAGCATTATATATTATTGGAGTATTATTACTTATGCATCAAAAACCTCAAACCTCAAACATATCTCCTTTGGTACCTAAAAATTGTACTAAATTACAATACAATTCTTTAGTTTCCACCAATGGTACAGTGCACATATCTGCTTTGGAGCTGCTGTTATTTTGAAAAGAAAGATTGCCGTGTCCTCTATATGTTATAATAACAATATAGTATAGTACAACCTGGAAAAAATGAGCTTGACTTCAGACATGTATTTACTTTCCACACCTGGTAGAGCGCACGTATCTTATTTTGAAAAGCGTGACCGGATGTTCTTAACCGTACGAACGGCTAACTGACGGTTGTGTGTGTCAGTCAGTCAATCGATGGTGCCGCTGCTGAGCAGAAAAACGGCCCAAAAGATTTGTATATCGGCACCGACAGGAGAACTAACTCTTCGGTTTAACCCAAACCACCAAAAGGAATAACCCCGTGCCAGGTAAGTTTAAAATAACTCTTTCATATTGTACGTTTTTAACTTTTTTTTGTTGGCTCTTTACTAAAAAGGGGCTGTGGCTAATGTCGCTAACATCAGAGCTACTTGGGGGCTAACGTTAAAGTTAAGTTACTTCCCGATGGCAGGACGTTGGTACTGCTGTGGAGTTCATAAAAAAACACTTAAATAAAACAAATAAATTAAACAAAATATAATATTATTCTAAAATATATATTTTGGGCTGTGATTTTAAACGTGTAATACGATATAAAGTGAAGTTTACTAGCTCATAACTGGCTCTAACTTGGGCATTTCAGGGTATTAAGTCCATACTCATGCTAAGCTGGCATCGTTCGGGTTGTAGTTTAGAGAAAGGCCGGTGTGTTTATATTTAATATCTGCGTTTCCTCAAGAGCAGGCTGTGTAGTTTTCGCAGGGTCAGTGTCTCAGTGCATGTAGTGTTGAAGGGCGGGGCAGGTTTCGCAAGTAAAGATAACCCTCCGGTCCATATCATCATATCATGCTGCAAGCCATCCACTCCTGCAGCCCTACACATATGTATGTACCGTTTGAGAGATGCTCGGTCCCCGCTGGCTGGCTGGCTGGCTGGTTGGTTTCATTTCAGGGCTGCCACAGCCGAGCCAGGGCTTTAATTTGCGCAGTGGCAGCTGGCTTGCCAACATAAAAAAAAGAACATTTCTCAGCAGAGGTAGGTGAGCTTCCATTCAAACCCGAGGTAATCACGTGTAACAGGAACTGCTCTGATCATGACACAGCCCGCACTCATGTATTTATGAATCAGTGGAAGCGATAAGTCATCTCAGTCATGCAGTTGCCTCATATCCACCCGTGTGCTTTGTTGGTGTTGTCAGGGTAAAAGCAGTAGCGAAAGCTCTGTGTTCCTTATTTCTTGAAGGGGGATGGAGGTGCTGGAGGAGGAGGAGGAGGAGGTGGTGGAGGGGGGGGGCCCATGTGAACTGATTGCTCCATCACAGAACCGAGCTAAACTTAGACATGGGTATCCCAGTTTAGGCTCTCCATTTTAGAGGGCTACTTTACTTAAAGCAATATGAGCCATTGTCCAGCAGGGTTTAGTTTTACGTCGCCTGTCAGTGTGAGCGAACATGAGCTGCTCCCGCCAAAGAAAATGACCCAAAAATATGCTGTCATAGCGGAGATCGAAGTTTTTCCTTGCCACCGTCACCGAGTACTTGACCATGGTGGTACTGTTGTGCAGTAATATTATAAAGAGTACAGTATAGACCTGCTCTATACGGAAATTTGTTTTTTTTTTGGTGACTGTTGGTCAGAAAAAACAGGTAATATGAATGAGTCAGCTTGAGTTTTTTTGGAAGTTGTAATGGGCTTTTTCCACCCCTGTTTTCTGACGTTTCACACACCAAATGTTATTCGATTGATTAAGCAAATTAAAGCTGTAACAATTAGCTGAGAGACAGGCATTTCATTTGCAAGAATCATGATTTTTATTTGAAACAAGTGAGTCACTTTTCAGTCAGTTCTGTTTCATCTTTGTATCATTGTTTGGACAAAATGACATATGAAGACTTCGCCTTGTTTTCTAGGAGATTATTATTTTCCTGACACTGATAATCACAGCCCTCATTCACAGGCCGTGTGATTATTGTAAATACACAAAAGCGAGCTCCAGAAAGCTTCACATGCTGAAATCAAGTTGTGTAAACACGGCAGATGAATTGTGTCCGCGGCGCTTTCCTGAAAAGTCTGCGGCTTTGAACGCATCACATGGGAGACGCGGCCCTGCGTGCAGTACAGGGGGCTTCCACAGGAAAACGGGCCCGCCGGTTACGTCAGGATCTCCCCTTCCCTGTCATGTAATACAGAGTTTCCCTCCATTATGTTCCTCTCTGAGCTGTTGGCCTGGCCAGTGGAAAATGCCTGAAAGTGTGGAACAAACGCCATTGTTTGTCCCATTTGAGCGTTGAGCATGGAGGTTTTGAGCAGGCGGGCTGGTCCGTTATGTTGAGGCTACAGTTGACCTGGCGTTGATGGGCCAACGGTTTCATTGTCTGGCGCTCTGGCAGCTCTGGCAGTGATCTATATAAAGGCCGGAGGAGTGTGCATTTGAGTGAATCTCCCATTTTCCTTTAAGATCAGCAGTCCTGTGCAGCTGTCGAGCTCACACGAGGAAGGAGGGCAGAGGTGAGTGACTGGCAGGGAGAGAAAATCAAGGTCATGACCTGCGTTTGCCATGGAAACTTCTGACCTCGGAGCTCGTGTGCAAGCGTGCAACAGGGGAGAAAGAAGCAAAGGAATGATTGTATTTTCTTCTCTCGCAGCCCAGTCGGGATTTAGCAACGTCCTGCTGTGAAACCGCAATATTGAAGGGATAGATTAGCTCAGCTGCACTCCCTGGCTCTGAGATATTGCAGGCGTTTTATGCAACAAAGGAAGGAAATGAAAACGGACAAAAAAAAGATAAGCAATATTCGTGGGACTAAGACATCAAGGCATTGCACACTAACTTGGAGTATTTCTTTAAAGTTAGCTGGTTATGTAATCACACTTCTCGTCCTGTTTCACAGTTTGCTGACGTTTTATTGACCAAACAGTTATCAGAGAAAACGGCCTGCAGATTTATCGATTAAAATAATCGTTGGGGAAAATGCTGCACGGTGCAGATTCCTAAAAAAAAACAACCTTGCAGTCTCATGCATGGAGCTCTAAGAAGTGTGGGTTCTTGCTTACATTGGGAGTTCTCAGTCTTTAGCAGAAAACTAAATAAGACACAGCGACCCTCAGGATAACGCCACCCTGCCGTGCAGCAGTTACTGATTAGTCGGCCCTGCAGAATGAAACGTCGAGATTGTGTGACATTAATCTGACGGCGTCCTTGCTCTACTCGCGTTGATAAAACTTTGTCCCGAAGTGACGAAGCGGCGCTCAGGTTGGGATCCTGGCGCTCCGATTACATCTTTTCATAAACACACACTTGCTTCGGGGCAGGTATGCATGCGCCTGTCAGTCGCGTATGTGCTCATCTCCGCGCTCTGTGTATCCTCTTGTTTCCTGCTCCCCAGCTCCATTCATGACCTCCAGAGCACTCTGAGAAACATAAACACAGGGCGAACACACAGTTTGCTGGTGGTTTGTGGGAAAGAATATTCTCCTGCACCAGCCCTGCCTCTTCCTCTGGCCGCGCGTTCCTCGTCTATCTCGAATCTTCCTCTCCCCGCGCCGCTCCGAAAGGTCACCGGCATCTCATGTGTCTCCTTTTTTCGACATGACTCAGGTCTTCTCATAGTACAGTAAGCCCCCATGTGCTTTTAATAACACACATGGTCATCTCTTGCTTTTGCCGTGTTATAATATCGGCCTCTCCCTCCCTCCCCCCCTCTCTCAGCTCACAGCATGTCCGAAGCAGCTGCCACTCTCTGAATTATTACACACAAATCAACAAACTGCTCATGTTTGTTAACCCCGCCGCTCCGCGTACGTGTGTGTGTGTAGAGGGAGCTAGATGAGTACTGACAGTGTGGGAAGTTGCTCAACATGCCAAGGTTCACTTTGGGCATGGTAGCACTGAGTAATACATTTGTTCACTTCTATCTTAAGGCTCTTGTCTGCAACCAAATTCCAGCGTGCTCAGTACATTTTGCTTATCAGGCCTTAGTGGCTATCATTGTTGTGTTTGATTACGTAATCTCCAAACTTGTAATCTAAGAGCCTCGATTGGGCCGCGGTTCTGGAGGCTTGATGAAATCATGTACTTGTTGGCAGGGAGGACTATTTAATGTGTTTATATGTCGCTTCAAATCGAACTTCTCCATCTTAGTTCCCCCTGCATAGCAGCACGCCGTGTTGGATTTTTCCAGCGTTCGCCCATTACGCTGACAGATTGAGCGGACTTCAGACCTCGACTTGGTCGACGGCATTGTTTACAGTTCTGGGTCAGGCCGCGTTCAATTGTTTAACACAGTCCCCGTGTCCTACAGAGCCAGGGGTGTGCAAACGGCTGTTCCTGTTTGCTGTTGATTACATAAATCCTGGAAAAGAGCTTTTGTGGTGGAGGAATTCCTGATGAATTGTTCGGCGGTACAAGGTCATTTTCCATACATCTGCACCCTTTATGTTTTTGCTTCACTAGAAAAAGCTTATCTAGATGTGAGGACTACAAAACCTTGTTGCAAGGTGAGGCGCAGGGCAGCATGGTGCGCTACGTTTCATTTTGTCTTTGAGCTGACGCTTTTACACAGCGAGAAGGACAGGTTAGCGCAGCAGTAAGAACTACTCACATAGAAACAAGGGACAGTTGGAGAGGAGGTCCTCTCTGAGGAGGTTTTTGAAGGTAGAGAGGTGGAAGCTGGAGCTGGAAGGACGTTCCACCAACGGGGAACAACAGACGAGAAAAGTTCGTATTTCCCTGAGCGTACGGGTGGCAGAGCCAGGCGTCATTGGATGTGTCTGCATAAGGACATTCGAGTAAACCGGTGCAGAACCAGAGACGGCTTTGTAGGCAGGGGTACCGTGGCCTTTTGGGTTGATTGAAGACCAGGCACGCCGCCGCGTTCTGGATCATCTGAAAGGGTTTAACTGTGCAGGCTGGGAGGCCCGTCAGGAGAGCATTACAGTAATCAAGAGGCGAGATGACCACAGCCTGCGTGAGGAGTTAGGTAGCATGTTCAATCAGCCAGGGCCTGATTTTGTGATCAGACAAGGTTAGCTAGTCATCGATTATGTCTGAGAGGAATTCAGATATCTGTGCCAGTTACACACCTGAAAGAGGAAACATGACGCCGGCCAGGAGGTGTGCAGGAGCAACAACAACTTTTATTGTCAATATATAAACGGACATACTGCACATTTAAAATAAAGCAATTATATGTACAACACGCAGTAATTATAGTAGCTTCACACATTAATGTTGAGGCATGCTTCCTCTTTAAGTACCAGCACAAGATGACGGCTGCATCGTCTACATTATTAATTCTCCAAATGTTCCTGTGCTCTGAAGTGATGCGATATTTAAATCTGATCAATCTCAGCTGGACAACTGGACATATTTCTTTATGCTGCCGTGCTGTGAGTGTGACTCTGTCCTCAGCAGTGTTTCATGTCAGAGGACCTCTTGCCGTGTTTAGAGGAGATATTTGTGGCTCGGTCCATTTGTCCCGTGTACGCCTCTCTCGTGCTGCAGCGGTGTTGTAGTGAATGACGGCTGTGGACAGCTGCCGGGGAAATGCAGTGGGGATCCGAGGACGACACTTCCATATTGTCTTTCTTTATTCGGCACTTCTTGCTGAATCAGACTGTAATGGATCTCTGAGCGCTGATCGCTGTGAATTAGGCAGTCCAGGAATAATCTGAATTTTTACTTGATGATTATGATTATTATGTTATGTTACATTTTGTGTAGCACTTTGAAAAATAAAAGGTTCACGCTAAAATAAATAACATTAAACCCAGAAAATGTCAGTCTGCTGACCTTTAAACAAATTTATATTCACACAACTGAATTTTTAATCTTCTTGTTGCTATATTTTACCTTTAATGAACACTTGTTTAGCCATAAACTAAAGCAACCTTATTTATACAATATCAACTACAGCTCAGCGTTCACACACTCAGTCTGTTGAGACAACACGCTCTCGTTACTAACCTGCAAACTCCTCTTGTTGCTACATTTCTCATCTTTTCTTTTTTTATTTATCTGAGCACAATGCTGGAAAACAATACTGGACAACTTACCATGTCCATGCAGGACATGTTGATGCATGATGGAGAGCGATCCTGGCAGATGTTCAGCCCGTGTTCGCAGTAACAAAAAAAAAGTAGAACCGAAATTCACATTTCGATAATTTGGTACCAGATTTCGGTTACCAACCTGCCTCGTACGTATACAGTGTTTATTTTGAGTGTGTGCCAACGGTTTCAGGTCCAAGGTTAGTTCAGATAGATAGATGGATAGATAGATAGATAGATAGATAGATAGATAGATAGATAGATAGATAGATAGATAGATAGATAGAATATCTGACAACTTCACTTGGCATAACGTAACAAAACTAGAGAGACGAGGCAGCGAACAGGAAACATTCGAGTCTAAGTCGCCCTCTCGTCTCGTCACTAAGTGAACACAGAGGTGAAACCACACACTCCCTGTGCAGTTACCTGGAGTGTGTGCGATCTACACAAATGAACAACACAAGCTATAAACACATTTTGGCTCTTATAATAATGATTTCAGTTAAAATAATATTGATCAGAGGTTATTTGATTCATACAAGATGCTGTGTCTACTATCAAGGGTCTCTTTCATGAGGAAGTTGAATAAAATTAAACGTGGTTTTCTCTAGAAGTGGTGACAGAAAACATCTGTTTGTGTGTATCTGAGTGTGTGTGTGTGTATCTGAGTGTGTGTGTGTGTGTGTATCTGAGTGTGTGTGTGTGTGTGTGTGTGTGTTTGACTGACCTGATTGTAAACTACAAACAGTTAAAGGGAAGATTGTTCCCCAGCTAGCAGTGACCACAATACTACCCTCTGTCCAAGTCCTGCCCTGGAGGTCATGGGCCAGTGACCATTGACCAACACACACACACGCACACACACACACACACACACACACACACCACACACACACACACACACACACACACACACACACCGTCCCCATCATCCTCTCGCTGTCTCACTCCTCTGAAAGAGGTCCTGTGTGTTCACTCTTGGCACTTAAAATGCATCTTGTGTGTGATCGGATCACAAGTGGACGGCTCCAGATTAGAGATGTGTGTTTGGACAGATATTGTCGGAGTTTGAATGAGTGTGACCGACTGTTAGACGAGTCTAGAGAGAGAGAGAGAGACTTTTGTGTCTTCATTTGGCTCCTTCATCAGCACCAGTGACAGGAAGAATGGAGAAGTACCAGAAAGAAGTGCCAAAAAAAGTAACAAACATTTGTGCTTGAAACAAGACATCAGCGATTAATTATTAAAAATTAGAAATATCGATATCAATATGACAGTCACTGTATTTATGTTCAAAGAAAACAGACATCTGTTGTTACATTGTTGTTTTTTTTGTCTCATATCTGTATTTTAAAAAACAAGAGTTTGGACTTTTCATACTCTTTGAAAACCCCACGGTTGATTAATTAATAATAATTAATGATTTATTTATTTTTTTTACAACTTGCTGCGCAGCTGAACACTGTCTTATTTTCTCTGTCAGTTGAAGTGAATCGATCATTTAGTGTCTTAATTGTGAAATAATATCGACAGATGTAGTTACTCTTCTCCTAAATGACAATCAATGACTTGTGTTAGCCGTGTGGAGTCTTTCTTTCTCAGTAGTGGTTGCAGTTTTTCTAGAAGTGCAATTGAACGCGAGCTGGAAAGTAAAATCCGATCTTGAGCGGTCACTTGAGATGCATTCGAGCTCCGATGCCTCTCAGCTGGACGTCACCACAATCTGAATATATATGGTTACGAGATATCCGAACGGGGGCCAGACGAAGCTGCGGAGAGAGGAGACGATTCAGACTGATGGAGAAGGGAGGAGAGGGGCGAGTGAGCCCAGAGGAAGAGGATGGAGGGAGAGGAATAAAGAGAGACTGTTGAGTTTGAAATGACGGACGCGAGGAGCGCAGAGGGGGGAGAGGAGAGTAACAGAGGACTGACTGTCGAAGTCGTCTGAAGGAAGCGGAAGCTGCCCGCTGTGTGCTTCTTGACAGTTTCTTTTTCTCTGTGTCAGAATAACACACACACACACACACACACACACACACACACACACACACACACACACACATATGTATAGTTCAGCTGAGACTCGGTGTGCCGCCAGCAACCACTGTGGTTTGACTGTGATGTGATGGGTAATGAGGTTATAGAAACAGATTTTTTTTTAAAACACACACCTGCCACCTGGTTTATTAAATCAGATCACACTCATTCACTCCTCTTCCTCTTCCATGCCTCTGTATCACTTCTCTGATCGCACACCTGTAGTCTCTGAGGAGTGTTATTGTCACATGATGATGATGTTTTTTCACTCTTGTTGTCCTTCAGCTGTTGGTTTCTTACCAAACAGAGAGCAAACAAGCGAGAGTGTGTAACAGACCGATAAAAAGGTGTTTCCTTTCCTGGAAGTTGGTAAATAATACGTGTTGATTAGATGTGTTAACAGCAACTCTGTCATATTTCTCCTTTTATAAATGATAGGATGTCATACTTCATCTTCTGTTTGTATTATCAGGCGATCATAACGAGTGAGCTGAAAGGGTTTTAATTAAATTCAGTCACTGGCCAGTTTATTTATGATTGTGTGTGTGTTTTTTTTCTAGGCTCTACACACTGAGTGTAACTCAGGGCAGCAGCCATGTCGGGCTCCTATGATGACTCCATGATCGATGTCTCCAGCGACAGCTTCTGGGAGGTGAGACGCATTAAGTCGTTGAATCCTTGATTAACAGTTCAAATCCAGGATCACAAATCTTCCGCGGTGGCTGTTTTTTACTGCAAAGAGACGACATTTACATCTCCGTTGCAGTTGATTGAGTAGATTAAACTCATCTTTCTGTCTGTGCCACTGTTGCTGGTTCTCAGGTCGGTAACTATAAGCGAACAGTGAAGCGAGTAGACGATGGCAACCGACTCTGTAACGATCTGATGAACTGTCTTCATGAGCGGGCACGTATTGAAAAGGCCTATGCACAGCAGCTCACAGAATGGGGGAAGCGCTGGCGGCAACTCATAGAAAAAGGTACCAGTACAACTCTCACTTAAATTAAACTTTTAATAGCTTGGCTCTCACGGACACTGACTAAATACCTCTTTCTCCAGGCCCGCAGTATGGTACGTTGGAGCGGGCGTGGGCTGCTCTGTGCACGGAGGCAGGAGAAGGTGAGCGAGCTCCACATGGAGGTGAAATCATCGTTGATGGGAGAAGACTACGAGAAGCTGAAGAACTGGCAGAGAGACGCCTACCACAAACAGATGATCGGCGGCTTCAAAGAGACTAAAGAGGCTGACGACGGCTTCCGCAAGGCTCAGAAACCCTGGGCAAAGAAACTCAAAGAGGTAAAGTAAGAACAATTATGTGTTCAGTGTTTGTCAGACCAAAGAAGAAGAAGAAAGCCATTTAAAAAATATCAAGAAGTTTATGAAATTATGTGTCAAAATTGGGTAAAAATGAGCTCCAGGACTGTGGGGGAGCAGTCAGGCAGCCTCTTTGAAGTGACTGAAACGTGTCAGATAAGTTCAGATAAGACATGACTAACTATGCTCAGGGCGGCCTCAGCGTGTCATCAGGCCACGCTTTAGGCCCCGCCAACAAAATCCTGGACTGCAAACTGGTGAAAAACTGTTATTTTCCAACATATTTGATGTGTTTTGAAAGAAATCTGAAAGAAGAATCGCTTTTGTTACAGACTTTAAATAGTACATTGTGTAGCATCAAACTACAAACAGCTGAGCAAGTCAATTTCAAGTCACTGATTACAGCCATGGTCTATCAATTTCACCCTTCAGTTCACATGATTACATATGACTGACTCACTATTGTTTCTCCCTACCATGACTACCTGCCGACTAAACAAAAACAGAGCAGAAGCACAATTATAACTTCTTGATCTTGAACAAGACGCCAAACAAACATGAGGCACAGTGTGCCAAGGTGGCAGCCACTTAGCACATCCTGTAGTCCTCTTGACTGTCAGTAAAAAGGAAGGAAACAAATACGGCTTGGGGAGTAGACTGGCACCTCTGAGTTCACATCAGGTCAATGCATTTCCTACTACTGCTTTCATTTTTAGCAGCCTGTTTACCCTGCAGTACACACACTCCGCTCCGTGTGCACAGAAAGTATTTGTATGTTCAAAGCCAATGGCTGTGTCGCCAACACTCCAGGCTCCTTGTCCCCATTTCCTGTTTGCGTGATGTCACCAGGGGGTGGCGACATCCTGGCCTTGCCATTGAGCGAGCAGGGACAGAACAATACAGTTTTGTAGCCAGAGATTGACCAGATTGATTGACCAGACAGGCGGCACGGAGGAAATGAGGCTAATTAACCGGTCTGAATGAGTAGCTGACATGGGTGACACGGACAGTACGTCAATAAGAGCCACATACATGAGTTTCAGTGGATTTTTAGTGGAGTTTTTGGATGAGCACAGGCTGCTGTGCCCTCGGTGTATGACCTCATGGTTTGTTGAGTAAGGATATGGCTGCTCTGGCCTTCCTCCAACTCACACTGACTGGACACTGCCTAAGACTCTTCAAACAGAGCCACCTTGGTTGAGTTCGCTTCCTCAATACTTATCTGTTTGAGTTTAAATATAAACAAAGTGACAGAGGAGTGGCTCATTCCTGCCGTGTCATAAATGCATCACGTATAAAGCTTCTCAGGCATCAGCGTTTCCACGTTTCCACCCTCAGATGGTTGGTGTTCATTAATTCCAGTATTCCTGTGTCTGGGGACTAAAACTTACCAAACCTCTTGAAGTAGGAATTTGGTTGTGATGATTCCCGAAATGGCGAATGACACACAGTGAGTCAGGCTTTTAGGCACAGACGTGTTATCAAAACCATTTTGGGAACAGATGGCGATCTGGATAGCTGACAACAATGATCTTATTAAAACCTTTCCAACAAGTTAATCCAGAAAAGATCTCGTAACTTAAGCTTAAATCCCTCAGTCAGACACCGATCTTTGATTGCTCTGCACAGCTGTTATACGTTACCCTCCAAGACTGCCACCATTGCCTGTGTTTTATTTTACCGGTTGAATCCACAGATGGAGACAATGAAGAAGTCTTACCACTCAGCCTGCAAAGAAGAGAAGCTGGCAGCCAGCAGGGAGACCAACAGCAAACTGGAGAGCAATAACAACCCAGATGCCCAAAAGAAGCTTCAGGAAAAGGTGGAAAAGTGTCAGCAGGAGGTGCAGAAGGTAGGGCTTCCTTTGGAAACTTGGAACAGGATTATGTTGTACCTTGGCTCAGGCTCAGGCAACATGCTGCAAGCCCACTGCAGGTCCACTCTTTTAAATCTCTTATCCTGCTTACTAGATTTACACCAACTTATTAAAGTTAAATTCCATCTTTCCTCAGTTATATGTCGGTAATCAACTTGCTTAACTGCATGTCTTAATAAATGTTTGAGTTTATGATTTCATTGATTTTTCATCCCAAACCAAGGTACGTTTCAGAAAGATCTTGAGTTGAAATCAAGAGCTTAACAATTAAGGATTTATAACTCATCATTAGACTGTAATTCATGTATTTGAATTGTCACTTCACTCCTCACTTTCTCCCAGACTAAAGAACGCTATGAGAAATCCCTGGAAGAACTTGACAAGTTGACCCCTCAGTATATGGAGAACATGGAGCAAGTGTTTGAGCAGTGGCAGCAGTTTGAAGACAAACGCATCCGCTTCTTCAAAGAGCTTCTGCTGGAGGTTAAACATCACCTGGATCTCTCAACCAATCACAGGTCAGACCCCGTTTTCCAAGTGTTGGCGTTGAGTCTTGAGGTTTCAGGCATCGCCTCGAAAGACAATGTGCAATGTTGTCTCCACAGATTCCAGACAATCTACCACACACTGGAAGACACGGTCTCTGCTACTGACGCTGAAGAGGACCTGAAATGGTTCCGGTCCAATCAAGGCCCCGGCATGCCGATGAACTGGCCCCAGTTTGAGGTGCAACACCCTTAATTTAAACTTATAAAAAGGGATAAATGTTTTATGGAGGAAAACTACCACCTCTCGACACAAGCAGCCATACATAAAGTCATGGTCTTTCACTTTATTTAATAACAATAACTTGTAAGGAAGTCCTGTATCATTTAGTGACATAATCATGAAAGAATTACAGTCCTTAACTATCTTCAGATGCTAGTATCTCATCCTAAAGACTAGTGGCGCTCTCCTAGGCTCAGCTCTGAGCCTGGGTCAAGATGACCGCAGAATCATAAGTCAAGATGACTGCAGAAATAAGCTGAAAAGAAAAACATAGCCATAGTTTTTGTAATGTGTTACACGTAGCCCAAACGGGAGTTATAGCCAAGTGTCATTTTTGCCACCGAAGCATGCTGTTTGGAAACATCAGTGGACGTAAATCTGTCCTCAGCCAGTCGTAGTGGCAGCGAGAGGGATGTAGTTTATGTCATCTTCCCAGCAGGAGGTGGAATAAGAAAAGCTGCATGCGCTTGCAATGCTAATTTATGTTGCTTCTGAGCGCTCCCGCAGGCACGGCTGCTCCACTTCGGTCATTAACGGGATGTTTGTCTTTCTGAGTACCGCTTTGTTTTTGGAGGAATAAATCTGCAACGAAACACAACAAAAAAGAGACACACATAACCTGTCAGACTGCTCCAACAGAACAGAACAAACAAACCTTGGATTACTGAACTAAATATTAAAAACAGCACGCTTGTATCTGAATTATTCTGCAAGCTACTGCCTCTTTGCTTCATGTAGCTTGTTTTAGGGGCAATCCCAAGAATAATTTGCTGTTTTTTTTTTAAAGCCATTGTGACATTCATAAACTAACATTTCTGCACTTGACAGTGTATCCTCCACAGTATTAGGATTAACCCTGCTCTGCACATGCTTCCCTTTCCCCATGTCTGACAGAATTTGGACTCGTCCCGCCCTCGCTCCTTTAAGAGAAGGTCCATTTTAGTGAGTTCTGCATGGGAGGGCTGTTCTTTTCACAACAGCCATGGGGAGGGTTTGGGGTCTTTTTTTAAATTTTATTTCCAGCATCTCTCTTACTGCTTCCATCTGTGTGTGTGTTTGAGGTGGTTGTGTCTTGTATCTTGTGTTCAAAAGAACTTTAACAAGACAAAGATGCACGTGGTACATGCAGACACCTCAGCACCGTGCCCTGCTATAGCACATATCCATCTCTATCTTATCACTGTAGCGTGTTTACATAGCAGAGTTTCTAGAATTACTCCACACCACTGTGACACAGCTCGTCCTGACCTTTGAACTCTGATCCCTCCGTGGCCCTTCCACTTATTATCCTGTCCATGTCACATGATGCCACCATGGCTCAGCAACGAGTCCTAGAGGTCAGGAGTCAGACCAAAAGACTTTTTGATCTTAAGAAGACTTCAGCGTCCTGATAAATCAGAGGTTAGACACGTTTTTTTGGAAAGCTCCGAGGTCTTACTTATTATTGTAATATATCATTTATATGAAAAGAGGCACAGCACGACTGCTGTCTGAAGTCTGCTGATTTAGTTTAGACGTCCAACTCCAACACTAGATTGATATCATGCTGTCATGTCGTGATGGATGCTGGAAATTTCCAGATTCATTCGAATCATAGTGACTGTAGGCTTTGTTCACCAAAATAAAAGTCATATGAGGAGGGGAAAAAACATTTCTAACTATATCTGTATACAAAAAAACATATTTCTTTTCCATAACTGTGTTGTTACGGTACTGGAACGTCTCTCTCTCTTTCTCCACTCTCCCTGGCTGGCCTCTGGTGAAGGGGGGACTCCTTGGTGCTGTGTTTCTTTCCATCAGGTGATGGACGCTGTACACGGTTGTGTCTCATTTTATCAGGCCTCACACTGTGCTGCATAAACACCCACGTGCATGTACAGTTTCAAAATCCAGTCTGTGTCACAGCCTGAGAAACGTTTGACATACTTTTGGCCTGTCTTTGAAGTGCGTGTGTATTGCTGTGCACAGGCTCGCCACTTGTTCTCACACTGTTATCGGCGAACGCGTGTGTTTTGAAGCCCGGTTCAGCTCAGTTTTAGACGTGTTTCCGTGTGTGTCTACCAGGACTGGTCCGTAGACCTGAACCGAACCCTCAGCAGACGAGAGAAGAAGAAGCCATCGGAAGGCGTCACCCTGACGGGCATCAGCCAAACTGGGTCAGACCAGCCTGTCCAGCCTGCCAAAACCAGCAGCAGGTAGATATCTGATCACTTACTGACTCACTTTTCTGTTTCACACACACACAGATTTGTTTGTAAAAAACAAAAAAAAAAAACACACACACGCTCACTCACTTTGTCTTCCCCATCCAAACTCCCCACATCAGAGATAATCCGGCGCAGCCGCACATGGCGCTGTCCTCTCGAGGAATGCTTGTAAAACGTTACATAAGGGGAGCTCCGGGAGTGACGTCTAGTCGTACAGCCGTCTCCGTGGTAACGGTAAACATTTCTTTGCCGTTTGTTGGGAAAGAATTCATCCCCGCAAGACTGGAGACGGCTGGTACATAGTTGAGCGCGAGCCAGAAATGAAATGTGGAAATATTACTCACACAAACACACACACACACACACACACGCACACACAGCTTCATAGCTTTAATATTAGTACTGGAAAGTTCAAAGAAGTCGGGATTAGTGCTCAAGCCAACAACTGCACCTGGAATCAACAAGTTAAAAAGAATATAAATAATTTTTTATGACAGGAAATTAGGTTGATTTAAGTCTGCTGATAATGTAATGATATATAAACAGATTTGACCGTTTTGTCAAGGTTTGATTGGCCGCTTTTAGTGTCATGATGTAATCCTTTAAAACCACAATAAGATAAGAACTCTTCTCCAGGGAAATGTGTCCTGAGTGTTGTGGCAACAGCACCAAGGACGTAAGAGTGGTTCAGGGAAACCACAGCAAACAGATTCTTAAGATCAGCAGCATGTCATGCGTCCCATCCTCACGCTGAAAAACATACAGTCGCTGCACAGAGTTTATTTTTTACTGGAAAGCGAGAGCCCCCGCATTGCTGAGCTAATTGCAGGCGAGGTCAGCGGCGATTATCTCGTCCTGTCTGTTAACAGGACGCGGCCTTTCTTCACATTCCTGTGCAGCTCTGTAAGGAGGTTCCCTTTGTTTGTTTTTTTAATGTGCATACACCTGCTGTCTCCTCTTACGCACACATCCAGTAGGCAGTCAAAGTGATGCGAGCACTAGAGGAGTGCGTAAAGGAGTCAACAAAGGGAATGTGAGGCACGGAAAACATTTGACCTCTGAACCTGACTGCCATGGGACTGCCTCTCCCCCGACCAGCACACTGTCTGTTCCTACGTTTATGGGTGTGACGGGTGAATTTTGTGTATGTACCGCGCAACAATTTGTATTATCTCTCTGCAGTCTGAGGGTCAAAAACAGGCCGTCGTGTTGGTTGTTTGACTTATCTTGGTTGTCGTTTCAGTAGTATTTTATCAGCATCAGAACGCCCTCATTCGCATCACCGTATCGTGTCTTTCCCCTGCCGTCTGAAGCTTGAGTGATCATGGTTTTAACACCCACTAGATAAGGCTGTAATACAGCTCCTCGAAGTACTTGAGTTCATATTTATAACAGCAGGTTTGTTTGTTGACTGAAACCATCCAAAGTTACATTGTGCCAGACTCCCAGCAGGAGCTGTGTTTGTTGTAATAACCCTTCAGGCTCGACTCAAGGCAGTGCAGTGGCATGACCATGCAAACAAAGGCGTTCACATTTCTCCATTAAACACTCTCCAGGGCCAACTGATAGCTGCTGCTGCTCTTCATGGTCCGATGAGTCTGTAAACAGCGAGTAGAAACGCTGTGTTTCCTCTGATACAGGTGGACTGCCAGTGCAAGTTTTGTGCAGTGATGCAGTGGTAGGAAGTAAACGGCCCTCGTGTGACTTCTAAAGGCAGATTTCTGCACATACGAAACGCAGAGCAGAGCTGTCACACAGGAAGTGTCATCTTTATGTTAATTATGATGTTCATGCTCGTGGGTTTTAATGTAAGCTAAGACTTCTGAAACACCGTTGTCTTGTTGACTGTTTGTACTGCCTAGATGATGACACTCACTGTTTCGACATGTGGCGAAGTACAAAGCCTGCCTTGCCTAGTTACGGTTGCTAAGCTGCAATACGTGCACCGTGTTCGTCTGTCACGTCACAGTAGCAGCATTACCTTTGCCCCGGCTTCATCACTCTTTGAATTTGTCCACAGGTTCATGTATGTCACCGGTGTGTCCTTTTTTTTAAATGTGTGTGTGTGTGCATGTCAACAAACCATCTCTCACCTGTGTCCCATGTCGTCAGCCTGACTGTGCCGACTAAAACGGCGCCAGTGGGCTCAAACCCGTTCGAAGACGACGAGGACGAGGAGGAGGAAGAGGAGGAGATGGCCGTGGAGCAGCAGACCACAGTCAACCACATCAGTGTGAATAAAGAGGAAATAAAAACGTTGGTGAACAGGAGAGAAACTCTCCGCCCCATCCACCCACAGCCTCCCCCCGCCCCCGCCTTTTCTGTTTCTATCTTGGGTCGTCATCCTTTGCCGTTTCTTCATCTTCTTTGTTACTTTTGCTCCCTCCGTCCTCGTAACCCGCTCTCTCCTCCCTCAGGTGGCCGGTTGTTGTGTTGCTCTGCATGGTCAGTGGAATGACACAAAGCCAGCGTGTGTGTTTTGTCCTTCGCTCCTAACAGCAGTGCCATGTCTTGCAGAACATTAAATGTCATGCGCATGGGGGCGCATGCGTCCGCTGAGGGAAACCCAATATGTTTCTGTCTTACAGTCAGATCTGACACACTTTTAGACACGGATACAGACCGGACCATTTTATATACACACACACACACACACCAAAAAGAGTGTAAACACACACACAAATCCACGAAATCTTCGACACCGTGAATAGATCTGACTGTAAATACTTCATGTATGTGCTGCCTCGTGTTTACCGTTTCTCGACTTCTCTCTGGTGTTTAGGTGGCTCCCTCTGTTGGCCATTCAGGTTCAAATCCAATCATGCGTTCACATCAGTGATTTGTCTCGCTTGGTCTCATGTCGCTGTATTTTTTTCACATGCCTTTTTTGAGATGTTGTTTTGTTGCCTTGCCTTCCTTCAGCATTGCGTGCGCACTTTCACTTGATCAAGTGTCATCAAAGTGACTTTTTTTAAAAATCGCTCGTCATGCTGCCTGAACTTGAACGCTTGCTTTGTAGCACTGATGCCATCAGTAAGCATGTTTTCTACTTTCTTTAGACGGAGGATGTTTTCAGGACGAATCACAAAAAAGCTGTCCCCGGATTTGTAGATTCTTTTTGTGTGTTTTTTCTTTGGTGTTATATTTATTTTTCTCACTTTTCTAACCTTGAACTTCTGCCCCTGCTTTGTCCTGGCCCTGACACAGACATGAAAATGCATTTTCTAAATGGCTCCTTTGTCTGTTCACCCAGCGCGAGCAGTATGGAGAAGACTCCAGACTGGTCCGATGAAGACACGGGCGGCAACCCGTTCTCCGCCAACGGCGATGGGAATCCATTCGGTGAAGACGAGCCGACTTCTCCGGTCGTATCTGTGCCTGTCAGAGCCCTCTACGACTACGAAGGACAGGAGCAGGATGAGCTGAGCTTCAAAGCAGGTGCGTGGAAGGAATATGAAATATTCTGAGACTACAAAAACAACAAATAGTTTTCAAATTCACAAATAAAATTAAACTTTAAAGACAGAAGAAGGTGCTACTAGTTCTGCAGTTAACAAATAACACTAAAAATAAAATGATTGATGAAGACAAACATTAGTTTTCTGCAAATATTCATCCCTTCCTCCTCCTCCTTGGTTCTCCAGGTGATGAGTTCACCAAAATCGGCGAGGAAGACGACCAGGGTTGGTGCAAAGGCCGGCTCAAGGACGGACAAACAGGCCTCTATCCTGCTAACTACGTCGAAGACATCCAGTAATGAATTATCACGAGTGAATAAATGTGAAGAAAGAAGAAAGCTGTGTGTGGCTGCAAAACGAGGAGGCTCTGATTTATTTTCAACCCTCTTCTCCTTGTTGGTGAGGTTACTGGACTGTCGTGGGAGGATGACGGAGAAGAGAAGTTGCGGATGATTTAAAAAAAAAAAAAAAACGTAGAAGAAAGGACCACTTGATGAGACTATCGACGCTTGCCACAGATCGAACCTGAGACGGAGATTAACTGCAGGTTTTCCTGGTGATTCCAGGCGAGGAGGGAGATCACAGAGAATAATTGCTGTCAGTGTAAGATATGTTACTTAGAATCCCATTTATGCTGTTACAAAAATAATAGCTTTTCAAGTTATATATTCGATAAGATTCAATGAAATGTATGTGTGAATTTAAATACTGTTTAAAGAGAAACACTGGGATGACAGTCTGACAAATCGTCTTGCAATGTTACATGCAGCCTTAATATGCAAGCCACTATGGATTCGTTAAGGGAGATGACCCTCTTTGTAACCATAATTATCTGTTTTAGGTTTGAAACAATTAGAATCCAGTCCATAAATTCTAATTTCTTTTGACAAAGTAGACCCTAATGTTGAGATTATTGTGTCAGATTCTAAACTAGTGCTTACGTTGCTCTGCCATTCCTTTCAGGGTCTTGTTTTTCCACTCAGTTCATCAACTGTTCTGGTTATTTTTATAAGGAATGAGCCGACAGTCTTCATTTAGTTCACAGTGGGTAGCTTCGTCTAGTCACTGCAATTGAATGTATATTCACTGATTGTATTTTCTCACTTATTGATTGTCTATTTTTGCAACCACTGACCAGTTAACCCCGCTCCGAACTGTCCTCAAGCTTTCCCCACGAGTCTCTCTGCCTTATGTTGATTGTAGGTCGTCGTATTATGGTTTAACTTTTCACGCAACACTGAAGATTTTTCACAATAGTCGATCTCACTTGAATCTCCATGTTTTTAATTCTTTCACCTCTTGTTTAAATGTCAAGTTACGGGAGAGCATTTTATTTTAGTGTCTTTATTTTGAAAATATATTACAAGTTCTAGCAATAAAATCAAAGTCAAGTATGCCGTCGCATACGTGCGTGTAAATAGCCTGGATAAAACATATTAGAACAAAATTAAGCACCGCGATCAGATGAGTTAATTAATTTATGATGCCACAAGTGCTTTTGTTCTACTCTTGTTAGAATGCTGTGACTGAGAATCAGTTTGTATAGTAATTGAATATTTTATGGCAAATATCCCTTGATATCTGTTATTTTGTTATATTTGTAAATATGATTATTTTCCCTTCATTGAATTAATCAACAGAGGAGCTGTGACATGAACCAATAAACCTGATTTCATGAGCATTTTTGCAGAGATGAACTGCGAAGCGTTTCACTTGTGCGAGCTCCAAATTCATTCATTTTGCCCGACGTCTTGATGAAATCGTTTTTTAAAAAGAAAAGCTATCTGATGCCTTCAACTGCAGCGCGAGAGGAAGATGAATTTCGTTGTCTTTAATAATAGCGACAGAGGAGATGTTTCGCCGTGTTTTCAGGGCATGCTGTCGTCAAACCACAGCAACAACTGTACTTGCACAGTAAGGTTTGTAAATGTTGTCCCACAACATAATAAATGAATTTATTGGAAATATTTTGTCTTTGTTTTTTTTTTAGTCCACTCTTACTCTCAATACTTTAAATGTGTGTGGTTTATCCTATTTTATAGTTATTATATAGTTTATAGTTATTTATATCTATTTATACAGTTATACTGTCACATTTGTACAGTGTGTAGTACACTCATACATAAACCTAAAGACTTAGGATTTTACTTGAACTATATATATATTTTTCTTCTGTTTACGTATTTTAACCTGCTACATCTCATTGCAGTGTTAACTTACATATGACAAATAAAACTGGAAACTGAAACTTTATATTAAATGTATGTTAACATGGTCATCCTTCACAAAAAGTACTTTAGAATATCTAAATGCTTCCTCCATCACTGTGAAAACACCATAAATCAGGCACGTCCAAAGTCCGGCCCAGAGGCCAATCAGAGCTCCACAGCTTCATTTTTATAATATATTATTTATAGCTTTTTTGGATGATGAGCTGAACATTAACCTCTAAGGACATAACTGCTGGTGTTACGGTGCAGATTTGCATCAACTTCATGCAAGTTTAACGTGTTCCATACGATTTTTATTTTTGTTATTTGACTTCAGATGTGAAGGAAAGGAAGAACTCTATATCTAATCCTTTTAAAATCTTAGTATAGCACCTTCACGTTGTCAAATCTGGACAAACCTGCTGTAAATCAATGGAAAACACAACTGGAGCCTCCAATGTACACAACAACTACATTACCCAGCAGCCCTTGCTACAATAACACAACCACGGGTGACTTTTATCCAATCAGAGCTCGAGCATGATGTTCTCCAACTGACGTGTCGCACTCGGTTTTTATTGAGGAGTACAGCTTCTCCTTCTTCTTCTTCTTTAACCAGGTGTTAATTAAACGGCGGCCAACAATGTCAGAGCCGAGCAAGCAGGATATTTCTGCTATTTTTAAGCGGCTCCGCTCCGTCCCTACGAATAAGGTGAGAGTTACGGACAGAGACGACGAGTCTCCCGTGTTTAACAAGGAAGTTAGCCTAACTAAATATTTGACACGTCGCACTTTGACAGACGCCAAAAGCTAGCCGTAACTGTAACTGGCTCTGTGTTAACCGTTAACAGCCGTGTCATGTTGGTCAGGTTAGTCGGTATTTTTTTCGGTTGTTGACAAACTCCATTTTGTGTTTGGCGGTGACATTTAAAAGCAGAATAAAATGTCACAAACCAAAAAAAAAAAGACGTTAGCCAGCTGACAGCCTAGCTGGCTACGTCTTGACAGCTGGCGTTGGCTGTGTTTGTTTGGAGGTCTGACATCCCCTTTCTTTAAGCGTCTTCAAGGCCTTTTAAAATATGACATACCGCTGCGTGCATCCTGCGTGATAAGCACAAAGGAAGTGTGTTTTTAGGTTCACCAGAAAGAGTTAATTTCATTGCGAAATTCAACCCACATCGCCAACAGCTGTTTGAGTTAGCAGCAGCTAATTTCACAGTCAGGTCCAGGCAAACATCCTCCACATTGTTTGCTTCCACGTCTCTTTTATTGTGTTTGGACTCATGGCCTTTAAGAAGGAGGCAGGAGAGACATCATCAGACTTTACTGCTTCATTTTAAAACTTGTTTTTGTCTTGAAATCTAATTTTCTGTGCTCTCTTCCCTCCTTAGGTTTGCTTTGACTGCTCGGTTAAAAACCCCAGCTGGGCCAGCATCACTTACGGTGTATTCCTATGTATAGACTGCTCTGGGACACACAGGTCTCTTGGCGTGCACCTGTCCTTTATCAGGTAAGTTTTCAAAGTGAAAACAAAATGAAATATAATGTACACAGACCAAACTTTAGGGGCAAAGGTTGCGATCGAACGCTGGGCTACTGTGGCATGGACTAAGCCTTCGTACACTGGGCGCACACTCTTACCAGGTGAGCTACCTGCCAGCCCTTTTCTATCTTCATTTAAGATGCTCTGAGAGCATCCAGTGGACTCTTTCTGGTTATTATATAGTGACAACAAATCAGAAATTCCCTCTACTAGCTCACCTGATCCTGTGTACGAACGCTCAGTCCTTACCACAACCTGTGAATGTCAAATAAAGGCTCAAAAAGTCCCCTAAACTCTACAAAAAGAAATGCAACAAACAAAATGAGGTGTAAGCCCCCGGGAGCTAATGCAGAAATACCAGCGTTTGAGTAATATGACCCTGTACTTATTTATTTTGTAACCTGAGATGCGTGAATACGTGTCAAACCACTGAGTGACATCAAATCCTGACATTGTTGTCGTCCACAGGTCCACCGAGCTGGATTTTAATTGGTCGTGGTTTCAGCTGAGATGTATGCAAGTCGGAGGCAACGCAAGTGCGGTCAGTGCCTGAAGGCAGAATATCAGCACGCTATCAGCACCGTGTGACGCACAATTTAACTGAACTCTTCCCGTCTCTGACCTTCCCTTGCCAGGTTGGATTTTTCAGCCAACATGGCTGCACAACCAACGCCGCCAACGCCAAGTACAACAGCCGAGCCGCTCAGCTGTACAGAGAGAAAATAAAGACTTTAGCCACACAAGCCACCAGGCGCCACGGCACCGAGGTAACACAGATGTTTCTCTACATGCAGTTTGCATCAGCAGTTTGTATGGAATGTATCTTATGTATCAGTTTTACCACTCCTCTTTGTACAGTTGTGGCTCGACAGTCAGGCTCCTCTCTCCCCGACATCGCCAGACGACAAGCAGGTGGATTTCTTCAGTCTGCATTCACAGGTATAGGAGTGTGCTCGCGTTTATCGACACATGTGCCTCTTGGATGTCTACACAGTGATGCGGAATGAGTAATCTCACCATGTGTGTCTGCTTCAGGCTCTTCCTGATAATCTGAACACGGCCAAAATGAATCTGAGCCCCTCACCATCAGAGAAACCGGGAACTGAGGCAAAAGAGGAAGACAAAAACGGTATTCAGAAAGAAAATAGGAACATGCACTAGTTGTATTTATCTCAGTAGCATTTATGTGGCTCATCACAAACCTTTCAGGTAATCCAGAGGAGGGTCCGAGTGTGGAAATGCTTAGTGTTTCTCCAAAAGCAAATCCAGGTGTGTTGATTTTCTTCATGTTTATGATAAAAGACGTTTAACTGCAGGAGGTGTAACTTCACTCTCCTTTAATCCCTCCAGATATTTCCTCTCTGCTTAAGAAGAAACCAGCGGCTGCCAAGAAAACTGTAGGTACTCACTGTATTATTCTGAACTCTGGTTGGACAGGACACATTACAGAGTTTGCGTTCATAGCGTGTTTTGTAAACTGCTTCTAGTTGGCCTCTAAGAAGGGTGGACTGGGCGCTCAGAAGGTCAGCAGCAAGAGTTTCTCAGAGCTGGAGAAGAAGGCTCAAGCCGCCGACAAGCTCAGAGAGAACGAAGATGCTGGCAAGAAGAGTTTTGAACCTGAGGAGTCCATGTGCGTCTTTATAACTATCTTTATTGGTTTAGATGTTTTCTATCGTTTTTTATGGTCTGTAAATTGTGTGTTTGTGTTAGCTCACCTGCCCTCTCCCTCCTCAGCACTCCATCCCTGCGGCTGGCCTGTAAAGATCTCGAGCAGCAGAGGAAAATGGAGGAGAAGAAGTTTAAAGGTTTAGACGGGAAGAAGAAGGAGCAGGCCGAGAGACTGGGCATGGGTCTGGGCATGAGGAGGTATGATGGTGGCAATAACGAAGAGACAGATACTCTTTATCCTGGAGCTGATTTTAAAATCTTATCTCTGTTTCTTGCTGCTCTCTTTATCGCTCTGCAGTGGAGTGTCTCACTCTGTCACGTCGGACATGCACATCATCCAGCAGGAGAATCCACTAGGGACAAAGTCCACCAAAGGACGACGCTTCACTGAGGACGATGATGATGATTCGTCCTTCAGCTCCAGGTCCAATAATGAAAATATACAATCAAAAACGATCATTACTTCCAGTCTATCACTTGTATTATTAATATTATTATTGCTATGTTCATGATCTGTGTGTGAATGTGAGTTAATGTCAGTATTCCTACACTGCTTTTATTGATCCCGTATCTGAAAATGTTTGTTTTTTTAATATTTAGGATCTTGACCCGGTTCGATGATCAAGTAGAAACCTCAGATAATTTCTCCTCCCGGTGGGATGACAGAGGTGAAGGAGGAGGCTGGATGAAGGAGAGCAAGAAGCCAGAGCCGGACTTCTTCATAACCACCATGTCATCACTGAATGACAAGTAGGATGTTTTTAATGTAACACACTGTTCACTGTCTTTGATTGAAACTGTAGGAATTAATTTATGATTACATCGTTGTTTTATCTTGTTTTCAAATTTCTGTTTTAATGATTTCAAACAAATTGCAACTAAAACTAACAAAAAATTGAACTAAATAAAAGTTTATCTGATGTGTTGAGGTTATAATAAACGTCATGTTTGTTTTTTAAGCATGGCTAAAATATTTTATTATCTAATAGTTGTTTTCATGATTTGTTATCAGGTCCACATCCAGAAGAAAACCAGAGCCGGTCACGGACACGGGAGAAGCTCGGTCAAAGTTTGGAGACGTGAAAGCAATCTCCTCTGACATGTACTTTGGAAAACAAGATAACTCTGAGGTACACAGCATACATCTACTCTCTCTGGTCACTTTTATGTGCACATGTTCATTTAATCATGGAGTAATTCTAGAGTCACATAGACACATAAAACTTTAAACAAGGGCTCTGGGTTGTTTGCAGTCGTTGATATTCAGGGTCTAAACCTTTGGGCCTGCTCTGAAACAGATGCATGGAAATCTTGCCTAACCCTGACGAGCATCACCCGGGACACGAATATAATCAGACCCGATTGATCCAAAATGTGGTCGACCCTAAGAGAAAGCCAGCGCTGCAGCATCATGAAGCACTATCGATTTAAAAATGAGCCGAGCTTGAAAAGAGCATCAATGTAACAATAATGTTAATAATTAGTCAAAATATAGAAATATTTGAAAGTCCTGTTTACACCTCCTGCACCAGCAAGAAAACATTCTGTAAATAAGAATTCATTCCCAAAAACTAAACTATATCACGTAATCAGAGCTGCTGAAAACATTTAAAATTGTTTCTGTTTTTCTGTTCCTGTTTTTTTTTTTTTTTTAGTACGAGGTCAAAACACAACTGGAAAGATTCGCCGGGAGCTCGTCGATAAGTTCAGCTGATCTCTTTGATGATCCAAAGAAACAGGCCGGTAAGTGAGTGCTGCGCCATCGCTGCCTTTTTTTTCTGCATCAGATTTATCAAACTGTTCACTGCAAAAATTGCTTGTTTCAACTTGATGAATGACGATTTTGTATGAGTATTTAATCATTAGCATAATCCCTAAATTCCTATAAAAGACTGACTTTCCCCCAGCAGTAAAAATAAGACCAACTGTGTGCCATCTATTTCAATCAAAGTGTCTCTTGACTTAGCTGGGAGAATATTAACCTGTACGCTGTAACACTGTACAGTGCAGAGAAGGATGTTCGTGGCTAAACATTGACACCAAACAGAAAAGATCATTAATTCTCTTTAATTGATCATGTGTGCCACTTAAGGACAGATCTGTTAGTATGACTTCATCTTGACTCTTTATGTTTGGTCTTGCAGCGAGTTCGTACCGTCTGACCAACGTGCTGCCCAGCGCTCCTGACATGTCGCAGCTCAAACTTGGAGTGCGCTCAGTCGCGGGGAAACTCTCCGTCATGGCCAGCGGCGTAGTCAGCTCAATTCAGGTGGGTCAATAAATAACACACTTGAAACAAGATCGTACAAACATCTTGTGACATGAATCCAACCTTAATAACGTGTCGTTTTCTTTGCTGCAGGATCACTACAGTACCTGAATCATGGTGCGTCTCCTCGTGGATTCAGCACCCTCTCAGTCGTCCTCTGTTTAACAGATAAGTTTCAGATAATGGGGAGTGAAAAATGAAGAAAAGTCAGTGCTGTGAGTGATGACAGTGTCAAAGTGTACCCCCCAAAATAACGCCTGTATACATCTGTATCTAGTGTTTTTATTAGATAATGTATATACAAGAGAATCAAGATGATGGGAGCACAATCTTTTCAGAGGAATTATGTTCCCCTGCAGGCATCTTCAAGGGAGATTTATGTGTATAGTTCAGTCATGAAGAATATTTAGTTTGCGGTTTATGACTTTATTGCTTTGAGGTTTGGGGGATTTAAATGTTAGAAATGCTGTATGTAGCAATTTAAGAAGGTTTATGGTGTTATGAAGGGAGGATTTGCTTTTTCATTCCTTTAGTTGATGAGGTCAAAGAAATGTAAGCGTGGTAATTGAGATTTTATTTCATACTCTCGCTCATCACATGCACTCTGTGCTGTGGTGTTGTGCTTTTTGTTTTGTTTTTTCCTGGAAGTGTCCTTTCCAGTCTCCCCAAAGTGCACTTATGTTTGCTCTTCCACTGACAGGAGCAAAACCTGAGAAAGAGGCTCTGGGGGACCAGACATTTAGTTTCTTAATCGCCTACACTAGGAGCTGTGTAGATTTGAAATTGGCCTCATTAGCACATAAACTTCATTATCTTGAGAACAGTTTTGTTTTTCTTTGTGTTCGTAGGCCGTGCAAGAGGGCATGAAGCCTAAGCAGCTATTAAAAAGTTTAAGCTTAAAGCAAAAGTTCAACATTTCAGGAAATATACCAGTTTGTTTTTTAGATGAGAAGACTGATACCGCTCTCAAATCTGTCTGTTCATCATGAAGCTGTAGCGAGCTGCTGGTTAGCTTAGCTTAACTTGGAGACTGGAAACGGGTCTGCAGTTTTTGGCACTTCTGCATTGGCTTGACTTCACTTCACAGCCACGGAGGATGCTGCATGGATTCCCCCCTGTGTTTCTAGTCTTCATGCTATACTAAGCTAACTGCGGCTTCATTACTTAACAGACATAGCGGTATCAATCTTAAACTCATCCGAGTCCATTACTCTTTAAAAAAGCAGATCGGCAATCAACATTAGAGCGAGTTGCACTACGTGTTTATATGCTGGGGGATTTTCTCAATCCAGTTTCTTGGATTTAGTCACTTTAAGACGACGTAATCGATGAATATGGTCAATAATGTAGCCTGTAGATTAAATGAATTTAGAGGGGTGTGTTTTGGTTATTATTTGTAGCTGCTTTCTGTTGGAAGTTGTGTTTTAGACGTCTTTGTTGACTCTACACTGCCCCCTTTGATATATAATTTAAAGCCGCACATTCAAGGCTGTTGAAGGCGAGAAGTTGCTGATGCCTCGGGGCCCCTTTGTAGCTTTAAGGCCTCACCGTACAGCAACAAACTCAGCAAACGATCCCTTTAAAGCCTTTAATGTTCTTTTTTTTTTTGCTGCTTTAACAGACTGCCAAGGTCCAGATCTTTAATTCTTTAAGTCAGAGATAACAGAGCTAGTAATTTGGCACAAGTAGCACTACACGTGGTGCTATGTTTGACATTTAAAAGCAATAGAAGAGCAGCTTCATATCCGAACTACAGCTTGTGCTTTAGCATTTAGATCTAGTTTGCCATGATGCTAAAAATGCTACTTCGTGCAGTTAAGGGACGACTGATCGGGAACAGGTCGATTACATTACTGAGCAATTTCTGTACTGTTTTAAGCTTCTCAGGAGTTTGAGTCGTTAAATATGAAACACTAAAAGAAGAAGACGAGGTGAACGTTGTAGATGACCAAATATTTGTTTACTCCATCACTCTATGCCTTAGTCCAAAGATCTCCGATTAACGTGCCGTCAGATTGCAATATCGTGGAGTCCTCTGGTTACCCCTTCTTTGCACATAATTTGTTAGAGAATTGCACGTGGCAGCTTTTGCTTGAATGTACTGTACTGCAATTTGAACATTTGCGTCCATGTTAGACTTTTTTTGTATTTTGTTTCTTTTGATCTTTGTAAGATTGTTTGTGTCTTTTCCTGTTTAAATATTGTTAATTGTTACTGAAGAATAGTAGCTTGTGTAATTTGCATGGAAGACAACAGAGCTGGAATCAGAAAAAAACACATAGAAATGTACACTTGAGACCTGCCACATACAATGTTGTATAGAGCTTTGAATGACCATTTATAGAAAAGCTACTGATAATCAAGTTTTGACTTATTTTGACACTCAAAATGTAAGAAAGATTTTTGGAAACCTGCCAAATAAATGGCCTGAGCTTAAGCTCTCATTGTCTGCTCGCTTTGTTCCTGCACTGCACAGAAATATGTGTTCGTTTGTGTTTGATTAATCCATCATTCATTTGCATGATATAAAACAGAGAATCAGAAGATTTTTAATATTTTGTTGTTTAATATATTACTTAAAGGTACAGGGTGTAAGATTTGGCACTATCTGGTAGTGAAGTTTCCGATTACATTGAGCTCACCACTCCCGAGGTGTAGCTAGGGTGGCCTTCACTAGCCAGCAAGTCAGTCACTTTGTCCGCTCTGGGCTACCGTAGAAACATGGCGACTCCACGGAAGAGGACCCGTAGTATCTGTAGATAAAAAGCCGATACACCGGGTCTTCTTCACAAGTGTTGGGAGAATGGAGCGCTCAATTTTCCGGTCCATCTACCTCCCAACCCTCACCTCTGGTCATGAGCTTTGGATAGATCCCCCAGGAGGAGTTGGGATGTGTTGCTGTGGAGAAGTAAATAGATTAATGGAATAGATATACACTAATTAAAACATAATTATGCATATTCTACTAAATTTCTGCCATGTTCTGTAAATGAAGCCCTTAAATCTGACACGCTGCACCTTTTTAAATGGTTAATCAATTATCAGATTTGTTGCTAATTAATCGATTAACTGCCTCAGCTCTCCATCATTAATCCAGCATGGCCACCTTCAGGACAAACGCTGCTGGCAGCCGCTTACGTGGCTAGGAGAGGCGTTTAAAGCACCTCATATGATGTCGGAACTTTGAGTTTTCAGATTGAAGCAATATACATGCACGACAATAATTAGTCTATAACTCTTATTTCACTTTTTGTAGAAGCTAACCTATTAATCCAAATGTTGTGTTTGTTATAGGCAAAGTTTTACTGTTTTTAACTAAGCTACTCGTTAGTTAGTGTTCGTATTTACGAGTTTCCGAGGAGCACTTGAATGCGGCATTTTTCCATGGATCTGCGTAAAGGAAAAGGGTCGTTATAGCGGTAAAACACTCAAACACAGCCTTTAGTTACACTTTAGTGATGTTAGTGTCCCGCATTATGCAGTTATCCGTGAAAGGAGCGTTTTATGTGACAGTGCGGCGTAACAAATAGCTGTTTAGACTTTTGTTTGAACTGTTAGGCCTTTTAAAGAAAAGTGTGCCAGTGTGCTAAAATGCCTACTGAGGTGAAGCAGAGGAAGAAGACCTCCAGACAAAGTGATGAAGTGTCCGGAGCTTCGGCTGCAAACGGCAGAGATGAAGCCCACAAAGTGAAGAGTGAAGCTGGAGACAAAGCGGGAGCGAATAAAAGTCTGGATGTCAGGAGTATTTTGTGTTTATTGTCGCTTGCTGCGTGCGCAGCTCTGAGCTGGTGAGTGCGCAAACTAGATTTCTGCGTGAGTTTTAGGATTTGTTTTATTTTTTTTTAATTGTGATGCTTTATTGTGCGTGCTTTGGTTTCAGGGCGGTGCTGCAGCAGAATGAGAGGTTCTCTGAAATTGAGGAAAAGTACAGATTGCTACACGGAAAGGCTTCAAGTCTGTTCGACATGGAGGAAGAAGTCCTGAAGGTCTCTAGAAAGGTACGTTTGATTTATAGCACGGAACAGCTGATTTTTAGTAGGTGGAACTTTAAAGGGTCGTTTCACCCAAATTACAAAAACTAAAACGAAAGAAACCCCAGTGACCCCTGCATGAACTGCAGATTACTCACAGTAACTCAAATAAGTGTCTTATTGTAAGCCCTAAGCTGTCATACGTTTTATTTCCTCTGTTTATTAGTTATTTTTGTCATTATCTCTAAATAACAAACGCTGTTTTCCTTTCCTGCACTGAGTGATGTTTCCTGCAGTGCTTTAATATAAATGGTAAATGGACTGTGAGCACAAGTCTTTCAAAGTGTGCACAAACAAAAGTCACTCACTCAACTCAACTCACTCTAGTTTATATTCACCTGAAAATAAGAAGTGTATACGAGACTTTTATACCATAGTTTTAGCACAGCTAGTTTTTCTTAGAAAAAGTATTCAGTTGGTTGCAATATGTAAATTCACTCACACCCTGCACCTTTAAGTTTAACTTAAAGAAGTATTTCACTTTAAAGTTTAGAAGAACTACGAGTAGACTGATTTGGTTTAATTAGTTTTTCTTGAATCGTTGCTTTTATTGTTAAATTCTTGATGGTCTTACCTGTTAAGCGCCATAAAAATGACTGAAGTGGAACAACCTGCTGACGTAAAAACACCTTCACAGCTTATGAAAGGGTGCAACCTGTGACAACCTGGCCAGAGGCCACAACAATAACGAACCACTACGTTTTATAAAAGCATCCTGCATGCTAAAGTTTCCTGTTTCCTGCTGTATCTGTTATGTATGAATACTGAGGACCGTAGAGCTCCCACAGAAACAGCCCTCCTGTTTTGTGTTGCGGCTGCAGCTTGCCGCCTCTGAGGATGGCCTCCAGGAGGCGCTCTCCACCGTCTCCTTGGCAACGCGACTCCAGCAGGACATCTCCACCCTCCACGCTGCCGTCATGGTGATGCAGGCCGACGAGAACTCCGCCTCCCGTGACCTGCAGACGGTCAACGCCCACTTCCTCAACGTGACGGAGACGTGGCAGGAGCGCCTGGCCGCCATCACCTCTGACCTGACCGCCCTCAAGGCCGAGTCCCGGGAAGCTCACACCGTAGCCACTGAGCGGGTGAACGAGGCGGAGCGGAGGACCCGGTCTCTGGCGGAGAGGTTGGAGGAGCTGGAGGACAGCACAAAGAGGAACGCCCGAGCGATGGAGCGAGCAGAGGAGGACGACGCCAAGCGAGCGCAGGGTCAGCTGGACTGGAATACCAAGCAGATCCACCACCTGGAGGAGATGATCAGCAGCCTGAACAAGAGGGAGGCTGAGCTGAGCTCTGAGCTCCAGGAGCACATTCCCCGGGCGCTCATGTGCGAAGAGCACCTGCCTCAGGTAGAGGAGGCCGTGCGCTCCATCCTGAGGCTGGGCTCCGATCTGAACGGGGCGGAGAAGCGCCTGGAGGAGGTGACGTTGCAGGTGTTCGGGACCGAGGACAGCATGCTGAAAGCGCTCAATGAAATCCTCCAGATAAGGCAGGAGCTGGACACCCTGCAGGCCCAAAACAGCATCCTCAAGATGAAGAACGAGCTGTCAGTGGTGAAAGAGGCGGTCCGTGAACTCGCCATGGTGCTGAGGGAGAACAGGGTCGACAGCCAGGGCGACTCCGACACTCAGGAGGAAGAAGGATGGAAAGAGGATGAGGAGGTGGAGGAGGAACCGTGGGAGGATGACGAGGCGACTCAACCCCTTTACAATGACCTCACTGGATGATGTCACTGTTTTGTAGCTGCACTATTTGCTTTTGAAGCTCAGTATTAATGTTTTTGTCGACGTGTACCTCAACTTAACGTCACAAAAGTTCCTCGATTTCAACACGAGCGCTGGTACATGCACTGTATTAAGCACAAACAAGAATGTAATTAAAACATGCTCCACTACTCTCAAGGCAGCCATTTACATCGACACAGTTATAAAGCAACACACTTTCTTTTTTTCGATTTTCATTTTTATGAATTGAGCAAATTTGCTCCTTTTCTTCGTGTTATTTAATAGCAAAATGAATATTTTTAGGTTTTCATCGGTTTTTTGAGGTAAAAATGAGCAATTGTTTGACATATTTGTGACCTCAGATTAATGGATTAATCAAGAAATAGATTTGGTACAGGAATAGCATTTGTAGATTCATAATAACGCTTCATGTTTTGAATTTCATCCCGAAACTTATTTAATAAAATCACCTTTTTTTTACTGAAGATGTCTCATTTTTCATCTTTAATCACCAGTTTCTCTCCTTGGGGGAAATAGCCTGAAATCTTGTGTGTGAGTGCCCGTGTTTCAATCCACGTATGTCCCGTTGCAGTGCTGAGAGCGTCCAGCCCATGCTGGAGAGTCTCGGGGCTCAGCGCGGGGCTCTGCAGCCTCAGCTGGAGGCTTTCGAGCAGGACGTGAGCCGGCTGAAGGAGTGGGCCTCTGGGCTGACAGAGAAACGGACTCAGCTTCAGACCAGCCTGGCCGCGCTGAGGGACGCCGTGGGACAGATCGAGGAACGAACTTCAGCCATCGCAAAGGACTTTTCCTACAAGGTATGTCAGGTATTCGTTTAGGGAAACCTAATCCTGAAGAGCAGATATTGCCCAATCGTGGTCCTTCTAGCTTGGCTGCCTGAGCTTCCAAGCCGTCTACCGTACCTCTTAAGCTCTGCAGCTGCTCTGGCTCCACTGCTGCGTTTCCCCTCCAGAGCGACGAACCTCTCCTCCAACTCTGGAGGATTCTGGGCATCACCCAGAACGACTATGTTTGACTGGATCTCACCCAAACTGCTTTTCAGGTGCCTCCATCTCCTCTTCTGAGCCAATTTTGACTTTTTCCACTGCTTGTTTTTGTGCTTTCAGGGGTTTTGCTTCATATTCTCTCAATGTTATCTATAAAATATCAGAGTTTTCCTCATATCTGAGGAGCTGCAACTAATCCCTAACCCTTGAAACTGTTTCTCCGCCTCTGCTCTTCTGTATCTCCCCTGCAGGTGGGGTCAGTGAGGACAGACGTGCGCAGGATGGACGGCCTGCAGTCTGAGCTGGAGTCTCTGCTCACTCAGGTGGGCGAGCTGGAGGACAAGACGACCCAGGTGGAGCACAGCATGGTCAAACGCATCGGGGACGTGCTGGCCGGCAGCATCGACAGAGTCGGAAACCTCCGGGCCGCGTCCGAAAGCAACAGTCAGGCCATCGAGAAGCTCCGCAAACGCATCCCCGAGCTCGCCGCCGCCGACAAGCAGATCTCTGAGCGGCTGAGGGAGCTCGAGAGCCACAGAGCTCGCCTGATTAGAACGGTGACCTTCGCCAGCGACCTCAAGCCGAAGGTCGCCGCCATCAAGAGGGACTTTGGCGCGTTCGAGCCTCAGCTGTCCGACCTGACTCTGCGGATAGGAAGGCTGGCAGAAGACCTCACAAAGAGAGAGCAGGAGATCGCAGAGCTCAGGCAGACACTGGCTAACCTCACCGCAGTGGAGGGAGATTTAAGTGTTACGAGTAAACAGGTCAGTGACATAGCCGATTTGTCCGACATCGGAGAGACGCACAGGCCAGCATGAGCGACACTTCAACAACCTCAGACGAGTGGAGACAGATCATCTTTGGGCTTTTCTGCCAACTGTCATACTACTGCTTGAAATAAATGAAATAAAACCGAAACTTTGTCTGCCTCAAAGCACAAAGCTGGTTACCCTGTGAAGGAGGATGAATGTGAACAATCTGGCAGCGGGTTTGTCAGCATTTCTCAAGGTTGTTTTTGAAATTGTTTCCTTCATCGGCTCCTTGATGTTGTCATCTGATCCTAATTCCACGTGCAAATATTTCATTTTCTTTGAGTTTTTATTTTCAGAGGCTGTAATAGGAACATTTCTGTATCATACTGAGGCATTAAACTCAAGATTTCGCCCCATGTGTGAAGACCCAGCGTTTTCTGCAGCCGCCCGGGGTTCGAATCCGACCTGTGGCTCTTTGCTGCATGCCATTCCCCGTCTCTCTCTCTCTCTCGCCGCTTTCTTGCCACTCTTCAGCTGCTTCTATCCAATAAAGCTTGAAAGAAATCCAAAAATATACCACAAAAATCAAGATTAGGTTATCTTTTAGAGATCTGATCTAGCTGTTTCCAGTCTTTGTGCTAAGCTAACTTCAAGTTTAGTCTGTTTTCAAACCTGACTTCTGAATCGCAGCAAGATGTCAATGTCAGACTATTTCACCTCCAGCAAGACTTTTAGAAAGCATATTTCTGCCTGTTGTTGGGATGAAGGACACGAGGCGAACGCATCGATCTCACAATCGGGTTTTGACCCTTTTACTGTAAGTCTGCTTCTACTTGCCCAGGATGTGCCCCGCCTCTCGCAACCCTGATAAGCATAAGCACTTACAGGAAATGGATGGAGGTCTGCTTCTCTTCTGCGTGCACCTAAAAACCACCAAACTGTGTAAACTTTAAAGAAAATCTTACAGCAGATTTTAAGATATTTAGCATGAATGACTGCAGCCTCAAGCTGTAGTTTTCTCTTCCTCAGACAGCAAAGTTACACTTAAGTTACGCAGCTTTGTTGGTTTTGAACCCCGTACCAGGTTCTTGCCTTCACCAACGAGACGTTTAAAGACTTGAAACTCCAGTTTGTTACCAGCTAACTATGCAGTCAAAGTAATTCCTCGCATCCGCCGGACTTCTTTGTTACTTGAAGTGTTTCGCCTTCCGGGCAAAATAGATAACTTTGAAGTGTCGCGGTGAAGAGGCGGCCTCGGGGTCCTCAACAAGCAAGCGTGTTTTTTGCACAACACCTGGAAGAGGAAAATGAGATGTTACCTGACGCTGCTGTCTGCAGATGAAAGACCTCAGCACTCAGTCTTCCCGAGCCATGTTTTACACGTGTGATGTAGCTCTGTGGAGCTGCAAAGGAGCTTTTAGCAGGATTTTTGTAGCCCCTTTGGGGACGTCACGCCTCTCCCATTAAAGTGTTGATTTTGCATGAATGTATCACCCATGATGTAACGGTAAAAGCAGCTGAAGCGATGCAGCAAATCGCGACTCCACACCAAGAAATGACTCGCCACAGTTTTGGGTCAACAAGAGTTTTTATTCTTGTAAAAAAAAACAAACGCAGTGAGTAAACAAAGGAGCGCTCAACAAAAGGAGCTCGTTATTGCATTTGTTTCAACAGCATCGGCACCAAAATTGAACAAAACATTAGAAGAAGAAGAAGAAAAACAAAACTACAGTGCAGAATGAATTTGTGGATTTGAATTCACAGATCAGCAGTCCAACTCTGTCCCTCTCTCCTGACAAGTTTCTATCACCTTGGCTACTTTTCTGCTAAAAAAAAAAAAAAGTGTGCAACGTCGTGACATCGACCGTCAGGTTTGAAACACAATTCTTCATGAAAACAAGAAAAAGTGGGTCAGTGTCACCCTTTAAGAATCGCTAATCGTCCAGAATTTGCTGTCTCGATGTCACACTTCCTCCTGATCATCGACTTTGCCGAAGCCCGCCAGTGTCCGCGTGGTCTCCTGCAGAGCCTCCTGAAGAGCAGATATCGCCTGATCGTGGCCTTCTAGCTTGGCTGCTTTGGCTTCCAAGCCGTCCACCATACCTCTTAAGCTCTGCAGCTGCTCTGGCTCCACGCTGCTTTTCCCCTCCAGAGCGACGAACCTCTCCTCCAGCTCCTTCACCTGCTGCTCCAGGTTGGAGTCCTGTCTCGTTAGCTCGGTCTGGGCATCGCCCAGAGCGACTATGTTTGTCTGGAGCTCACCCAAACTGCTTTTCACTGCCTTCATCTCCTCCTCCAATCCACTTTTGACTTTCTCCACCGCCTCTCTCTGTGCGGCCAGCGTGCTTTCGTGGGTGTCGTATTTGGTGAGCAGTGATTCCACTTTGCTGCTGATGTCTGTTACTGACGCCGTCAGCGAATCTCCGCTCTCCTCTGATGCTTTAACTCTCTCTTCCAGGTCTTCTGATTGTCTCTTGGCCTGATTGGCCGCTTCGCTCGCCTTCTTCTCCACATCGCGAACGGTGTCGGCCGCCTGCTCCACGCTGCTCTCCAATGTCATGCCTTTGTCCTTCAGGGCCTGCATGTCGGCCTTAGTTGCAGACAGCGACTGGCTCAGACTCCCAACAGTGTCTTGCATGACTGACCTCACTGTTTCAATTTCCTCAGACAGCGAGGCCACTTCCTGATTACGAGTCTGGAGCTCAGACCTCACGGCAACTATCTGCTCCCTGAGTGACTCGGATGAGGCATCAGCATCCTCTTTGGTTGCTTTGATTTCTGCTACAACATCAACAATGGCAGAGAGCTCCTGTTTGATGAGCGCGGGGTCCTCTATGTCCCCCAGGCGGGCCTTGAGATCAGCCAGCTCTCTCTGTGCCTCCCCCTGAGCTTCGGTGAACTCCGTCACACTGGCCTTGACGGACTGACTCACCTCGGCCAGGCGCTCCTCCACGGTCTTCTCCAGAGACGAGAAGTCCCTCTCACGGGCCTCCTTCACCTCGTTGATGCCCTCTGAAAGGTCCCTGAGTAGATCGTTCTGGAGCTTCTGCAGGGCCTCCTCCACTCTCCTCGTCTCCACCTCGCCCCTCTTCATCCGGCTGACGGCTCCCTCCAGCTCCACCCGTGTGATGCCCAGTGATGACTCCAGCCCGTCCACGACGCTCTTTAGAGACTCCACCTGAAAACAGGAGAACAGACATCAGCTCCATCACTTTTAATAATATTTATAAGGATCTCTTCCTGAGCTGTCAGTCTTCACACGTAACTCGGGTTGTCCCACTTGTAATGGAGCTGGCTCAGTCCACTCAGACACACCCGCTCACTGGATGAAAGCTCAGGAGAACGTGTAAAACTTTTATAACTACCGCTGCTATGATCCAGATTGAACCTTCACCACTGATTTCATTTCGTGTAACAGTTCCTGCTGACTAGTTCACTCCAAGCCGTGCAAAGATGCAACAATTAGAATGTGGACACTCTGGCAAGACCTGTTGGTTGTTTTGGTCCATTAGTAATTGTGTAATTGACATTTAGTCCACGCCCATTAGTCCCATTGTAATCATGTTGGTGGCTCAGACATAGACAATGCAAAACAGCTCCCAACAACTGATTTTTGAACTCAGGAAAAGTGTGCCGAAATAATCTTGAATCAGGGTCCACTTCGTTGTGCTTTTACAGAAGAATGCCTAAGTTCTCAAGAAGTAAATATGTAATGTATAATAAAGTCATAAAGTCTTACTCTGTGCAGGAAATCATATATTTTTTTTTATGGCTGTGACATGTGGACACCTTCTTTATTATTCACAATGCAGCCATTGTTCCTCAGAGTGAACTAACGCAGTGCTTGTTACACCTTGTACATTTGCATGAGCAGAGTTGAGTCAACACACAACAGCCCGTACGACATCCCGACTGTAGTTTAGACACAGTGTTACTGTACAACCGGGGACATCAGCACGGGAATGAGGAAAGAATGAATGAAACAGAGAGAGAGAGAGAGGAGGGGGGGCTTCAGTTATATAAGCAAACTTGGTTTAACTGCAGATCTAGTGAATCTTTAACAGTTTTTATTCTTTTAAAAGAGACACGTTGTGCTTTGAGAATAAAAGGTGGAATCGTCCATAGAAATAATGTAGAAATGACAGGAAACTTTCATTTGTATAAGGCTGCTCAGTGAAAAGGGGTAAGGATGTCACCAAATCCATCACCGAGCTTCACCAAACCTGCCCGCCCCCCCCATCAGTACACAGAGTACATCAACATGTACAGTTATGTAATTGGACACAAAGTCAGCTCCTAATGTGTCTGGGAGTTGTGAAACTTTTTTTTTTTTTTTTAATGTCATGCCAACTTCTTCACAGCCCATTGATTCACATCGTTTTTCCACCAACCTGTTGAACGACGCTCTCCATTTTGCTCCCCAGCACTGCGTTTTGCCGTGCGCTCTCCTCATGCCTGGCGCTCGTCCGGTGCATTTCCTCCACTACCTGCTGCAAATAAAAAGCAGCGAAACCTGCAGCTCCTATTAACCCGAGGTAAAACACGGTGGTGGCGATGAGCCCGAGGCAGCTCCCTGATTTTGCACCCTGCGATCCGGGGCTGCTCACCCCGTTAGCGCTGCTGGCGCTCTTCTGGCTCTTCTTCGGCGCGTCATCTTGGCTGGATGCGGCGCTCTTTTCGCTCGAGTTGCTCTTGTTTCGGTTTTTCGCAGTCATCCTCAATGGGGGAGCTCGCTGAGATTGTGCGTCCGTGTGTGATGGGAGTCAGTGAGCGAGTGCTGCTGCTTTCTTGCAGTCGTGGATGGAGAATCTTTCCAGTCCAGGCCCACTAACAGGACCAGCAGCGTATCAGTGAGCGCGTCGTGTCTTTCCACGGAGCTTTTTTGCGTTGAGGTATGCGGATGGGGGCTGTCCCATGTTTAACTAAAGGCTCTGTGTGGGTCCAGTTTAATGACACAAAACAGCAGGAAATAATGAATGATTTCTACTGCTCTTACACTTTTACGCCAGAAACTGGATCCAACATTATATCTTATTATCCAAACAAAGAGTGAAGTTTCTGCAGAAGTCTCTCTGCTGCAGTCATATTACACACTATATATATGTACAACAGGTAGTTTGGGCAACTTCAGTGAGTTTTCCAACTTATTTTACAGTGAAAATGCCCATTAAGTTCATTTTAAATACCCTGACAACGACAAAAGACGCACCATTATGGCACAAAACGCCGATCCAAGCGTGCATTTTGTGTAATGCGCATCAGTCTCAATCTGTTATGTGTTTGTTATTAAGATAACACACGTTCACAAATGATGTTACGAGTCTAGAAAACTGACGCAAACTTCTGCAAGCTGTTCATATGGAGCGGGGCGGTGCAGGGAGGGGCGCCGAGGCAGGGAGCTCGCTCCTCCTTTCATACGTGGCAACTCAAGTCTCGGCACTGCATGCTGCTGTTAAACCCCCATCATGGTTACATCTCTGCACAGAGAGGCACAACACACGTTTCAGCTACAAGCACAGCTTCTGAGTCCACACACACAGCAGTACATCATTTAAAAATCAGTGTTTATGGCTCTAAACTGTGTGTTTTTCCTCCATGATACTCACTGTATTCATAATTTCCTTATTTTTCTATCATAGATTGTGTATTTATTTGTTTTGTAATGTTTCTGTGGGACTTTCTGTGCAGCCTGTCTCAAATGTTTATTAGAAAGTCAATCACTCTGACTACTGTTGTTATTATGCCAAATTATAACACAGCACTCAGCAGGAAGTACAAACTATATCCACCCATGCGTAAACTCTCAGCTGCTTTGCATTCTGAGCATCGTGTGATTTTTTTCAAACAGAGCTCAGCGTGTTTACATCCTCAGTTTAAACGCTAGGTGTCACCAAGAGAGCATTTTAGAGTGAAAGCTGTCAGTAAAACTCTGACAAGGCAGATAACACTCACACTCAGGAGGCACATCCAATTGATTAAAACTATATATATTATTCTCAAACAATAGATTATTTATTTATATTAATTTGTCAAACAAGGATTTAGTTATCACAAAGGACCCGGAACAACCAACCGTGACGACATTTTATTCAAACATTACACACACATAACATAGTGATAATGAAAAGACAGAATAGTACATGTAGATAAATAAAATCAACATAAAAAGATAATAAAACACAGTTTTGGAGTTGTGTAGTACACAGAGAGGTTTAGAAAAGTAATACTAATACAGAAATATGTTTGATGACATACGATTTTATTTAATTTCATTTGTAGAAACACCAAATAATACCAATTCAACTTGACAGGATGTTCAAAAAGCCAAATTCATTCATATTGTCAAGGTCAGACACAAACACACTGTGTTAAGATAAGATAAGATAAGATAAGATAAGATAAGATAGATAAGATAAGATAAGATGAGATGAGATGAGATGAGATCAGATGAGATAAGATAAGATAAGATGAGATTAATTGATCCCAAATTCACTTGTCACAGCAGCTCTTAGTCAGAAGGTTGATAAGAAATTTCTCATAAATTACAAATATAAAGAAAAAAATAATTAAAGGGATGAGCCCCCTGTTAGAGCAGTAATAATTTTTATTCATTATATTAAACAATAGATATATAAACACATAAACACATTCGGGTATGTTTAGCAGTATAAATATCTTTATCTTCACTACATGTCCCAGTTTAGGAGTTTCCTAGCAGACCGTGAATGCACCATGACGCTCCGCCCTGACGCCGTGACAACAGACGCCGCTCCTCCGACGCGCTGTCCAGGTGTTCGGTGTATGATATTGCAGAGCTCTCGGTCCGTTTTCTGGAGCTTTTTTTTATCAGTGTGTCTGTGCCTGAAATGGCCTAACGTGATATGCTTTGTCTCCGAGCTCCGAGTCGTCACTCGGACGCGTGGAATGCCGTCTGTCCGCCCACACTGCCTCATCTCTCGGAGAGCGAAGCGGGAACACCGTTAAAATGAAGACCGACACGGGGATGAGAATTTGAGCCGCTGTGTGTTTATACCTCGAGTGTGCTAGCGGTTAGGCTAGCCATCTTTTTTTTTTTTTTTTTTTTTAAGCCCAGACAGCTCGGAGTACCCCGGGATACCGGATTTGTGCTGCCATGGCTGGACTCATCAAGAAGCAGATCCTGAAGCATCTCTCCAGGTCAGTCTTCAGGGTTGGTTGGTTAGCCGACAGGGAGTGGAGACGGGGGGAAGAAAAGGGGGGACGGCGACGGAGGGATTCAGCTGTCAACACAGCCGTTAGTCACCCAAACGACACTGAAATGAAGTGTAATCTTTGCGGAACATATTTCCTCTTGGGGTTTAGTGAGTTAGCCGGCGTCCTTGTTGTCTGTCACACTGTCAGCTGCGTTTCCAGTTGACGTAACCCCCGTTGACCTGAGACGTGGCTAGCTAGCTAACTGGCTAACACCGGTGTTTCGGTTTAAGAGCGACCGTGTCAACCGGAGACCCTCGGCCAAACGCTCTCTATGCTGTCGCAGTTACGATATTGTAACATTCGCCTGAATAAAAGGGCAAAAGCTACGTAGCTTCCTGTTTCCCGACGGCTGTCGTAACTACGACAACCACGGAGCATTTCGACTAACGGTCACCAGTTGACACGGTCGCTCGTTGAACCGAAACACCAGCTAGGAGGTTAGCGAGCTATAGTGAAGGGCTAATCCCTCAAACACTTGATTTAACAGGTTGAACCGGTCGAGTGGTTGAGCCAGGCTGTTTCAAAAAACAATCTCAGCCTCCTCCTGAAAGCAAGCTATGTTCCTGTGACTGCCAGCTGACAAACACGCGAACGTAAACCACACAGCCATGACTTAAGTAGACTTTAATTTGACATAAATATGATGATAATGGAGGCAGAGAGGTGTGTTGGGTTTGCTGACACGGGTTTAAACCCGGCTATGTGTTCTTTTCCTCCCTCTGCCTCCACTGAGACCCTCAGTAACAACACAGGGCCCTATCACATCAGTTTGTGGCACCTTTTTGCAGATAAATGAACATAATATTTGTTAGTTTAACAGCTCTACGTGCTGTGTGAGGCCCCATTTATTTTTCTTTAATGTCTTGTTATGGGCCGCCTTCAGCTCGACCTGCTTTTACATCCATTATTTATTATTTTCCACTGTCCCTCAGGGGACTTTCAATGGACTACTTCCTCGTTTTGTTCCAGGGGGACAGCTTGAAACACGCAGAGCTGCTTTTCCTCCCACCAACTAACCGTGCTAATGACCTAAAACAGTAGGCTGCGTTGAATAACAGCGACTGTGGCGGTATGCTGCGACTGGAAGGTGGACGGCGCTGAGAAGTGACAGCTCACATATTTGCAACGCAACTCACAGATGACTAAAAAGCTCAGTGGCGTGCAGCTGAACCGGTTTGTGTGCCTAAAAAGAAGAAGCACAAAGGTGACTGTGCTTCTGATTAATCAGTCACTCGCTGGTTAATAAATTAATGATGTTCGGGGCTGCTTTGTCCTTCATACACACACACACACACACACACACACAATGCCATGATTTATATTGACTGCAGCACACAGCTTGTAAACGGCGTGCCCTTCGTTGTCCTAGCGCACAGCAGTTGTGTCTCCTTGTGCTGTGCATGTGCTCCCTGCAGATGACTGTGCAGGCCTTCGGCAGCATCGGCGTCAAAACTGACAGGAAATGACTTGAAGAGTTGTGATGTCATCCGCCCTTTGGGCTTGTCATCTGATCTTCTTTGCTTTCTTTGGCCTGATTGGTCTGAAGCAGCAGCCGACCTGCCTTGACTTTCCTCCAATCCAGCGCCGTCCGGTCAGAGAGCTGCCAAATCAGCATCACCCTCTATACTACAAATACAGCGTGTGTGTTTATTATTATGAGCTTGAGTGTTGGTCCATCAGCATCAGCCGGGAATAGCTTGCCCTGCTACTAGCTCGATTATTCCCACACGCTGGAGGCGTGCTTACACAGCTATAGGTTGTGTTGTGGGTGTCAACATGTCAGCTCAGCCTCCACGGTTAACTTGCAGAGGACACCCGCCTGCATGATACTATCTGTGACCAGGAGGGAGGCGGCACCGCGTCTTCACACCTCATTGGCTCAGCTGGCTGTTGCGTGTGATGCGGAGTCGTGTTTTACCTGATGTGAGAGTGTATCGATGAAGCGTTTCACATGGTGGTCGAACTCAGGTAGCCCCCTGGGGCTGACTAGATGACAAGGTGTGCGCTTGTCTGGGTTTGGATTATCGACAGGACCCCTGGCCTGCAGCCAGACAGAGCGAGATCCTGTTACGCACACATAGAAATGGCTAAACACACTTACTTGTTTGGTCACATCCTCCCTAAAGAGTGAGTTTCTCTTTGAGCTTTTTTCAGGGAAGTGAAAGGTCAGACTGGGCTGCAGAGCAGGAACAATCTTTGTGTCTACCTGTTGAAACTCTGTGTTGTTTCTATTCTTTGCCAGGACTTCCCCATAAGAGAGATCCGTGATCTCAGTGCGACAATCCTGATCAAATGAAGGCGGTGATGATCCTCTGTAGAGAAAAGGCGATTTTTCCTCATTCATCATCCCTCCGTTACATTCTCCCCGTCTTTTACCATTCATCTTATTCACAGATACAAGTGTCAGAAATGTCTGTCTAAAATGCAGGATTCTGTATCCGCAACACCGATCCGATACCGTGTAATTCAGCAGTCCTGAGCGGTCATGACCTGCCCCACTCTGACTCTAATTGCCTCACCCGGATAATTTCACCTTAACCCTGACCAATCCAACAACCCAAACCAGCGACGGCAACAAATTCTAGCCAGTCCGAGCCGATGTCCGCGTGGTCACGCGTGCTGTGCTACAACCGGGCACTGCTGTGTCTGTAGTGTCTGTCAGTCAGATAATTAAAGAAGGTTTTACGGCGTTCATTGTGTACAACAACAACAATCATACAGGGTTAATACTAGCTGTTAAAAAATAACATACATATACTTTTATGATTAGTCAGAGACTAGGCAAATGGACTGTGTTTAAACAAATCATCTGATGGCAGAGGCTGCTGTGCGAGCGGTACAGCACGGCACATCGCTGCCTATCCAAAGTGCTCACTCTGATCCTCAAACGTTCCCACAGCGCAGTCTGGTGTGAGTTAGGTGTAACCTAGGAGGTCGTGGTACTAGAGCCACAGGCTGATACGCATCAGCATCAAGATGGACAATGTTATAGAAAGTCAGAAGGCAAACAGAACAGTCCTCCATAAAAGCCATCCAAAATGATGCTGCAGGACTATTTTTGTTCTTCATCACCTCTCCTCACCTTCTTTTTTTTTTTTTTTTTGGCGTTTGGGTCATCAAAATGTATTTTTACTGCGAAATGACCCCTGACTACGCATTCCATGGCGTCCTGAGTAAATGGCTGCTTATTAGTGTCACAAAGCCGCGGCATGACGGCGTCGACGGCATAAGTAGAGGGAGATTTGCTTGATGTGTGTAAGGCGAAGCTGTTGATGGACAAACCTTCACAGAACGGGCCTCTAAGAATGAAAAGATTAGCACTACCTTCGAATGGAAAGAGTTCCCGACCCGGGAGATTACGCTTACAGTCAGGCTGGTATGCGAGGTCCGTTTTGGGGTTAAGTCGGGACATTTACAGGCGTAAGTTTGCTCACATTCTCCTTTTTTTTAAGGGTTTAATGTCATTAAACACTCACTGCACTCGTTGGTTATCGTAAATCTGGACCCACGAGACTTTCATCCATTAAATTTTCAATCAGCGAAGAGGTGACTCTGCAGTTTAGGGAACTATTTTCAAGCCTGAGTGAGCTGAGCTGGAGCAGGAAGGATTGTAACACCGGCGTTACAGACGGGCTCTCCATTGTGTGCACACACACCCCTCGTTCACTTTTCCATCAGAGGATTGTCGGCGCCCGTCGGGGTGTGAGAGATGAGTCCGCTCCTGCTGTTGTTTGTCATCGTGAGCCTCTTTCCATCGCCGCAGTAGCTGCGCGATGATGCACCATAGCGATGAACTTTACTATTCCCAGCGTTCTCGCTCACCGCTGGTGGGAAGGCTATTACGGCATGAGTCACGACTGAGTGCCGTGCTGTGTGTGTCTCATCAGTGTGTAGCTGTGAAATACGTGTGTGTGTGTGTGTGTGTGTGTTGGAGAGAGCGACATTTGACCAGCGTCCCTCCGGGCTGTGGGGTCTGGGTTCGTCCTCTCCTTCGCGCTAACCTTTTCCCCGTCTCCGTGGGGTCATGAATATTCCAGGACTCTCAGGGCTTTCGCTGCCAATATGAACTCACTTCCCATTCAACGGGCCGGCCTGCGTTGTTGTCCTCGTCGGCGTGCATGCGGGGGTGTTTTTACATGAGCTCATGTGCTTCTGCAAACGTGCGCGCCTTCCGTATGTAGGCTAGAAAGTCATTCAAGCAATCCCTCATGATAACTCGGAGGTGACTCAGCCTTAATAACTGCTCTGCTCGGGCTGCGTGATGTATTTCTGCCGGCGTCTGAACATATATTTAAGATTTAGAGCTTCAATATCCGACCAGAGGAACGCTGAGACGACAACAGAAACCCTGTTTACTCTTTTCCTCAGTATGACACATCTGCTCTCACCACAACCAGCAGTATATTGGGTCAAAAACAACTTTTCTTTCAGCTAACAGCACGTCTGTTTGCTTTATCACAGCTCTAAAAATGTGGCTTCCTCAATGGTTGTGAAATGCTGCAGAAAGTGCCCTGAAAGATGATATTTTACTCTTCTGCCCACAAGATAATAACTGATATGACACAAGATGTTAAGCGGCTCGCCGAGTTTGAACAGAAACGGTGAAGTTCTTAGCTCTGGATGTAAAGTGTAAACCTGTGCAGTTTCCTGTTCTTTATCAAGCCGTGCTGCAAAAACAAAAGACATTTGTTGTTAAAAATGTTGCTAAGCTCATCACAGTCACCTGCAGTTATCATTGCTGTAGGTTGTTTGGGACTTAGAGGAAGACTGCTGACTGAAATAAGCACTTTTTCTCCTCTTGTGCAGAAAAGGACAACAACATTTAATGTATGTAATAAATAGACTCTGCTTTCTAGTCGCTAGTTGCAGCCTTCAGGGTGAATGGAGGTCCAGTATCAAACTAGAGGAGCCGGGGATCAAACCACCGATGATCCGATTGGTGGACAAACCGCTCTACCTCCTGAGCCGCAGCTTCCCATTATAATATTCCCCCAAAACATGGCAAAATGGAACGTCATTCGATGATGAGGTAGTAAAGGACGGTGCTCTTCGTAGGAACAGTTTTGTCCTTGTAAATATAGCATTATTTAGCACAGCTAGATGTCATATCAAAGATCCAGTGTGTGGCTTTATTTACAGAGTATAGCAGAAATATCACTTGTCAGTGACGACAAAAACATCCGGGCTGCGTTAGTCGAAACAAAATCCATCCTATAACTGTCTGATGTTGTAAATACTCCATGTTTTCCATCTCCAGTGGATATTTTCTCCAACATGATATTGGGCAAAGATGGAAAATAACGCCGACTGGTTATTAAGAAAAGGTTGGTGCGTGCGTGCGTGCGTGGGTATTATTTTTAGGTCGGTTTCCATTTGATTTACCAACACACCCACACTGCTGGAAGTCTGCCTGCAAACTCTGCAGTGCTGCTGTCCTCGGAGAGGAGTACAACACACGAATAAAGAACACGCAACGTCTGACAAGCCGATAAAAATGCATCTCGTGAATTCCCTTTTAGTTTCGTTTGCTGGTTTCGTGATAAAGTGACTTCACTGTGAAGACTTGTTTTCTCCAGCAGCCTCATTACACTCCTCTGTTGACACTGAATGGGCTACTGAAGGATTTAGAGGCCTATTTAAATGCCACATTCTCCGTTTTTTTTGTTGTCAAGCCAAGCCTGCTGCCGGTCAAACGAGCATTGGCAGGAAAGAATGTGGCGACATCCTCAGATCCCTTTTTGTCTTCTTCTGGAAAACCACATTCCGAGATCCCAGAGGAGGATCCTGAAGGATGCCTCCTCTCGTCTCTAGCTTCTCGCTGTCTCTGTTTGTTCTCTTGTTACGTTGCCACAGCCTCGGTTGCTAAAAAACAAGCCGGCCGTGTCGATTGAGTCACTCTGGCCACCTTCCCTCTCTTTCTTGGCACTTATGTCATCAGGCTGCGCCACGAATGCACCGTCAGAGCAGGGAAAAGCTGGGAGTCTCCCCCTCGTTTCCATTCACAGGATCCACAACATCAGCATAAAGAGCGGAGGAGGAAAGTCTGCGCTCTGTGTTTTGTGGTTGAAAGATCAGCCTACTGTGCAGAAGACATCTTTTAAGTTGATTTGTAAGCTCAAACAACAACAAAACAATAGAAACCAGCAGGATTCATTCATAGTAATCAATATATTTGATCATTTCTACCTTTACAGAGTTAAAACTAACTTTTGCAGAGCGGATCGTTGCCGTGGATTGGCTGGTAGACGGGCTGGTCTCCAGCCAGAAGCTAGTCCTAATCTCTTTATGGTCTTGGATTTGGTCCGGTGAGCTGCTGACTGTAATAATGAAGGGGAAAGATGACGGAGCGCGTGAACATAACACCACCTTCCTCCTGCTGCTGTTCTCAGCAATGACTAGGTCCTGTGCGTCGGGGTAGTTTGGCTTATTTAGCATTAGTGGGCTTGATATTAGACAGCTGATCGGCAGCGTATTATTCGATTACAGTATTGGTTTATTTATGACCCGGAGAGGAAGCGAGAGGTGGCCCCTGGGTGGCGGAGGGGGGGGGGCAGGTGGGAGAGACGGTGAAGCCAGATAAGGAGCGAGAGAGAGAGCGAGCCAGCGAGGTTAGCTGGCTAGCTTGTTGATACTTGATCAGCAGCAGGGATGAATATTTCACCGGTCACAAGGCTGAGACGCTCCAGCAAACATCCATCCCTTCAGTGTGTGTTTCTATCCCTGACTGTGTGTGTGTGTGCGTGCGTACGCCCACGTGAACACATAATAAAAATATTATTCGTGTTTTGTTTGCGACAGGGTGCGTCCTTTTTTTGTCTTGTCCCCCGTTCAGCTCAGTGTGTTTATGTCTGCCGCCGCCGCCGCTGAATAATTTACAGGGATGTTGAATTAGAGACGAATCTAACGCCGCCAGGTGAAGGTGTTGAGTGGAAAGGGGCAGGAATTTGACAGGCTGAATCATTTAAAACCCGGGCAAGGTGAATCATGAAGCACGAAGCTTGGCGGACGAAGTCCGTGTGCGTCTTGCTGCGTCTCCAGATAACCTTCCACCGGCCAAGAGTCAAACCATTACAACAAAAACCCTTTGTTCCCGGCGAATATCCCGTTACTGAGTGACTCCATCATTGTACATCACCACTTTTTGATAGTTGGTGATACAAAAGGTCTTCTTGCTTCACCCGTGACTTTGGTAAATGGTATTGAACGCTTTGCCACGTTCTCAGTCCTGTTTTCTTCCATCAGATTATTTTGCACAAAGTTCTTGCGTTGAGACAAACACAATAAGCACAGATATTTCAAATTCGGCCCGACACCTTTTGTTGCATGTCACCCCCCCCCGACTCTCTCCTTCTGTTGGTGCAGGAGTAGAGCGGGTCGTCCACCAGTCAGGTGATTGTTGGTTCGATCTCCGGCCCCTCCAGTCTGCATGTCGAAGTGTGGCTTGGGCAAGGTGCTGAGGGAAGACGCTGAACCCGTCCCATGCCATCGGTGTGAATGCGTGCGAGTGATTAGCACCTCGTGTGGCAGCCATCACTGTCTGTGAATGTGTGAATGAGATATGTAGTGTAAAAAAGACTAGAAAGGTGCTCCTGCCAAAGATATCCCCACAAAACGAGGTGTATCAAGAGAAAAATACTGTGGATCATCCTCAAAATAAGAAACCAAAAATAAGCATTTAGAAAAGCTGAAATCCGGAGCACCCAGTTACAGTTAGTAAGAGGTTTTAACTTTGTTAAAACTACTATAAACACGTGCTGACCCAGTTGTTGAAGCGTCGGTTTAAGCCTTAAGTTGGCGGAGACTCCTTCACCCAAAAATAAACTTCACCATGTTGTTGGTGCCAAAATCAGGTTCGTGGATTGCCACCGCTGAGCTGGAAATATACTCGGCATCGTTATGATTTTACTGTATGAGCATATTTACACACATTCCTCACCACGTTTGTAGAGCAGACAGTAAAATAATAAAGAAGTCATCTTTTGTTTCTTGACGGTAACCGCCGTGATAATCAGGTGTCTCTGTCGGGAATGTGTTGTAAAACTCTGAGCTTTGTTCTGGCCCCGTTTGCAGAGATTAGCTAAGTAACAAGATTAAGCCTACCTGTGCTGTGCGCGCGCGTGGTGTGTGTGTGTGTGTGTGTGTGTGTGTGTGTGTGTCTTAAAACTCAAAAACTAGCTGAGCTCTAGTGCTGCAGGATCTGAGCTGAACTTTGCGTCACTGCTTCGTTTCTTGACCACAAACCACAACGTGAAGAAAACATGACACAGATTATAAACAAGGAAGACTTCCTGCGTTTTGTAGCTCTGCGCGTCAAGAGGAAGACTGAGGCTGCGCGTCTCTTGACAGCAAGATAATGTGAAATCAATACTATCCCTGTTTTTAAGAGAATCCATTAGACTGGGTGTGCAGAGATGCAGAGGTCTATAAACCATTTAGGATCCGGCCACTCTGCTAATTATTAACCAATAATCAAACTGTGAACGAGGGCAGAAAACACTCAGGTCATGGACGTTGAGTTTGTGTTCAAGTCGGTTTACTCAAGCTAAAGAGCAAATAAACTAAACACACAGAATCACTGCAACATACAGAACCCTTCTATGTACACAACATTTCTCCAAGACGGTGAGAAGACTCATAGCTTTTAATTAGAGATGAGTGTTGACACCTTACTGCAGAGTGAGGACACTTTGTTCTGTCCAGCATGACAAACTGCAATTATCTCTGAGCGCCAGCATGTAATACAGTGTCAGACCAAAGCCTTAGGGTACGTTCAGGCACTCGTTTTGAGTGGGAGTTAGTGTGTTTTGGCTGCAGAGGTGCGGTCCTCAGGAGTGTCCACCCAAAAATGCAGCGACCTGCAGCAGAGGAGCTGAGCCAGATTCAACTTTTGGCCGCAAGTCGGATGATCCGGGCGGTCAAACCCTCCAGAGTCAGCGTGAAATGTCTCTGACTTAAAACTGTGACTTAAACAACAAGCTGAACTGTTTGGAGTTTTCTGTCACTTTGCCAAGAACCTGTTTCTATAAATATTCCCGGGCTCAAAGCTGCTCTTCTCATCTGTGTCACCTAGGTTTGCTAAGAACCTGTCGCCGGACAAGATCAACCTGAGCACGCTAAAGGGCGAGGGCCAGCTGACCAACCTGGAGTTGGATGAGGAGGTGCTCCAGAGCCTGCTCGACCTGCCCACGTGGCTGGCCATCAACCGTGTGTGCTGCAACAAGGCCGCCATCAGGGTGAGGGACACTGTCAACATATGATGTGAATTTGTACATTTTTTAGATGTTTTTTCTGATTTCTGGTGGAGGTAGCGGAGAAGATTACTGTCCACGCCTGAGAGTGGCATCAAATACAAAACTACAGCAAGCAGCGTAATAGCTTAGCTTAGCATAAAGACTTGAAACTAATGGAAACTTCTAGCCTGGCTCTGATAACAACAAAATCTATAAACCAGCATCTCCAAAGCTAACCAATTAACGTCATATGTGTTTGATTTTGTAGGTGCTGGTACACAGGTTACCTCCAGACTGTATCCTTGTCTGGTATGCTATGCTAAGCTAGGCTAGGCTAAGCTAATTGGCTGCCAGCTGTAGCTCCTTATTAAACAGAAGTATGAGAATGTTGAGCTTTGTGATTTTAAGCCTTACTTCTTGGAGGGTACTGTTAAAACCTAAGAACAGAGATAAGATTTATTTTACCAAACGTTGTAGGAAACTACATAATTATCCTCTGTTTATATACAGACAGGCTGACACAATCTAGATGCCAATTAACACATCTCATACACTCTGAGTAACTTTGCACTGCACACACACTCTGTTGTTGATGTCTAATGCGGTCATGGTCGTCGGGAGAGTGCCATGTATGTCAGACTCCGGCACGCCCTGGAAACAGTGAATGGAGATGCGTACTTTGCTTCGTGACTGCACTTTTATTCAGACCAAGGTCCACTCTCCACCTCCTCTTTTCCTCCTCCACCTCATTTTTTTCTCTCTCTCTCTCCACCACTTCGTCACACATCTGCCTCCACCTTTGAAAACCCTGTTTTGTCGGTCGCCCTCCCTCCCTTCGCCGTCCTTGAAAGACGTAGCCTCTTGTGTTTACTCGACTTGTTCGCTGTGTCATCGGCGGCGCGTGTAACACTAATGCAGTGTTGCAACTATAATACCCACATCACTGACAATAGGTGTGTGTGTGGAGCATCAGATTTCTCAGGGAACAGCGGCGCTGTGGTACCGCCGGGCTCCAGTTCACAGTGTATTGCAGTGTTTTCTGTCAAACTGGTTTAAAAAAAACAAAAAAGGAGAACGGCGATCTTTATCTTACTTCCTCACGCGTTCGATCTCCATCTCTTCTTTGTGTGTTTTCCTGTTACGGAGGCACTAAACACTCACACCACATCGTCGTCAAAGACTGTCACACACAAATAAAAGTGAATAAAAGTTTATTTAAAACTCATAAACGCATACATTTATTGCCCTTTTTTTAAAATCAATGTGTCTAGTTTGATGTCAGGCTGGAGGTAGCACCCCCTACTGACACCTCCTGGCATTTGAAAGCGATTAAACTGTCAGTACAATTAAATCCTGAGCATTTTCTCACTTCTTGATTTATGACGCTGCTCCATGGGAAAACACAGCGCGTGAACACGAGCATTTAATCTCTTTTGCTACATAATTTGACACACACTTCAATCAAGAGGCTCCTCGTTGTTGAGTATTAATCGAGCTCCGGAGCTGCCAGTCAGTCTAGACTCAATGATTTCTTTTTTTTTTCTTGCTTCATCTATGAACTACATCGCCCACTGTCTTTGGCTTGATTTAATCCCCGATTTAACTGTTTGGTTGCGTTTAATTCAATTCAGCTAAGCTGCTGTTTGTGTTTTCATTCACAGATACCATGGACAAAGCTGAAGACTCACCCAATCTCTTTGGTAAGTTTAATCTATCCCCACAAATTAACAATGCACTGCTGCACAATGACACAGATCATCAAAGGTTGAAGAGCAGGAAACCACTGAAGGTGTTGTAGTACTTGCTGTCGTCGTAGACGACTCTGTTCCGGTAGAGCTGCACATACACGTTGTCTCCGACCTCCAGCTGCAACACCGCTGCGTTGGACGCGCTGTCGTGGACATCGGCACCCTCAGTGTCCCAGGTAGACACCATCATCTGGCCGTTCTTCATCAGTGACACCACTGAGTTGGGATGTCCGAAGTTGTTGTTGTACATGGTGTAGCGGAAGTAGTACACCCCCCGGACCATGGCGGTGAAGATGCCAGTGTAGGAGTTGTAGCCACTGCCGATGTTGGTGAGGATTCTTTGATATTTCAGTGCCGTTTCTTGTGAAAACGGACCAGCTGACCTTCCTAAAGCAGCGGTGAAGGCGATCTTTGATGCAGATGTGACGTGTACGAGTGCCTTCAGCTGCTCGTCGTGATTCTTGTTTGCCTTGCTGAGCTCCTCCGCCTCGCCTTTGTAGGATTGCACGCTGGCTTCCATCGAGGCGATTGCGGCGCCGAGGGTTTCCTCAAGCCTCCTCTGTGTCTGCGTCATGGCTGCCAGCTTCTCTCTCATGGCTGCCACCTCGCTGAGCAGGGCACAGGTGTCGGGTTGACACGCTTCCAGGCTGGTCCCAGTCCCTAGGCAGCTGTAATTCCCAGTACACATGCTGCCTGAAACCAACAACAACCAGAGGAACACACGCTCCATTTTACACTCGTCTCCACAAATCCTGCAAGTTGTATGGTCCTCAGTGCTCATATATACACCACCTGGTGTTTCGCAACATTTATGACATGCTGTTTTAATATATTAGATGTTACAACATTGCATTAGGAACATAAATCACTATTTATTAGACACATGGCGTGATTATCAAGACCAAAGGTAAAGGTAGTACAATACCACTTTGTAAAAATATTTATGACACGCTGTTTTATTCTATTAGATGTTACAACAATCGTATCAGGGCAACATAAATCACTGTTTATTTAACATATGCCGTGATTATCAGGACCAAAGGTAAAGGTAGTACAATACCACTTTGTTGAATCTGAATTAGTCACCGCTCTGAAGAACACAATGTTATCACACCATCAACAATAGCAAAACCTTTGAAATATTATGCAACAGTGTGAAACAGGTTGTTGTGGATAAAGTTCAAGTCAAAGGTCAGTGGTGAGGTCAGGAGGGAAGATAGTGCTCAGGGGCCTCTCACAGCAAGCTATCTCTTAGGTCTAGGAAGGCAGCAATAGGTCTCTTCAACCCTGGTCGCCACAGCATTGAGATAGACTGGCACCAACTGTTCCCAATCAAAGCCAAACAACTAATAATGCCGAGGACCTTGTGTAACCTCGTGTAACCTTGTGTAACCTAAGGATAGAAAATCCCATAACACAGGTGAGAGTGTACGATAACACGACTGAGGAAAGGCTGCTGCCTGAAGGTGCTACACACCGCGGTGAAAAGCGTCAGGAGCTTTATTAATTTGAGATTACAAACGGCATGATTCAGAGTTTCGTGGTGTTTTACCTTACTACACAGGAAGAAGTGAACAACGTGTAGGCGGCTTCATCTCCGGTGTCAAAAGAGTTAAACAAGGCTGCAACTCCACAACGTTCTCCACTTTTGTTGTACCTTTTCAGCCCTCTAACAGTGTAACTGGATGACTCACACTCATTGTAACTGTCTTGACTCACACTACATGGTGCTAAATGGGTTGATGGAAGTGACGATATTCCCGTTTTACTAAGTGACTACGGAATCAAAATCACTTTGCGAAGACAGTGGTCGTTGGTCGTGAAGTTAACCCTGTGACTTGCCTGCAGACGCTGGATAAAGTGGAGATGGAGATGAGTACCTGTGATGAGCCCCGCCCCCCCAAATGGCCCGTCTCCCATAGCAACAGCATCAGGACAGAGGTGAGTGCTGTAGCATCATTATTTGCATTTGAGAGCCTCCTTCTCTTGAATGTTAGCAAAGAGTTATTGTGTGGTAATAATTTTTAGATGATGATGATTATTATTATTATTATTATTAGTAGTAGTAGTAGTAGTAGTAGTAGTAGTAGTAGTAGTAGTAGTAGTAGTAGTAGCAGATTCTTTTTCAAAGAAATATGTGTGGAGAGAAAATGTAATGTTTGTCTTTTAAATAATCTTTGTTCCAGTATCACATTTGAATAATTTAAACGTGTAATCGCGTTCAAACAACATCTGTTGGTACAATACAGACTAATTCGCGCTGTAATAATATATTCCACTCAGCCTGTTGGTAAGCACTGCTTATCACTTTGTTTGCCTTACCTGTCTGTCTGTCTGTCTGTCTGTCTGTCTCTCTCCCATGCAGTGAATATGGCTTCGCAGAGAAGGTGGTAGAAGGGATGTCGCTGTCCATCAACTCCATCGTCATCAGGATCAGTGCCAAGGCCTTTAACGCCTCCTTTGAGCTCTCCCAGCTGCAGGTCTACAGCGTCAACACCAGCTGGAGCATCAGTGACCTGCGATTCACCCGCATCCAGGACCCTCAGAGGGGAGAGGTGTGCGTTTATTCTTTTTTTTATTTAAAGGATCTCACGTCACTCGTAGTGTCTCATCGTACCAACACGCCTGTCTGGTTCCAGATCCTGACATTCAAGGAGATCAGTTGGCAGATGATCCGTATCGAGGCTGACGCCATCCAGAGCGCCGAGCATGAGATGCTGAGCGCCCCCATTCGTCTCATCACCAACCAGTCCAAGATCAGAGTCACACTAAAGAGACGGGTCAGACACACACAAAAACACACACACACACACTCTCTTGTACATCCTTTGAATAGATTCTGACATTCACTTTTGGAAATTTGGCCGAGACAGGCTTGAAGCACAGATTTCTCTAAGCGACCTCCTCTCGTCTGCTGTGAACAGTAATCCCTCTGTGTGGCCTCGCAGGCTGCAGGGCCCACAGCAGCGATTCATCAAACGGCTAGTGTGCATTTAAACAAAAAAAGAAACAAAGCACACAGCTAATGTTTCTGTTTTTGGAGATGTGCAGATTTAATATAATGCGGCCTGCAGTGCCCAAAGACTTCAGTGTGCGGTCTGTGAACGCAATTAACGCCATTTGTTTCTTCACAGAACTGCTGAGCCAAGCGTTCATCACAAATCACACGTGCTTTCAGTGCAGTTAGTGCTTCTAAAGTAAAAAGGGATTTTCTGTTTGTGATCTGTGTGTCTGTCCCACCGGTTATAAACGCAGACCTCACACAATAAGAGAATTTCCCTTTTGAGCGTCGCGTTACATTAACGGGAGCTCTCAGGCTACCGCCACCTGCATAATGCATGTTCATGCCAACCTCCTCTCCCTACCACAGATTAAGGACTGTAACGTGGTGGCCTCCAAGCTGATTCTGATCCTGGACGATCTGCTCTGGGTGCTGACCGACTCCCAGCTCAAAGCCATGGTGCAGTATGCCAAGTCTCTCAGCGAGGCCATGGAGAAGTCCGCGCAGCAGAGGAAGAGCATGGCCACGGAGGACCAGGTGCTCACATGACCGAGTCACGAGACTTCAACCACACACAGAGGGCAAATTTCACCCTCCTTTCTCACTCTACTCTCACTTTTCACCTTTAACAACCCCCCCCTCCTCCTCCCTCTCCTCGTCCATGCCCTAATTCCTCCCTCTGTGGATGAGCCACATCACGGTCTGATAGTTTGTCCTTGTGTCCATGGATATCATGTCTGCCCCTCTCTGTGTCAATTCCCTGATGCCATATGGCGTCTATCTGCCCGCACCAGCTTCATCTGTCGGTTGCCAATGTCTCTCAGCGTGCCCTATTTTTTGCTTTTTAAACAGATGCACTCACAAAGTGTACGTTAAGCACCTACGAAACTTACACTGGTGTGTGTGTGTGCGTTTTCTCTAGTATGGTGAGACGCTCTATCTGCTGGATGGACCGAGTACAACAGGATTCAGCTCTTCATAGATGCTCATAGTTTAATTCTCTCAGCCAGCGGTCCCCCGAATATTTTATTGATTTTCAGAATCTGCCGCTGCTCTGAGCTAAAAATTAACCAAAAAAAAACACTAACCATCACCAGCAACAGCCTGGAAAACACAAACTCCACCATCACAAGCAGCAGCATCCAAAATGTCAACACTAATCATGAGTCTCTGCACATTTTTGTGCGTCCGCGTTCGCCAGGTGTCGTCGGCGCCCCCCTCAGCTCAGCAGGTGCGCACCCAGCAGGCGTCCACAGCAGCCGACCAGAGTGCAACCATGGCCAGGCTGTTCAGCGCGTACGACGTATGCGAGACGTCCCACCACCTCCAGATCACGCACCTTGACCTGCACATCTGCGACGACATCCACGCCAAGGACAAAGGTAACACATGCACGCATCTTGCTTGTGCTATACCTCGATAGTTTTACATTTCACTTTGCTTGACCTGTTTTTTCTGTCTTCCTCCTCCTCCTGTGCAGTGATCAATAAGAGGATAACAGGTGGAGCCATGCAGCTCTCCTTCAGCACCATCACTTTGGACTATTACCCATTCCACAGAGCAGGTATGAGTCCTGCTACACAGATAGCCAGTCAATCCTAAAACACACAGGAAGCCAGTGGAGGGAAGCTAAAATCAGTGAAATGTGAAATATGATGTCATTGTAGTCATCTTAATAAAACATGGAAGCCATCCTCCTCCTCCTCCTCCTCCTCCTCCTCCTCCTCCTCCTCCTCCAGGTGACAGTTGTGCTCACTGGATGCACTACAGCGAGGCCACCAAGACCAGAGAGGGCTGGGCGCGAAATCTGCTCGACGAGTTCAAGTCCAACGTGGAGATGCTAAAGACCGCAGTTCGAGACCAGCAAGGCCCGACGCCGGCGCACACTTCCCCACAACACGGTAACCACACACACACCTGAGCACGTTTTAAACATTAGGTATAAATAACTTGTTCAGGGTGTTCATTTTACTGTGTCTCCTGGCACACACACACACACGGCACATCATCCCTGTGGGTTTTCTGTCCTCCAGTGTCCCTTAGGGACGATGAGTATGGGCCACTAGGAAGTCAGGAGAGAGCAGGAGAAGGAGTAGGGCTTAGGGAGGCAGATGGAGGACTCCTAGAGTGGAGCTCACACACGCAGCCTCCGGCCCAGTGCTGCTGGTGCTTAGAGCCAGGTACCACGGTGTGTTTGCGCACAGCCAGGTGCGGTGATACACGCCTTTTTGCAAGGCAGAGGTGTCTCGTCGGAGAACTGAGTTGTCGCTCTGTTTGTCTCTCTCTGTTTTCACGTTTTGCTTCCTCTTCCTCTATCCTTCCACCTCTTTCTTTCTCTGCAGGCAGGATAAACACCTCGTCCAGCGCTTCCTTCAGTCCCCCTCCGACTCAAAGCCCCAAGACACAGCTCATGTCCAGCTCCGTTGTTCTCAGGATGGCTGACTTCAGCATCTACCAGGTCACTACAAAGACATGCCGGCTTACAGACCTTCATGTATGTCCATCGCTGTTAACTTTTAACGGTGTCTTTTTGTGTGTTTTAGGTGTCAACCGCAGACCAGCGGCGCTCCAGCCCCAAGGCCATGATCTCCTGCAATAAGAAGTCCTTGTACCTTCCCCCAGAGATGCCAGCCATTCACGTGGAGTTCACAGAGTACTACTTCCCCGATGGAAAAGACTACCCGAGTAAGACTTCTGTGTCTCACACACAAAAGGCTCCTTTTAGAGATCCATATTTAGCAGGTCATGAGCTGGTTTTATAAATCGTGCTCCGTGTTTTGGCAGCGACTTCTCATCTCCCACCTCCCTTCTGGATCTATGAAGCCCATTTGTTTAGCTGTGGGGAAGTCATTGACCACTGTGTGGCTGACAGGACATTGATTTTCTGAATTATGCCCGGTGCTCTGAATGAGGAATCACCCAATTAATTCGTGTTATGGATTTCTCTCAAATTCCCTCCATTAGGAAATGTAATCCGAACATTTGGAGTTGCACTTTTTTTTTTCTTCCTTTTGGCTGAAGAATTTATGGTCCTGATGGTCGTATCTCTTCCACCTTTTCCCTTCTTCTAGTCCCGTGTCCTAACCTGTACGGCCAGCTGAACGCCCTGCAGCTGGTCCTGGATCCTCGCAGCCTGGTGTGGATCAACCTTTTCGCCCTCGACCTCAGGCAGAGCCTGGAGCAGTTCATGGAGATCTACAAGCTCAGCGACTCGCAGAAACCCGACGAGCACGTTGACATCAAGGTCGACGGCCTCATGCTCAAGGTAAGGCGGAGTTCAGAAAGGTGGACTCGTGACTTCTTGCACGTATTCTCTGATATTTACGCCGGTTTTGTGCTTCCTACTCTCAGCTGGTGATTCCCACCGACCGCGATGCCTCCTGCCCCGCCGACCTGCCTCGCTCCATCTCAGTGCAGACTTCAGAAATGGTGGCCACCAACACCCGGCACCCGGCTAACTGCACCCGCTCCCACCTGGAGGCTCTGCTGCAGGCCTTTGAAGAGGAGCCCTTCTTCTCTTCCACGTTCTCCTCCTTCCCTCGCTCCTCCTCCTCCTTGCCCCTCCTCCATCCCGTCTTCCAGCGCCACGCTCACGAACAAGACACCAAGCTCCACGACATCTACCGGGGCCTGGTGGTGCCGACGATGGGCACAGACGCCCTCAAGATGCCGGCCGCCACTGACTTCTGGGCGCTGCACTTTGCCCAGTTCTGGGTGGACTACGAAGGCACCCGTGGCGGCAAAGGGCGGCCGCAGCCGTTTGTGGACTCCTTCCCTCTCACCGTGTGGGCGTGTCAGCCGGCGAAGATTGTCCAGCACCAGGAGAGGCTCAGATGTGCCGCTGGATCAGGTTTGACCAGGAGCACATCTGGAGAGGCCGTGGCACGTCTGCAGAGGAAGCGATTACTAAAGGAGTACTACAGCACTGATTACAGCAACGATGCGTCACTGCCACCCAGTAACGGACTCCACAAACCGCTTTCATTGGACAGTCTGCCTTCCTCCTCCTCCTTGTCACTGAGTAAAGACGCAGGTGTGCATGTTTTGGTGCACATACAGAAGCACTTAAGTGCTCAGGTATGTTGTTTTCATCTTATATTTTTCAATACTGCGCAATAGAGTGGATGGATTATTAATTTTAACACGTGGAAGGCAAAAATCTTGTGAAGGATGACAGTTTTATTGTTGCCTTTAGTGCTGAAATGAAAAAGAAATGATACTTGATGAAGTTATTTATCAAAGTTTTGCTGGTTCCGTCCTCTGAGTGATTTAAAATGAGACCAAGAGGCTGAAGCTGGTAGGGTGTGCGCTCCTCCATGGCTCAGTCCTTGCTGCAGCGGCCCAGGGTTCGAATCTGACCTGCGGCCCTTCGTTGCATGCCACCGTGCGGTATAGTAACCGCTCTGATCTGTTTGTGTTCAGGTGAGCCACCGGCAGTACGTGTTCCTGATGCTTCTCCAGCGCAGCATCAAAGCGCTGCAGCAGACACTACAGCAGGATCTGGAGGAGATGGGATCCAAGAAAGACCGCAAGGATCCTTGTCAAAACTCCGCAGAGCACCAGCCTTTCACCGTCTGCCTGGGCCTCCTGCTGAAGAGCGCAGAGGTGTCGCTGCTCCTGAAGCCGGTCCCCCCTCCGGAGGGTTCGAGATCTCCTCTGGGCTCCGAGCTCTCGCCATCAGAGAGTAGAGGAACTCTGGAGCCCGGGAGCGATGCGGGAGACGGGCCGGAGAAGGGGAATGAAGGAGCCGGATCGGGGTCAGAAGGAGGAGCGGGCAAAGCGGCGTGCACTGTAGACCTGCTGTTATGTGGCGAAGGCTCGGAGGCGGGAACCACACACGGTCCTGCCCCTCTGGTCCCCACGTCTTCTTCAACCCACTTGAATCACAAAACCTCAGTGGAGGAGAGGACTTCAGCTAAGAACTGTGGGAAGTGGAGTTCAGATGAAGGGGGCGAGCCGGTAGCGGACGGGTTGGCTGGGAGTGAAGACATGGGAGCTGGACTGGACTCTAAAGCCCAGATGAGTGACCCGCTGTCCGACCCGCTCGGCGGCAAAGACTGGAGCGACAAAGACTCGACTGCAGCCAGAATGCCTCAGTCGATATCCAGGTATTTATTTATTCAGTCAGTGCTACACGAGGCCACCGGCGGATTGAAGCTTCTGTTTTGCTTTGAGCACCTTCCAGGCTGATTTGTTGTCTTGAGTTTTAAGCAATAAATTAATTTGTCACTCGACACTCTATAACTATATTTGCTGGATTAATCTTCAGTAATGAAATGATATTATTTAATATATTAGGGGACTGCACATCTAAAATAATAAGTAACTCTTATTATTTATACATTAAACAGGTCATTTGATTTAATCCAGTAGCAGCTCACATATCATCCACGTGGTCGTCTCATAATAACTGAAACTCTGCTGCTTCACGATGAATCTGATGAATTGAGTCTTTCTCTCTCTCACTGAATCTGTCTGTTCCTGAACACAAGAGCTGTGTGTCGACCTCTGCTGTTGGTCAGCGCTCGGGACGCCTCACATTATGAATGTTGAACGTCTTTGTGTGTCCACATCAGCCGTCTGTCCCCTCATCGCGTCTTCGTCACTTCTCGACTCATTCACTTCCTTTTCTGCCTCTTGACCTCTGCTTTGACACATGCGAGATGTGTGTGTGTGTGTGTGTGTGTGTGTGTGTTTTCTCTCTACCAAGGAAAGGAAGTTTGTCTGTGGTTTCTGATCTCCTCAGCTCCTCAAACTCCAGCAGATCCACCTCCCTTTATTCCATGTCCAACATGTAAGGCACTGGATCTGTGTCTAGCTGTATTAATGAGCGTGTTTGTGTGTGACTGTGTCCTTTTTGTTCTTGTCAGTGTAAATGTGTGTGCGACTCCTCTGTTGGCATGCATTTGCATGTATGCATGACATGCTGACCCTTACCTGTATGTGTTTCCCCGTGTTTGCTGTCAACTTGTTGACTCGTGGTCGACGGTAGAGATGAAAAACGAAGCTCCTCGTTTGTAACTTTCCTTTTTTCAGCCTTGTGTTCTCAGTTTTTTTTTCGGGGGGGAGATGCACTTTGATTTTGTCCGTTGTGATCTTTTCTGGCACACTTACACGGCCTTGAACAACACCGCACAAAGTAACGAAGCAATATTTAATTCATGACTCCTGTCGACTCTGAGCGAGCGCTTCCCGGTCCCCTTTTTTTAAAACACAAAGCATGCACGGACAGCAGATTTCAACCCGTACAGAAATGTGTGATTTTTAATATGA